>JAFEMH010001062.1:175000-545979 GCA_022495995.1 Adenophora triphylla var. japonica
CCTTACTCTGTATCTCTTCGATGGATTCCGTCGAGTGGTGAGTACTTATATTAACGCAGCACGGAAGCACGATAGATTCGTGTTTAGCGCACTAAACACAAGAATTCTTCAAGCGAAGAACCCTAAAACACAAAGAACTGAAATCCATCAGAAAAGAGATAAAACCCTTGAATTAATCAATCAAAAACTGAGTTAAAACATGCCTCAAGATTGTTTAAATACTTCCCAAACCCTAAGAAACAAAAATAATAAACCAATTGACAAAAATACCCCAAGTCCAATTGTCAAATACTTAGTAAATGGAAATAAAAATCGTAAATTGGAAATACACGAACGACGCGAGGCGCCCGCCTGGGCTAGGGCCAGGCGCCCGCCTGAAAACCAGTAGCCAAAATCGATCCAATTCCTCCTTAAGGCGCTCGCCTGGAACCCCCTCATGTGCCCGCCTGGAGCCCAGAAACATTGGCTATGCTTGCATCACTTTGAGGCGCTCGCTTGGTCTGTGATGAAGCGCCCGCCTCAACGCCAGCAGCTTCATCTCCTTCGCATCCATCTGAGGCGTCCTCCTGGCACCTCATGGGGCAACCGGCTGAGGCTTCATCTCCTCCTGCATCAGTTACCTCCGCCTCCAAAGAACTCGACCCCGAGTTCAAATCGGGATAAAGAACCCCATCCGCATGGTACTCATAGATATCGACAACATTGAACGTATTAGAGCTACCACATATGCAGTATCATTAATCTTTCGGGTCACCTTGAAAGGTCCATACTTGCGGGGCTGCAACTTCTTGTAAGTACCAACGGGAAAACGCTCCTTCCGCAAGAACACCATAACCTCATCCCCAACTGCGAAAACTTTTACCCGCTTCTTTTTGTCAGCAGCCGCCTTATTCTTCAACCCCGTAGCCTCTAGCTTAGCCTTGACCGCCTCCTTGACAGCTTGCACCTCCTTAGCCATATTCTCAGCAGCTTGACTCACCCCACGACCGCTAGGTAATGGCACCAAATCAACTACATGCCTAGGGACAGATGTATAAACCAAAGAAAAAGGTGACTTCCCTGTTGCTGAATGTATTGCACTGTTATAAGCAAACTCCACTTGTGGCAACGCTAAATCCCACTGCTTCGGCTTGTCCCCACAAACGCTTCTAATCATGTTACCCAAAGTCCGGTTAGTGACCTCCGTCTGTCCGTCCGTCTGCGGATGTGCTGTAGAACTCCTATTCAGTGAAGTGCCAAACATACGCCATAAAGTAATCCAGAAGTGGCTCAGAAACTTGGTGTCCCTGTCCGAAGTAATGGACCTAGGAACTCCATGCAGTTGCACAATCTCCCTGAAGAATAACTTCGCAATATTGGAGGCATCCGCCGTCTTCTTACAAGCAATAAAATGGGACATCTTGGAGAACCGATCAACCACAACAAATACAGAATCCACGCCCCGCTGTGTCCGAGGTAAGCCCAAGACAAAATCCATGGACAAATCTAGCCAAATATCATCAGGAACAGGTAGAGGTAAGTAAAGACCAGTATTTTGAGACTGACCTTTAGAAACCTGACAAACATAACACCTCCGAACAATCGAGCTCACGTCCTTCCTCAGGTGAGGCCAGAAATAACGCTCCTCCAAACTTGCGATGGTCTTGTCTCGTCCCAGATGTCCACTAAGGCCCCCACCGTGTAAGTCACGAATCAGTTTCTCTCGCAGGGAAGAAATAGGAATGCACAACCGATCCCCCTTAAATAGAAAACCCTCTCGGACATGAAAATCTGCGCTAGGGAGCTTGCCCGCACACTTCGACCATATCTTCATAAAATCTGCATCCTCCTCATACAAGTATTTCAGCAAGTCAAAACCCACAATCTCCTGCGATAAAGTAATCAACAAAGAAGCCCTCCTGCTCAAAGCATCTGCGACTTTGTTTTGAACTCCCGACTTGTGTTGAATAATGAAAGGGAATTTTTGCAAATAACTAACCCTGCGGGCATGCATCTTGTTTATCACCTTCTGACTATGCAAGAACTTCAAGGCAAGATGATCAGAAAATAGGACAAACTCCTTTTGAACTAGATAATGCTCCCACTGTCGCAAGGCCCGATAAACTGCATAAAATTCCTGATCATAAGTGCTCCACTTCTGACGAGACTCACTCAACTTCTCACTGAAGAAAGCCACCAGACGCTTTTCTTGTGAGAGAACAGCCCCAATTCCCACGCCACTAGCATCACACTCCACCTGAAAGATTTTGTCAAAATCTGGTAGGGCAAGAACTGGTGCGGTGCAAAGCTTCTCCTTGATGAGGGCAAAACTCTTATCTTACTCCAAGCCCCACTGAAACTTCCCCTTCTTCAGGCACTCGGTAATAGGTGCAGTGATAGTGCTGAAATCGCGCACAAACCTCCTGTAGAAGGTGGCCAAGCCATGGAAACTACGCACCTCCATGACTGATTGTGGAGCCGGCCAATCCCTTATCGCCTTCACCTTCTCCTCATCAACTTGAATCCCATCCTCACCAACAACAAACCCCAGGAAAAGCAACTTGTTGGTGCAGAATATACACTTCTTAAGATTGATATACAACTGATTATCTTTCAACACCTGCAACACTTGACTAAGGTGTTCCAAATGCGCAGTTCTATCTTTACTATAAATTTGGATATCATCAAAGTAAACTACTACAAAAGAGCCAATAAAAGGTCAGAATACCTGGTTCATCAACCTCATGAATGTACTAGGGGCATTAGACAACCCGGATGGCATGACTAGCCACTCGTAAAGACTATCCTTGCTCTTGAAAGCTGTCTTCCACTCATCCCCGGGTCTGATCCGAATCTGATGATACCCACTGTGCAAATCCAACTTCGTAAACACTTTAGACCCGGATAACTCATCAAGCATGTCCTCTAGATGAGGGATAGGAAATCTGTACTTGATGGTGATCTTGTTGATGGCCCTGCTATCAACATACATACGCCACTAATTCCCCTTCTTCGGTACAAGAAGGACAGGCACTGCACACGGACTCGTACTCTCCCTGATAAACCCCTTTTGCAGCAAATCTTCAATCTGCTCTCTCAGTATCTCATTCTCCTTAGGGCTCATGCGATAATGTGGGAGGTTTGGCAGGCTAGCTCCCGGAATCAAGTCAATCTGATGCTGAATGTCCCTCATAGGAGGGAGTTCGTTAGGCAACTCATCACCAAGTAACTCCTGAAAGCCTGATAGAAGTTCTGCAATATCCCATGGCATCCCGATCTCCACACTAACAGAACCCAACAACCCTTTAACCACTATCGAACAAAAGTACTCGGCCTCTTCAATAGCTGCTGTCAGGTCTTTCTCATTCTCTATGAGCATCACGACTGGCTTCTCCTTCTCCACCTGCTTCTCAAAACGCAATACAGGAGCTATAGAAATTTTACGATTATTCCAAGTGAACATCAATACATTATCCTTACCCCGATAATTAATATCATGGTCAAACTGCCAAGGGCGACCAAGCAGTATATGACACACGTCCATACTCAGAACATCACAAACGACCTCCTCCCTATAATGTTTGCCAATGGAAATAGGAACCCTACAAGTTCGTGTTACTCGGAGTTCTGAACCTTTATTCACCCATCCCAAACTATAAGGGCTATCATGAGGTTCAATCGTTAAACCTAGAAATTCAACCAATTTCTGCGAAACAAGATTTTCAGTACACCCATTATCAATAATCAAATTACATACCTTGTTCTCAACATAACAGTGTACTCGCAGCAGATTCTTCCATTGGCCCTCTTCCTTGGAAGAAAGTAACATCTGTTGAAGCACGCACGCAACCCTCTCACTGACTCCTCTTCCGCAAACTCAACTCCTTCATACTCATTGACCTTGGGCTCCTCCTCTTCCTCTTCGTACTCATGCAAAACTGCAGCAGTTCTCCGGGTGGGGCAAACATTCGATCTGTGGCCATATCCTTGACAACGATAACACTTATCCCCTATCGGCTTGGCATACAGATTTGCTGCTTTCTGTGCTGGAGCCTTGTTCACTGCGCTACTACTAGCATTGGTTGTATTCTTGGCTTGCGGAACTGGGTCTTTATCAACTACTGCTTCAGAAGTACCTTGCTGTGGAAATCTGCGAAAAGGGGTAAAGTTTTTCGCGCTCGACTTCTCCATAAGCTCAACTTTTAACGCTAGAGTGGTAGCATCCGTCAAAGTCCACACCTGATGCAAACCCATCTTTTCTTGTATCGAGCCCTTCAACCCATTAACGTAACGGGCAATCTTCTGATCCTCGGTCTCCTCAACTCTAACCCGCGCAGTATATCTCTGAAATTCAGTAGTGTACTCATCAACTGTCCTTTTACCCTGCACACAATTGAGATACAATTTATACAAAGTCTGCTCATAATCTGCCGGTAAAAATCGTTCCGAAATCAACTGTTTCATACGCCTCCAGGTTTTGATTGGCCCCTTCCCTTGTCGTCGCCTCTGAGCAACAAGTTTCTCCCACCAAACCGCAGCAGTACTCTTCAATCTGATCGCCACCATCATTACTTGCTTATTCGTAGGCACCTCCATAACCTCGAAGAAGCGATCAACGTCATTCTGCCAATCAAGAAAATCTTCAATTCCCATGGTTCCATAGAATAATGGGATATCAGCCTTAATCCTATAATCTTGACGATGTCGATTACCACCTTGCTCCGGTTCATCATCACTATCAACTTCAACATCGGAATTGGAACTAGAATCCCCTTCATCATTATTTTTGACCCTCCTAGGGCGTCGACCCTGTTCAATGCCCCTGTCTCTCTCGCCACCACGATTACGATTAGCACGAGTGTTTGGGCCCTGTTGAGCAGCCATAAACGTCTCCATCTGTGTTGCCAACGCAGCCATAGCTGTGGTTAGCCTCTCGAATTCTGCTCTTGTTACTTGATCCCCCATAACGAATCAGTGGTGAAAAGACAGGATAAAGCCTGCTCTGATACCAACTGACGCAACACAGAAGCACAATAGATTCGTGTTTAGCGCACTAAACACAAGAATTCTTCAAGCGAAGAACCCTAAAACACAAAGAACTGGAATCCACCAGAAAAGAGATAAAACCCTTGAATTAATCAATCAAAAACTGAGTTAAAACATGCCTCAAGATTGTTTAAATACTTCCCAAACCCTAAGAAACAAATAATAAACCAAATGACTAAAATACCCCATGTCCAATTGTCAAATACTCAGTAAATGGAAATAAAAATCGTAAATAGGAAACACACGAACGACATGAGGCGCCCGCCTGGGCTAGGGCCAGGCACCCGCCTAAAAATCAGTAGCCAAAATCGATCCAATTCCTCCTTGAGGCGCCCGCCTGGAACCCCCTCATGCGCCCGCCTGGAGCCCAGAAACATTGGCTATGCTTGCATCACTTTGAGGCGCTCGCTTGGTCTTTGATGAAGCGCCCGCCTCAACGCCAGCAGCTTCATCTCCTTCGCATCCATCTGAGGCATCCGCCTGGTACCTCATGGGGCGGCCGCTTGAGGCTTCATCTCCTCCTGCATCATATATGCCCCATATTAAGTGGTATCACAGCGGTAGATCCTGTTGTGTTTTCTCGGCGCAATAATATGTTGCATTTGGACGGAAGACCGAGAACCAACCCCAACAATGAGCAAATTATTGATCGGACCTGTGAAAATGGGCAATTTATCCAAAGTACTTCGATGAATTTCGAACATATCTTTTCTTTTTCTTGCTTTTCTCTTGTAAAAGAGGTAGATTGGAAAGTACCTCCAATCTATGATGAGTACAATGAAGATGGATATTTAATAATGAACAAGTGCGACGATGGTTCTAATTTTACCATGCCTCATAAAGATTATTGTGATCCATTTCTCTTGGAAATTGCAGCAGATAATATGTGCATCAAATTCCATATGATTAGAAGATTACTTTTTGCAACAGAGAATATTGTGATGGGAAGGTTAACAACTTTGAAAATGGTAGAAGTAACTTATTTTCTAAATTTATTCATTATTCTATAAAAAGACAAAGATTTTCATACAAAAATGAGAAAGAAGTGATCTGGAAATGGTGGACAGCTCATCTTCCAAGGTTCAAGAGGTTACATGCTCAAGTTTGTGAACATATTGTAAAACATAAAGTCAAAACTTTCAACGTGTCTAACATTTTTCCTTTTCATGGAGAACATGATCGTATGGACTCGAGGACAAGTCTTCTTCAACAAGGGGAGTTTGATGCAGGAGCTAGAAGGCCAAAACGTGAAGAGACGGAACAGGAACTTGAAGAGACGGAACATGCTGACTATCCAGAATTCAGCCAACTTCAGATGCAATTCTGTATTGATTGGGAAGTCCAAACGTTATGTGTGACATATGGTGGGAAATCTATCTGAGTGTAGTTTTTGGAACAATTTTCGGTTCGTTGATTGCATTTTTCTACAAAGAGTTATGATAGTTTTAGTGAAGGGTGGTCTCAAGGGCAGATTCATCCGAATTTTGTCTAAGTTTTGAAGTTTCATGAATCTTTGATTCATTCCCTATCTTATCCCCAAATAATTAATGTTTAGTTCATTTTCCTAGTATTTTTTGATGTTCCTAAGCTTGGAGGGTTGTTCCAAGTATCCTATAAATACCCTATATCATGTCTTTGTAAGGGAGTTGAATTTTGAGTTAATTATAATAAAGTGAAGCTTTTGTGCTTAAAAAAAAAAAGAAAAAAAGAATAGTAACGGATAGGTATGCTCACCACTTCAAGGAATCCACCTTGAAGATACAGGGCATATAAATACTCACCACTCGACGGAATCCACCGAAGAGATACAGAGTAAGGATGTTCGCCACTAAACGGAATCCACCGAATAGATAAGAACAATGGAAGAAGGCACAAAGCACTATCTTTATATTATTATCAACTCAAAATTCAACTCCCTTACTATTACAATTTGTAGGCTATTTATAGACTATTTGGAACATCCCTCCAAACTTAGGAATTATCAAAATATTAAAGGAATAAGTCTTATAATTAATTACATATAGATAAGATAGATGATATATCCTTAGATTCATGAAACTCAAGAAAATAGTCAAAATTCGGATGTATGCATCTCTTTGACTGCCCTTTGGTAAAACAGTCTCTCTAGAAAAATTCAAATGCTGATCCGAAAAGTGGTGTATACACTTAAAGACCTTTCGAATGATATATTATTTGTAATGTTTGGCCGAGGATATTGATAGATATAGTTGGTTCAAGTGGACAGACTTTGTTGAGTTTGTCAAATACCAACCATTCGGTTCCCGCATCAGTTATTTTACAAAAAACATTTTTCGAAAAACAACCAAACAACGAAAAATGTTTTACGGTTTTTCGGAAAATAAACAAATAACGGAAAACGAGTTATTTTACGGAAAACATTTTCCGAAAAATGTTTTACGGTGAAAAAAACGGGGCCTTAGTCTCATATATATATAGCCTTCCATCAGCATTTAAAGAAATACAATATTTATATTCTCTTACACATCCTTTTCATAAAGTAATCGAATATCAAAAAATGGCACTATCATTTAAAAGAATTTCATCTCCCTAATTTATTCTATTATCGTTCTACAACATTAAGAATAGATGGATTCAATGTTACAAGGGTGAACAATTACAGAAAAATATAAATACAACTTATAAACAAAACTGAAAATACAAAAGGAGAAGAAGTTGAATTTGCTGCACGAGCCCAATGAAACCACTGTCTCCTTAAGACATATTCGATTCCTCACCGAGTGTGCTTGAGTTTTCTTGGATCGCTTGTCTCCCAGGATAGAACGTGCGGACCGGGGGCACTTTGCACCTAAAGTTCCCGGCGAGCTGAATAGCGCTTGGACAATATCACCTCTTCTTCTATAATGCAACTAGGAGGCCAAGGAGGAATTAACAAGATGCAACAAGAGAAAATGGAAGAGGATTTGCAGGAGCAAATGTGTGTTTTTCTGTTGTGTTCTTGTGGTTTTTTTCCAACTAGTGTTTTTCCAAAGTTGATAACACCAATATATAGCCAAGAATCAAAACCAACATTTTAGGATTTAATTTTCAGTATTAATCACAATTAAAACTGAAATTAAACCGAGATTATTAAACCCATTTAATAACCAGATTTATGTTTTGATACTTATTCTTAGCTGTTACATATTGAAAAATCAAACAGTCATTAATGCCCAGGATCTGCTCGGCCGAGTCTTATAGCCTGACCGGCCGAGCAAGGCTCTGCTCGGCCGAGCAAGGCATATGCCTCGGTCGAGCATGGCTTTTCCAGAAACTTTGTTTTCTGTCATGCTGTGCTCGGTCGAGTCAATCCCTCTGCTCGGCCGAGCACCTCAAAAAACTTCAAGACCATTTTTGATTTACAAAATCAAAATTTATTTGGCCAAATCCTTGGAGCATTTATATTTAATTCATCCAAAAACCATTTTGGACAATTAAATATTTTATTTCACAACCACAAACCCAATTAAGTAATTTGACAAAATTACCCTTTAGAAATTAAACCATTAATTTTCTTCAAAACACACTATTTTTCCAACATTCAACAGGTACGATTGTGCCTTCATCTATTCTCAAACTTTTTCCATACTTGAATATTTTGTCATTAATAGAATAAGAATGTTACAACAATTGTTATCATAGTCACCTCTTGTTTTGGATTAAGTTTGAATTTTAAAATATCACGAAATGCTTTACTTTAATTCATAATATTGTTGAAATTATTATGTTTTTGATGTTGATAAAATACTCTAAATCCGTTCATATAGTATTAGTAATAATTACATTGTTTAAAATCTGGAAAGTATTGAAGTTTTTTGCTCAAAAGTCACAAAATTCGTCAAAAAGCATAATGGTTCATGCAAGACTGTCCCATTGGCATGACCACACATTTTTTTAATTATGGTCGTGCGGATCTACTTGCTCGGTCGAGCACCTCTCTATAATCGTCCGAATGACAATTAAAAAAAATCTCATTGGCACGGCCGCGCGTTGTTTGAAGCATGGCCGTTCGGATCTAAGTGCTCGGTCGAGCACTACTTTATACTCGCATCATTGTGTCTGAAATTGTCAATGGCTTAGAAAAGTGAGATGAAACTCACAAGTTTTGTTAATAATATTGATAACACTAAGAACAACACAACTCACACCAATTCAAAAATAGAAAAATTGAGATAATTTAAAGGCAGCGAAAATAATAAAAGAAACAAAAGAGAATAAATTTTTATCAAGTTATATATATAAATAAATATATAACTTGATGGGTGTCAGGAGGGCAAGACCTTTTTTAATAATAAGCTTTTGGTACAAGGTCAAAAGTTTCCTAATGATTTTCAAACAATAGCATAGAGGAACAACTATTCTAGAACACAGTTTTTACAAACATAACATATCTAACACTAAAAAACAATCGAAGAATGAAAGTTATATGGGATAACTCACTAGTGTTGGACAGTGTGTTGCCAACACATGGGACAACACTGAAGAGCCGTGTTCAAGCTTGTGGAAATCTCAACTTCTGAATTGGGTGAATGAGAATGTCGAATGCTTGCACTATTTATAGGCTCCTAGAACATGGAGCCTACTCAAACCAACCAAAAAATCAGCCATGTGATTAATTCCTTAATTTAAGCTCCACCTTCTTGTTTTGAAGACTAAGTCTTCCTAAGCTTCACCACTTGTACCGCCAAGCATTGTGAACCTTGTACTCCTTATCTTCAGCTCTGTTGGTCCCAAAGGTGGCAACAAAGGTGAAAAACAGCTAGAGGAGGGGGAGTGAATAGCTGTCTCAAATTTTTTGCTCTCTTTAAAAACTAAACCTCTTAGCTTACAAAACCGCTTGCAGTGTGTTAGAAACTGCAAGTAGAGTTGTAAAATGCACAGCGGAATATTTGAAGATACAAAGCGGTTTTGAAGAGCGGTTTGTAAAGCGGTTTATGAAGTGGTTTTGTGAGTGCGGTTTACAAACATAAAAATGAGGTATTGACGATGTTAACTCCAAACACAAGTCACAATTTAGGATAACTGAAAATAAGATCAAATAGAGATAAAGATAAACAATTAGTAAGAACAGAAAAGTAAAGTGCAGAAATGTAAGAATACAATATTTGGAGTGGTTCAATCGATAAACGATCTACGTCCACTACCAAGATGCTTAGTCTTGGATTTCTAAGAGAGATTTTATATTTAGTATATGAGAGATTACAAAGTACAATGAGTAATACTCAGATCTAAAATCTTTTCTATGAAGAACAAATCCTAGACTATAGCCAGTGTATCTCAAATGAATAATCTATGTGATTAAACAAGTGAGGTGTGTGTGTGTAAGCAAGATCAAGGCTCTTTAGATCTATGAGATATAGAGCACAATGATTCTTGATGTGTATAAGGCTTGATTTCTGGGCTGGGATATATTTCTTGAAGTGGGAAGATGAAGATTCAAAGGACTGAAAATTTTCTGGGCAAAGCTTCAACTTCGTATGAACACAACACTTTCAATTTTTTCAAGCAATCTTCAAATGGTGAAGATTGGGGGTATTTATACCCAAGCACCAAGGAACTAGCCATTGGATATGTTGGGTTTTATGGGTCCATGCGCAACGGATTTTAAGCATAATTAACACAAAACCCAAGAGCCCTAAGATCCGTTCTATACGATTAAATTGAATTCTTATGAAATAGAATTTACCAACCTTAATTGCTTTCCGTTCTTGAGCTATCGAACAATTTATCAATGTGATTTTGAATCACAAACTTCGATCTTCAAAAACTTGAATCTTCAGATTAGAACTCTGGACCTTGATCGTCGTACGAGCGAAGACCCTCTAATAGTATCCACACCTTTGAATGAACCAAGAACGATTCTTGAGGATTGCTAGATCCTTAAACCTATGGAAGAAATTAAGTAACCTTTTGATGATTTTTCTCTTAGAAAATTCGGCTGACAAATAGGGTTTACAGACTTCATATTTATACTACATTAGTATTAGTATTCGTGTCCTAATCGTATTAGGAAACAGTCTGTAAACCGTCTCTGTGGCTAGATCTGTCGCGCGACCTCTTGCTACCTCTGGGCAAGATCTGTCGCGTGATGACTCTTGCCATATCAGGAACTCTCAATTTTTCTTCCTTTGGTTTAACAAATTCTTTCTAATTGTGTGTGACCCAATAGGATTATATTATGCTGGCAATGAGCCATATCATATCGACCCTCATAAAACATAAGCGGACTCTAGCAAGCCATTATGTCTACCCAATTAATATAACGTATGAGTTCACGTTTCCAATGGTACACTTCCATTTCTCCCATTGTGTCACGATGTTATATTGAACACAAGTCATGGTCTACGTCAACTTGTATTTGTTCAATGCTTTCTCGATATTGAGTATAATGATAATCCAATCGCATTGGGGTATGGCCATACACTTTCATCATTATCACTCATCGAGGGGTCCAAGCAAAAACATCTCTCTTTCGAGGGACAAATTCCATCTTGACTTATCATCCTTTTCATCATAAATCCGATCATGCCAAAGATAGCCTTTATAAATATCGTGTTAAGATATCGTTTGACTAAAATCAAACATAACTTTCATCATATGTAAGGTCATGATAATCTCAGGTCTAGGGACTAAATGAAGTGACCATATGAGATTTAATTATGACATTTGACCATGACATAAATCTCATACGGGTCAAGTCCAGTCACTTGTTCACTAACAAGTACCCATAATTTTAATGTGCATATCTATGCATATAATCATCATATGATTATCCATTAACAATTATACTAATTATTCACTTAATAATCAGGGACGGAGATTATTACAATAAATATGCAAAATATATAATAATCAAATAATAAACTTTCTCTATAATCAAGGATAAAGATGATACATAAAGTTTTAAGTTAAACATAACTAAAGCCTAGGGCATTATACCAACAATCTCCCACTTGCACTAGGCTCCATCTATGTATCGAATACCCATGGACCTAACATGACCATCATGCTTCTACTTGTGCGAGGGTCTTTGTAAGTGAACACCTAATGTTATCATCGGTTGATACTTTGCATATCTTAACGTCTTCTCATTCTAATGATTTCTTGAAAAAACGTCTAAGTGAGTGTTTGGATCGCTGTTGTGACCTTGGTTCCATTGTTTGCGCAAATGGCACCACAATTGTCACAACAAAAGTTTCACCGATTAGTGATACTTGAAACATTTCCAAAACACTAATGAACTTTTGATCCAAACTGCCCCTTTTAGCCACATCATATGTTGCTAAAATTCGGTCTTAGTAGTAGAATCGGCTACAATTTTCTGCTTAGAACTCTTCCAACAAAACCGCACCTCCAATAAGCATAAACACACAAATCCTAATTGTGATTTTAAATTAAATTTGTCAGTTTGAAAGCTAGCATCTATGTAACCCTTACAACAAGATTATCTTCCGACCTTTCAAATACCAAGAACGTATCCTTAGTTCTTCTTAAGTACTTAAGGATCATCTTGACTGCCATCCAATGGTTCTCAATAGAATCAGATTGGTATTGACTCGTCATGCTTAGAGCATACGAGACGTCGGGTCTAGTACAAATCATGGCATACATGACAGATCCAAATGCCGAAGCATATAGAACTTCATTTATTCCCTTTTGCTCATCAGTTGTCATAAGACAATGAGTATTGCTAAGAGAAACACCATGACCCATTGACAAGTTACTTTTCTTAGACTCTTCTAAGAACCTTGTCAATGTGAGTATTTTGACTCAAACCAATTTATCCTTTTAGATCTATCTCTATAGATCTTGATGCCAAGGATGTAAGCGGCTTCACCCATATCTTTCATTGAGAAACCTTTCTTTGACCAAGACTTGACAGTCTTAAGTGTCGGAACTTTATTTTTCCAATGAGTAAGATATCATTGTAATAAAACAATAGAAAAATATTATGCTCCCACTGAATTTCATGCATACACAAGGTTCATCTTCGTACTTGATGAAATCAAACTCTTTGACCGATTCATCAAAATGAAGATTCCAATTCCTCGAAGCTTGCTTCAACCCATCTTATGGATCTTGCAACATGCATACTTTATTAGAATTTCTTGGATTGACAAAACTTCGGGTTGTGTACTATACACATCCTTAATAATCTTTCCATTTTAAGAAAGTCATTTGACATCCATTTGTCATATCACATGGTCACAATATGTGATAATGGCAATTGAAACTCTAACAGACTTCGTCATTGTAACTGGCAAAAAAGTTACAACATAGTCAATACAATGAATTTGCCTAAATCCCTTTGCTACAATCCTTAGTCATGAAAGTATACACCTTTCCATCCATGTCGGTCTTGAAGACCTTCTTGCACCTTTAGTTTTTACACCTTTAGGTAGCCCAATCAAGTTCCAAACTTGATTATCAAACATGGATTGCATTTCGGATTCCATGGTTCCTAACCATTTTTCCGAACTTAGGAGTGGATATCGCCTCAAGATAGGAAGTAGGATCGTCATTCTCAATGACTTCAACCTTATTACTTTCCGATACGAGAAATCAATATTTCTTGAGTTCGGATCGTAACCTATCCGATCTACGATGGACTTGTGCATCTTGAACCGGTTCCACAACTCCTTGTGAACTTGGTTCCGTCTCTACTCTTGGTTCCATATTATTTTCGGGTTCTTGAACTTCTTCAAGATTAATTTTACTCCCACTAGATTCTTTATTGAGAAACTATTTCTCAAGAAACGAATCGTATAGAGCAACAAACATTTTGTTCTCTTTGCGGTTGTAAGATTAATTTCCGAGAATAACCTTTGTCAGATTTAGGTGCTAACTTATCGGAGACAAGTCTCTTCATATAAGTTTTGCAAACCCAAATCTTCATGAAAGACAAACTAAGTTTTTTTCCATGCCACATCTCATGTGGGGCCTTAGGAATCGATTTAGTAAGGACTCAATTCAGTGTAACCACATTATTTCTAATGAATATCCTCAAAAGGAAATAGGAAAGTCAAATTGACACATCATCGACCGAACCATGTCCTACAAGGTTCAATTCCTCCTATCAGACACACCATACAATGTGGTGTTTCGGGTGGAGTCAACTCTGAAATGATTTCACAGTTTTGAGATGATTGTCAAAATCTTGGCTCAAATATCCATCACCTCGATCTAATCGAAGTACTTAATAGTTTTGCCAAGTTGTTTTGTACTTCATCTTGAAATATTCGAAAAATCTCAAACGATTCACCTTTGGACTTCATCAGATAGACATAGTCATATCTAGATAAGTCATCGGTGAATGTGATGAAACACCAAAATTCTCCCCTAGCAATGCTGCTTAATAGTCCGCATACATCTCATGTATAATGACTAATAAGTCACTAGCCCTCTCACTACTCTTAGTGTAGGGTGGTTTGGTCAATAATCCCAATAAACAAGATCCACATTCCTCAAATGATTCAGAGTCATATGAGTCTAAAAGTCCATATTAATGGAGTTTAGATATATGTTTCTTATTTATCTGACCAAGGCGGCAATACCATATGAACGCGTTGTTCATATTATTCGGTTTAGATTTCCCATTTATATTATAGATATCTTCAATATTATTTTGTTTCTCATCATCAAGGATATGAAGACCATTCAATGACATATGCAATACAATAAGGCATGTCATTAAATAAATATAAAACTTCTTATTCTCAATAAGAAAATTATATCCTTCATTATCCATATAAGAAACGAAAATAATACTCCTACCCAAGTCCGAAACTTAGTAACATTTGTTCGAAACAAGTACTAGTTCACTAGGTAAATTGACTTCATAAGTCCCTATGGCTAATGCAGCAACTCTTGCTTCATTCCCACGCATAGGTTTAATTTACCTTCTTTGAGTAGCTTTCTATTCTTTATTTCTTGCACATTTAAACAAATGTGGGATCCATGTCCGGTATCATATACACAAGAACAAGAAGTCGAAAGGAAAATATCTATCATATAGATACTTGAAGTAGTAGCAATCATATTGCCCTTCTTCACCTTTTAGGCCTTCCTAATAAGCCTTGCAACTTTGCTTCCAATGACAATCTCATTACAATGGTAGCAAAATGCATCCTTTTGAGAAACTTTGGGTTTAGCCTTTTCGGCTTTGGCAACTTTTTGCCCTAGGTTTAGCAACCTTTGCTTTACCTACTTTGTGTTTCCTTTTAAACCCCTTTCTTGTGTTAACCATTAACACAATCAAACCTCTCTTGCCTAGCTTGCACTTGGAACATTTCCTTTGTGCGTTGTGCTAGAACAAAAGTAACTTCCATATGTTCAAGGTTCTTCATAAGAGCCTTTAAACATGATGGCAGTTATAAGGCAAGCAATATTATTAGAATCATCAACATGTTTCTAATGTTGCTCCTTATTTTCCCTTTGCAACATTTGCAGTAGGTTCAGCAGGAATGGATTCATCAAGAATGTACACATTTGCCTAAGAACCATTCTTTAGGCTTCTGATCCAATCAGAATTATCTGTATTGTTCCTTTTGAACTTTGTCCTTCATAAGAACGAATCACAATTTATTGTGTAATGCTACTCCTACAACAAAATATGCAAAATATATGAACACATATCAATATCAACACATTTATCATCTTAGAGCAAATCATGTATTTCACAAATACTCCCACTAAATTATACACCTTCCAATGCAAATAAGCATAATATACATTTAGTGGGCTAAGATTCAACTTTAATTTAATTTCAAGTTTGCTATGGCAAACCACTCAAAACTAAATTAATTAGGTAAAAACATCAATCATATCATATATATGACTCTTAGATCTTTTATGAGATTTATTTAAGACATCATATGTCTAAGCATATTTTAATCTCATCTTATGCCTTAGGTCCAAAACCATTTTGATAACCTAATTAAGTTCATCCACTTTAAACGTATAGGAACCACCATTTTCTCATCTTGCTCGCAAACGAATAGAATCAAAGTACCTTGCTATGGCAAGCCAACCCAAAACTATCCGAGTGGTCTCAAGTGTTTTAATCATGGATTGGCATAAAGAACTTAAAAGTTAAATGAAGGTTCTTTAAAGCATATTATAAGCATATCAACAAAAATAATCATAATGTGCACCAGGTAAGTTCTCAGGAAAATAGGTGAGCCACAAGGACTGCTTAAGCACCAAATATTTCCTTCGACAGAACTCTTCTAGATATGTACAATTACAATATCAGCTTGACTGCAACATAATCAATACTTTGTATACTGGCTTGTTTCTCACAAACAATCAGATTTCTTCAAATTTTGCGTAAACTGACTTGTTTCTCATAAACAATCAGAAAACAAAGTTTTAATGTTTCAACTTAAACATTCAGGAAATTATAATTCAATGTTTCAACTAAACATCTAACAAAGCTCTTAACACATAAGAACATATAATTCATGCATCGCAACAATTAATAAAATCACATTTAAATTAATTAAGCATGCATAAACAATGAGTTAATCTAGCATAGCCCTATAAATTTAATTTCCAGAAATTTACAGCTACCAGGTTAAAACAGAAACATATCAGATTATAAACATAATCACAGATTAGCAGGAAAATTGATTCTGCCCAGATTTGGCAAAGTCTGTCGCGTGACAGAGCAAAGTCTATCGCGTGACAGAAACTTTCAGAAGGCCGGATCCATCGCACGACCAGACGAGCCCATCTGACTGCCCATGGCCAATTCTGTCGCGTGACTAGAGTTGCCATGGCCAACTCTGTCGCGTGACAAGAGTTGCCAGACTTGCAGATTTTTTCCAAACTTCAATCAATTCCAATCATAAAGCAATTAAATCATATAAAACAACCTTTTAACATATTTAATTCAATATAATCAGAAAATGATTTTTCACATTGTTTCACATAAATAATTAAAATTTTACCACATACAAAACATGCAAAGAACATATAAACAATTTATATCAACATTCTAGCATGCTAATTCAAACTTAACCATACGAACGGGGCTCTAATACCACTGTTGGGTTTTATGGATCCATGCGCAGCGGATTTTAAGCATAATTAACACAAAATCCAAGAGCCCTAAGATCCGTTCTATACGATTAAATTGAATTCCTATGAAATAGAATTTACCAACCTTAATTGTTTTCCGTTCTTGAGCTATCGAACAATTTATCAATGTGATTTTGAATCACAAACTTCGATCTTCAAAAACTTAAATCTTCATATTAGAACTCTAGGTCTTGATCATCGTACGAGCGAAGACCCTCTAGTAGTATCCACACCTTTGAATGAACCAAGAACGGTTCTTGAGAATTGCTAGATCCTTAAACTATGGAAGAAATTAAGAAACCTTTTGATGATTTTTCTCTTAGAAAATTCGGCTGACAAATAGGGTTTACAGACCTCATATTTATACTATGTTAGTATTAGTATTCGTGTCCTAATCGTATTAGGAAACAGTCTGTAAACCGTCTCTGTGGCTAGATCTGTCGCGCGACCTCTTGCTACCACTGGGCAAGATTTGTCGCGCGATGACTTTTGCCATATCAGGAACTCTCAATTTTTTTTCCTTTGGTTTAACCAATTCATTCTAATTGTGTGTGACCCAATAGGATTATATTATGTTGGCAATGAGCCCGATCATATCGACCCTCATAAAATATAAGCGGACTCTAGCAAGCCATTATGTCTATCCAATTAATATAACGTAAGAGTTCACGTTTCCAATGGTACACTTCCATTTCTCCCTTTGTCTCACGATGTTAAATTGAACACAAGTATGGTCCACGTCAACTTGTATTTGTTCAATACTTTCTCGATATTGAGTATAATGATAATCCAATCGCATTGGGGTATGGCCATACACTTTCATCATTATCATTCATCGAGGGGCCCAAGGAAAAACATCTCTTTTTCGAGGGACAAATTTCATCTTGACTTATCATCCTTCCCATCATGAATCTGATCATGCCAAATATAGCCTTTATAAATATAGTGTTAAGATATCGTTTGACTAAAATCAAACATAACTTTCATCATATGTAAGGTCATGATAATCTCAGGTCTAGGGACTAAATGAAGTGACCATATGAGATTTAATTATGACATTTGACCATGACATAAATCTCATACGGGTCAAGTCCAGTCACTTGTTCACTAACAATTACCCATAATTTTAATGTGCATCTCTATGCATATAATCATTATATGATTATCCATTAACAAATATACTAATTATTCACTTAACAATCAGGGACGGAGATTATTAAAATAAATATGAAAAATATATAATAATCAAATAATAAACTTTCTCTATAATCAAGGATAAAGATGATACATAACGATTTAAGTTAAACATAACTAAAGCCTAGGGCATTATACCAACATGATACAGCTGTTGAGAGGACTGTACTGGTGCTTTCCCATTGGTCCACAGTAACCACTTTTTTCCTTAGGTACAGCAGTTGCAGGTAAATCTGATCAGGCTTCAGCTGCAGATAAGGTAGTTAGGACATCTATCACCTTTTCAAGATCCTTGCAGATCTTCTCTGACATTGAGTCACGTGACAAGATATGGTGGTTGACATTTGATATTGCTGACATGGATTTCAACAGTCAAATGTGGTTCACTTCAAGTCTTCAATCATTGGAGCGGTCCTGGTGAGAAGCGGTTTAGACAGGGGCAGTTTCACGAGTGGAGGATCCATCAGTGTGGTTGGAACTGCATATCAAATGCGGTTCACTCATGGCGGTTGCACACTGGAGTTCATAAGGCGGTTTCACACAAGGATTCCACCAAGCAGTTGTAAGGGGCGGTTTTGACAAGGCGGTCTGAAACATTTGAACTGCATCCTCAAATCCAATGAGTCTTGTGCCAGTCTTCAAGCCTAATTTATCCTATTCTATAAAATGGACTTAGCTAAAAAATTGAAGTCTAAACTTCATTACATATGGGCCTAAAGTCCTTAAAATAGAGAGGAGGTTATGGTATCAATCAAATCTTTAAGCTAATCTAGGAGGGTTAAAAAGTGCATACCCAACAATATCCCCCTATTTGATTGATGCCATTACCTACTACAGCAAAATCAAATATTGTACTTGGTAAAAACATGTCCATAAGAATAAACATGGTAAGTCATGTCCCAAGTCAATGCACACACTAGCTTAAGCTATAGGTTTCTATACTATTGAAGGATGAAAACTTACAATTTGAAAAGTATAGAAATGCATTCAGTGCACTTGAAAAATATGAGTTTAAGTATAAAGTGCAGTTTAAACTGAATGTTTAAACTTCATTTCAAAAGAATGATTTTAAGTTAGAAAATATTTGAATGAGGTTTAAAACTATAAGTCGTTTCGTTGTTCTACAAAAAAGCAGTTTGATATGAACAAAGTTTTGGAATCATGATGCAATATCCATTAATACCTCAAGCAGTTTACAGCTATAAGGTATGAAGGAAAATTACAGGGTTACAAAAGAAGCAAAAGAAGTTGGACAAAGAAAATACAAGGAGAGTGCGGTCCAACCTACAAAAGGATTTCACAAAAAAAAAATTACAAGAAGGAAGCGGTTACTGCTGACGCGGTTTGTTGACTTCAACTTCAGCTTGGCGCGGTCCAGCAAGGGTGGATTGGTATGTTCCCATAGCTTTCCTCATCCTTCTTACCTCTTCAGCGGTTCTGGTGATAGTTGCATCTAACTTCTTCACAGAACTCTCTTGCTTAGCCAGCCTCAAGTTTAATTCACCCACACCTCTGGAATTTCCTCTAACTTGCTCAATTTTGGTCATTGATAAGTGTATGGAAAGAGGAGTTTAAAGAATTGAAGCATTGAAGTATATGTGGGTTTCATCTTTAAGAGCAGCAGTTTGGGAGGCAATGGCTTGTTCCATAGGCTCAAGATTGATGGTAACCTTCAAGGAAGATTTGAGATCATGGATTGCAGCATCAATCTTGGAATTAAATCCAATCTTTAAATTGTCCATGCGGTCGTTGAACTCATCTTTAATCTCATTAAGCTTGGCCTTCAAAGCATCTTTTACAATCCCAAGATTAACTTCTGTTTGCCCTTTAAGAAAATCAATCTACTCCAGACAGTCTAACCGCATGGATTCAATAACTGGCTTGAGATCTGAGACTGACTGCGGTCTGGAGTTGAGTAGAGTGAGGAATTTAGAACTCAACTCCCCAAGATCTTTCTCAATAGCTTTGCAGATCTTCTCTCCAAGCTCAGTTAGAATATTGTTCAGCTCAGTGATGGTTGCTTTATCTCCCAAAGCTTTTATCATACCATCTTCAAGGGATTTCTGGAATGCATTAAAGCAATTCTCAGCAGCGGTTTTGACAGCTGAAGCGATTTACTCAGAAGAAGAGGTGGATGTGGATGCAATTGCAGAAGGTCTCTACCCCTTAATGGCATCAAGCAAAGAGGATTTTAGATTAGCCATCTCAAGGGATTGAGAATCCACCTTGGCAAGGAGGGAGCGGTTTGATTCAGAGAGGGAGGCATTGGAGGCTTAAAGGAGGTCATTGGAAGTGATTAGCTTTATGACATGGCCTTGGTTGATTAAGAGTTGGCTTTGGATTAGGTTGAGGGTTTGAAGAATTTGGGAGTATTCAGAAGGAGGGGCGGTTGAGGTGGAAGCGGTTTGGAAAGAAGGAGGCAGTTGGAAATGGGTAGTTTCAGATTGAATGAAGGGATTAGGAGGTGACTTGGTAGGAGCGGTTTGTGTTTGAGGGGGAATATTTTGAGGAGGGGATTTGGATAGAGAGTGTGTTTGGGTAGTATGGAGAGAAGGAGGGGATCTCTGTCTTAGGGGTGAGTTTTGAGGAGTTAGGGATTTGGAAGGTGTATGGGATTTAGAGCAGTTTGAGTTATGAGAATGGGTAGGAGTTGGATCATCCCTAACAGATCTAGAGGTGGCATGGCCAGCAGAGGGTTTTGAGGTCCAAGGTTGGAAGGCATTTGAGTGAGGAGGAGTTTGGTTTGAGTGATGGGTATTTATGGAGTTGGAGTGTTGGGGGGAGTGAGATGTGGATTGGGAGGATTAAGGGGAAAGAGATTTTCTTGGGGATGAAGGTGAGTTTCTTGGAGAAGGTGAGGGAGAAGGAGAAGGTTCAACAGGTTTACCTTTCTTGAAGGATTTCCTGGCAGACATTTTCTTCCTCTTCTTTAGAGTCTCCCCCTGAATTGGTGCATCTTTTTGAGGTGGAGGAGAAGAAGATTTGGATTTGGATTTGGAAGGAGATTGGGTGGGTGACTGTATAGGGGATTGGATAGGGGATTGGATTGGAGATTGAACTGGGGATTGGATTGGGGAAGGATTTGAGGATGGAGGCGGTTGGGTTTTAGGTTGCGATTGAGGTTGGGAAGCGGTTTCCTCAGCAGTGGATTTTCCTTTGGCATTTCGCCTTTCCTCTTGCTCCTTGTCCAGTCTATCAATCTTCTCTTGATAAAATCTCATCTGTTCCTCAACATTCAAGCCAACAACATCTCCCTTAGCCTTCTTGGCTCTAGCAACCAAATTAGGAATATTTGGGTCTTCTTCTTCTTCTTCATCATCTTCATCAATTAAGGTAAGCGGTTCCTTCTGCTTTGAGGATTTGCTAGTTCCAACTCCATCATGCAGTTTGGGAGAGAGAGCGGTTTTGGTTTTCTTGGCAGGCGGTTCCACTTGACCCTTGGGCTTTCTGGTCCTCTTTACAGCCTTCCTGACCGCTTGAGGTGCGGTTTCAGGATTCATTGGCTTGTAAACTTCTTTCTTTGGATTCACCTCAGCATCATAGAGGGATTTGTATAATGCATCTCCATTAGCATACCTGAAATTTTGGCATACTAAGAGTCCCAATGATTCTTCAGTCCCAAAATCAATCATCAACTCAGGATTCTTTACTCTAATATCTTCAAGATGATCAAAGTCCAATAGGAGAGCGGTTAGGATTCTGCAAAAAGGTCTCCATCTTTGCTCTTCTCATTTCCTCTTGGACTGATAAGTCTCCACACTATCACAAATCTCCCTGAATAATATCCTAGGCCAATGAAGCTTGATTTCTAAAAAGATAGCTGAACAATACATCCATTGCTGGGATGTAAAGTTATTGTGGTTCCCAGTCTTGTCACAGACTGACTTCCCAACTAAATATCCCAGGTGGTGGCTCATCAGCTCACCAAATCCTTTCCTTGGGATTTTCTTAAACTGATCAACCATGGATTTGACCTTGGCGGTTTGCACTGCAGCAGCATCTTGGATGACTTGATCCACAGATTCAGGAGCTTGAGGAACTCTTAAATTGTAGAGTCTCCTGATGTCTATGTAATCAATAGAGAGTTTGAGGCCTTCAACAACAGCAGTGAGGCAGGAAACTTTAGGGCCATCTTCTATCTGTCTGACTTCACGCACTACAGTTGAGTAGAACTGGTCCACGAATGATGGGATAATGAAGTTCTGCTTATTGGTGAAGAGGGGCAGAATTCCAGATACTTTCATCTTCCTCAACATCTCTCTTCCCAAGGCATCATTCTTAAGCTCAGCCTCATTAACTTCCCACCCTGGAAGGAAGGTATTTGGATCCTACAAAGCAAAACATTAAGTGTTAGATCCATTTTTATATTCACAGTTCACAAGCGGTTTGAGCACCCATACGGTTTAGCAATGGTACGATTTTGAAAATGAAGAATTTCAAACCCCAAGTGAACTATGAATACTAAGAAATATGAGGATTTGAGAATAAAATTATTAGTACGTGGCATTGTAATCCAAACTTATCCCAGACATACAAGCAGTTTTTTGTAGAGGAAGGTTATGGTGTCCAGCCTATATACTAAGTAAAATCTCAAAAAGCTAAGAAAGAAATTTTAAACTGCATGTGGTTTCAAAAGAATTTGAAAAGGCAGTTCCAACATGCGGTTTAGCTTTTAAAAGGGGGCATGCGGTTTGAAACATAGAGACTTAAGCGGTTTTAAGAACGTGGTTTCAAACAAGAGTTGCATACGGGTTTTGAAACTGATAAAGTATGCGGTTTCTAACCAAGCGGTTTCAAAACAAAGTGGATTCCAAAATTCATTAAAAGGTTCAAATTTTTTCTAAGTATGAAAAACACTATTCAATAATCAAAGAAACCAAAGTATGAAAGATTTTAAGAAAAATGTATGGGTTTCATGAAGAACACGAAGAACAGTTCAAGAACACCACGAACAGAGTTTATCAAAACTTAACCAAAATCAACAAAAAGCTTATCAAAATGATCCTAACAAGTTGTATACTAACAATATAACATCAAAATAATAACTTTTGTAAAGAATCATCAAGAAACATCTAGAGCACAGAAATGGGTTTTCGAAATACGAAAACTACAAAATTCAAAATCAGAGTTCAAAATGTGTTTTGATCATAAAATAAATTACATAGATGTAATATAAACACTTAGGCGAGCAAAACCCAACAAGAATCAACAGAAATGAGCAACAAATAGGAACAAAATCAGCCAAAATGAGTTTGAAGAATACGAACAGTTTGTATAGTTCATCCATGGCAAAATTTTGAAGAAAATGAAAGATTATAGATAGAAATTGTTACCATTTCGAGGATTAGCTTCTTGGGAGCCCTAGTTACTGCAGATGCTCTTTACCTTTTTGAAGTTGAAGTCATTTTAAGTTAAAGGTTTTGAAAATGGAGTGTTTTAGAGGGTTTTTAGAGAGAGAAAGAGAAGTTGGTAGAAAGTACGTTTGCAGAGAGTGACATTGTAAAAGAATAGAATTTCACCAAACAAGGTTTATATAGGTGAAGGGGCCAGGCAGTTTGTTTCAGAAAGAAATGATTGAAATTATCAAATGTTGCACCCTTTCACCTTCTGCACTGTACCCTATGACGGCTGACATAAGGGTTTTTAATGCTCATGTCCCCTTTGCATTAAATGCATTTAAATTTTGAAATAACGTGGGAATACATTTGCAAAAATACCCTTATGTCAAAATAAGGACTAAAAAAGAAATAAAGGAATTTGAACAGTTTTTTTTTTTAAATAAAGATAAGATAGACAGAAATTACTCTAAGTTGAAACGCGGTTTGGGATCAAGCGGTCAAGCTGCAGCAAGCGGTTTGAACATAGGCGATTGGCTGCAAGCGGTTGACAGCTAGCGGTTTGATACACTCGGTTTCAACAGGGTGGTTTTGAAATCTCACCAGGAATTTCAACCTAAACTCAACACACAAGTTAGAAAATAAAAAGTATGGAATCATTTAAGTTCAAGCATACCCATTTCTCCTCTGAGGAAAGAAAATCTCTTGGAGTCCAGAGCTTTGGTGAGGATATCAGCAATCTGGTTGTCTGTCCCCACATACTCTAAATGGATATTCCTCTTTTCCACATGGTCTTTGAGGAAATGATACTTGATATCTATATGCTTGGTCTTGGAATGCATGACAGGATTGTTGGAGACTGAAATTGTTGAAGTGTTGTCACACATGATAGGGCAATTTCCTTCTTCAATTCCATAGTCCACCAACTGCTGCTTCATCCAAAGGATTTGACAGCAACAACTTCCAGCAGCAATATATTCAGCCTCTGTGGTTGACACTGAAACTGAAGCTTGCTTCTTGCTGGCCCAAGCAACTAGTCTATTCCCGAGGAAATGACAAGTCTCACTAGTGCTTTTCCTGTCAATTGTGCAAGCTGCATAATCTGCATCTGAATAACCTACAAGATCAAAGTTCGAATCTTTGAAATAGAAAAGTCCAAGGTTAGTGGTTCCAGATAAATAACGGATTATACTCTTGACTTCAATTAAATGTGCTTCTCTAGGATCTGCTTGATAGCATGCACATACACAGACACTAAACATGATATCAGGCCTACTAGCAGTTAAATAAAGTAATGAGCCAATCATACCTCGATATAAAGTTTGATCAACCTTCGTACCTTTTAGATCCTTATCTAGCTCATTGTCGGTGGCCATTGGAGTATCATATGCTTTTGCATTCTCTAGTCCAAACTTTTTTATCAACTCCTTGGTGTATTTGGCTTGACTGAGGAAAATACCTTCTTCGCATTGCTTGATTTGAAGCCCGAGGAAGAATGTTAATTCTCCCATCATGCTCATCTCAAACTTTCTTTTCATTAGCTTCTCGAAACGCTTACAAAGTAACTCATTAGTAGAACCAAAAATAATATCATCGACATATATTTGAACAAGTAAAGTATGATCAGTATATTTGGCAATAAAAAGAGTTGTATCGATTTTACCACGTTTAAATCCTTTTTCTAGTAAAAATTTAGAAAGAATCTCATAACATGCCCTTGGAGCTTGCTTAAGTCCATACAAAGCCTTATGGAGTTTGTAGACATGATTGGGAAATTTGAAGTCTTCAAATCCAGGCGGTTGGACAACATACACGGTCTCTTGCAGTTCACCATTGAGGAAAGCAATCTTCACGTCCATTTGATATAACTTGAAACGCTTGAAAGAGGCGTAGGCTAAGAATATTCTGATAGCTTCCAATATTGCAACTGGAGCAAAGGTTTCATCATAATTGATTCCTTCTTCTTGCCTATATCCTTGTGCAATCAACCTTGCTTTGTTCCTTGTGATGCTTCCATTCTCGTCCATCTTATTCCTAAACACCCACTTAGTTCATATCACTCCTTGATCATGAGGTCTAGGCACCAATGTCCAGACCTTGCATCTTTCAAACTGGTTGAGTTCTTGCATAGCAATGACCCAACTGGAATCTTGGAGTGCTTTATCAATCTTCTTGGGTTCAACTTGAGATAACAAGGAAGTATGCTCATCATAGTTCGATCTCCTTGTTTGAACACCGGAAAAAAAATCACCAATCACATTAGAGAGAGGGTGACTACTGACTTCACGAACCTTCGGGGGTAAGTCTGGTTGGCCTGAGGTTTGCTGAAGATCTTGAATTGGAACATCGTTAGATCCTTCAGCGAAGTCATGGAAGGTAAGTTGACGAAGAGGTTCAATAAGCTGGGAATTTCAGTTGAAGGCGCTGGATTTTGCGGTTGAGGTTCAGGTGCGGTTCTAGAAGGTTCACCTGTTTCATGATGCTCAGCAAAATCATCAGCAACATTTGGAGCCAAATGTGGCTCAAGGAGAGAATGCTAATCGAATGTAACATGGACAGACTCAACTATCTTTAAACTAGTTTTATTAAAAACATGAAAAGCTTTTGAATGTTTAGCATACCCAACAAAAATACCTTCATTGGCCTTGGCTTCGAATTTACCTCTATTTTCTCTTCCGTTATAGAGGATAAAGCATTTGCAGCCAAAGATCTTGAAGAATGCAATGTTGGGAGTTCTTCCTCTCCATAGCTCATATGGAGTCTTGTTATAGGTTTTGTTGATGAGGGAGCAATTTTGAGTGAAGCATGCTGTACTGATTGCTTCAGCCCAGAAATACTGAGGCAGCTTAACTTCAGATATCATTGTCTTTCCAGCCTCAATCAACGTCTTGTTCTTCCTTTCCATAACCCCATTTTGTTGTGGAACACCAGCAGTCGAGAAGTTGTGATCAATCCCATGGTCATCACAATATTGAGCAACACCGTTGTTCTCGAATTCTGTTCCATTATCTGATCGAACACTAACGATGTCATCTTCTTTTTTAGTTTGGAGCCGTCTAAAAAGGGAGGTTAAGATGTCATAGCAATCTTCCTTAGAAATCATCATCTCAACCCATGTATATCTTGAATAATCATCCACCACCACTAAAGTATATCTACTTCCTCCAATGCTAGTAGTGGTAACGGGTCCAAACAAGTCTATGTGAAGCAGTTGTAAGCATCTTGCAGTTGAAGGTGCGGTCTTGCTAGTGAAAGACGAAGCAGTTTGCTTACCAAGTTGACATGCACTGCATTTCTCTGTATGGTGGTCAGCCACTTTGGGTAAACCATTAACAAGGTTTTCCCTTCCAATCTTTGCTAGATACTTGAAGTTCTAGTGGCTCAACCTCTTGTGCCATAGCCAACTATTTTCGCTCACATTTTAGCTACAAAACAGAGATTAGTAATACTACATGCAGAATCTAGATCAATAATGTAAATATTACTCTTACGAATCCCTGTGAGTAGGGTGACTCCGAAAATGTTATCCTTGATAAAGCAAATGATGATGTGAAGTTGCAAAGCATTCCTTTGTCGCATAATTGAGAAATTGAAAGGAGGTTGTGCTTGAGTCCTTCAACAAGAGAAACCTTCTCAATGGTTAGGTTTCCTCTCCTTATTACACCATACCCAATGGTTTTGCCTTTGTTGTTGTCACCAAAGGTTACAGATGGACCACTTGCTTCAATGACATCTTCTAGTAATGATCTATCTCCAGTCATATGTCTTGAGCAGCCACTGTCAAGATACCATTCATTATCCTTGGAGTGACCAGCCATTAAGCAGAGGACCTGAAATGTAAACATTAAGAACGAGGTCCCCCTTTATTCCTTGGGTCCTGAGGTTAGCAACCTTTAATGACCCACACCTGTTTGACAGAAGGAGGTTTACTCTTCCTGGCATTGGGTGTGAACCGCAAAAGGCATTCTGCAGCCTTGTGACCTAAACCATCACACACAGAGCATTTATGAAAGCTACAAGCATCATGAGGTTTTACTAACTCCTTACTTTTCTTAGGAGCTGCATGTGGTTTGGGAACTGCGGTTTAGGCCTTGACAAAGGTAGGTATCTTTGGTTTGACCGCTGTTTTTTAGGAATGCTCTTCTTGCCTATGAAAGCAGGAGGAGCGGTCGAAGAAGAAGGGCGGTCAGCCTTGCAGTTCGCAGCACCACCTATTCCACCAGGAGCGGTTGGAGTAGAGGTGCGGTCAGCTGCATAAGACATCTCCTCTGCATCTTCACTCTCAGAATCTTTTCCTTTCATCTGAGAGTTTTTCCCAAACTGTTTTTTTGGGTAGACATAATGGAAGTTAAGTGGAGCCTTTTGTTCCTGTCCTTTACCCTTAAAAGCAGCATGCTTCCCCTTAGGAATTTCTTTAGTTAGTTTTAAAATTTCCTCATCCTTTTCACAACAGGATGCACACTTCTCCTTTTCACCTGTTTGAAATCCTAGACCTTCTGTGGTTCCACTGGCCATACGGGATTCTGAAATTTGATCCAAGGTGACACGAGACTTGGTCCACTCATCAATGATCTTTTGGATTTCTTGATTTTGAGCAACCAGATCATCGTTCCTAAGTTGAAGTGCAGCAACCTTAGTTTCAAGGATGCGGTTTTGATCAACAAGAGGAGACATACTTTTGATCTGGTCTTTAAGATTGGAAATCTCAGACCTCATTACAGTTTTCTCCGTCTTGTACTGAGAAAGTTCATCATGAGCTAATCCTAAAGCTTTCTTAACATTAGAGAATTTTTGGATCATCATTTCTGCTTCCTTGAACATCCTTTCATGTTCCATGGGAGAAACTTCTTCCACCACCTTTTTCAAAATTTTCTTCTTTGGAATTATTTTTGAAGGTGGAGCATTTGTAGAAAAAATGGGACGTGAATATGAACAATTTACTATCTTAATGCTAGGAGTAAGTTTGATATCATCCAATTTAAAATTAGGAATTTTCATAGAAACCTCTTAATCCTCCAAATCTAGCGACTCGATTGACTCAGCATCTGACTCATCGGAAGCATCTGCAACTAAGCAGAGATTAACCTCTTCGGTTTCTTCATCACTTCCATCATCAGAGTCTGTTTCAATCCAAGTTGCTAATTCCTTAGAATTCTCTTCCTCCTCAGCAATCATTCCCTTGCGAGGGTTGTAGCAAACTAAATCACTCTTTTTCTTTGTATCAGCAGCCTTGGAAAAAGTTGCTGGAGGTTTGCCTTTGAAAATAATTTTGTGAAAGGTTTTGAGTATTTTCTAAATTTTTGAAATCTTTTCATAAACATTGCAAAATCATCATCATCCATTTCGATGAGTGATGAGGTTGATATGAAAGGTTCAGTGGTTTGATTGGATGTGGTTGGTTTCTCCTCATGTTCCACGACGGACATGGAAAGCGATTTGGTTTTCCCTTCAATCTCTTCAATATGATTTAATTTAAGCTCATAGACTCTAAGATTTGCATACAAGTTACTTAACGACCAAGTATTCAAAACTTTAGAGTCTTCTAGAGAGGTGGCTTTATTTACCCATCTAGAACCTAAAGCAGCTAGGAAAGTCATATTGATTTCCTTATCAGTTAAAGTCTTGCCAAGAGATCTACAAGCATTAACTACCTCAACATAGCGGTCATAGGTCTGACACAAGGTTTTGTTGGATTTCCTGTTGAAGTTGTTGTAGGATCTTTCAACATCATATAATTTGTTCTCCTTGCACTCGTCATCACCTTCGAGGTAGCTTTCTATAGCATCCCACATCTGCTTTGCAATTTTCAGATACATCACTTTTTGAAGGGTTGACACGTGAAGGGTTCCAGAAATGATGTGCCTCGCCTTGCTGTCCAAGGCAGCTAATCTCTTCTCTTCATCTGACCACTCGCCTTTTGGCTTTTTAACTTCTGGAATTTTTGCACTGGTGGTTGCATCGGTGTTGGCCTTCATGGGAACGAATGGGCCATTGATCACGCATTCCACCAGCATCTCATCAATAGTCTTCAAATGAATAAGCATTCGGCACTTCCAGATGTCGAAGTGGTCTTCGTCCAAAATTGGAATGTGTGAATAGTTAACAGTTGTCATTGTCTTTGAGTTTGCCATATTGAATCGGCACACAAGCTGTTAAGCTTGAAAAACAGTGGTTTTATAAATGTGTTTAAGCTCTGATACCACTTGTTGGTCCCAAAGGTGGCAACAAGGGTAAAAAACAGCTAGTGGGGGGGTAAATAGCTGTCTCAAATTTTTCGCCCTCTTTAAAAATTAAACCTATTAGCTTACAAAACCGCTTGCAGTGTGTTAGAAACTGCAAGTAGAGTTGTAAAATGCACAGCGAAATATTTGAAGATACAAAGCGGTTTTGAAGAGCGGTTTGTAAAGCGGTTTATGAAGTGGTTTTGTAAGTGCGATTTACAAACATAAAAATGAGGTATTGACAATTTTATCTCCAAACACAAGTCACAATTTAGGATAACTGAAAATAAGATCAAATAGAGATAAAGATAAACAATTAGTAAGAACAGAAAAGTAAAGTGCAAAAATGTAAGAATACAACATTTGGAGTGGTTCAATCGATAAACGATCTACGTCCACTACCAAGATGGTTAGTCTTGGATTTCTAAGAGAGATTTTATATTTAGTATATGAGAGATTACAAAGTACAATGAGTAATACTCAGATCTAAAATCTTTTCTATGAAGAACAAATCCTAGACTATAATCAGTGTATCTCAAATGAATAATCTATGTGATTAAACAAGTGAGGTGTGTGTGTGTAAGTAAGATCAAGGCTCTTTAGATCTATGAGATGTAGAGCACAATGATTCTTGATGTGTATAAGGCTTGATTTCTGGGCTGGGATATATTTCTTGAAGTGGGAAGATGAAGATTCAAAGGACTGGAAATTTATAGGGCAAAGCTTCAACTTCGTATGAACACAGGACTTTCAATTTTTTCAAGCAGTCTTCAAATGGTGAAGATTGGGGGTATTTATACCCAAGCACCAAGGAACTAGCCGTTGGATACAGCTGTTGAGAGGACTGTACTGGTGCTTTCCCATTGGTCCACAGTAACCACTTTTGTCCTTAGGTACAGCAGTTGCAGGTAAAGCTGATCAGGCTTCAGCTGCAGATAAGGTAGTTAGGACATCTGTCACCTTTTCAAGATCCTTGCAAATCTTCTCTGACATTGAGTCACGTGACAAGATATGGTGGTTGACATTTGATATTGCTGACATGGATTCCAACGGTCAAATGTGGTTCACTTCAAGTCTTCAATCATTGGAGCGGTCCTGGTGAGAAGCGGTTTAGACAGGGGCGGTTTCACCAGTGGAGGATCCATCAGTGTGGTTGGAACTGCATATCAAATGCGGTTCACTCAAGGCGGTTGCGCACTGGAGTTCATAAGGCGGTTTCAGACAAGGATTCCACCAAGCAGTTGCAAGGAGCGATTCTGCTAGGCGGTTTTGACAAGGCGGTCTGAAACATTTGAACTGCATCCTCAAATCCAATGAGTCTTGTGCCAGTCTTCAAGCCTAATTTATCCTATTCTATAAAATGGACTTAGCTAAAAAATTGAAGTTTAAACTTCATTACATATGGGCCTAAAGTCCTTAAAATAGAGAGGAGGTTATGGTATCAATCAAATCTTTAAGCTAATCTAGGAGGGTTAAAAAGTGCATACCCAACAAGCTCCCCCTGTTAGATATCATTCTAACAATGTTTACTTGGTCTTCACAATTTACACATAAATGTGTAAATTTCTTGTTTCCCGTTCGTAAATCACGCCTAGTGCCTTTCCCATGACCTGTTCAACCATAGACTGAACAAACTAACAACTGATATATAATTAATAATTATCACTTTGTAATTTATGAAAAATATGTAGTAATTATTCATAATTTGAATTGCCAACACTATAGCAACACATGAGGCAACACCAGTGGCATCACTGGTGTAGCAACACTGGAGGCAACACCAATGGCAACACATGGTGTAACACTTACAATCTCTCCCTTAGTTACACATTTCTTCACAAAATATAAAGTGATGTTTCTGCATAAGAGTGTTAGTCAATTAATCCCAAAAAGGTACTCCCCCATAAGATTAAGCTCCCCCTTAATCAAATATTTAAAACAAATCAAACAAAAATTATTATAACTAACCACTAAGCATCCCAAGGTTTAAAAGTTTTCAACGAAAACAGCCATTCAAATTAATCAAAACATAAATTAAAACATAAATTGTTTTAAAGAAATAAACCAACAAATTAAAATTGCTTTTAAGTCAACCACAAATTCAAGAAATCATTTAACCATCAATCCTCAAAAGTTGGATCAACTCTTAGTCCTTCAATCCTTCCTTTATTTTCCCCAGCCCTTGCACCACTTGGACCAGCCTCAGTCGATCCATCAACATCACGTCTTTGATCTCCCCCTATTTTGGAAGAAATCAAATCCACCATCTGCTCCATATCTGCTCGCATACCCTTGCATTAAAGAATCTATATGCTTCATTTGCCTGTGGAAAAAATTGACTACAATAGAAGCATCAATCATAACTGGTGGAGTGTTGCCTTCACTTGGCACAACACTTGGGGCAACACTTGGAGCTTGAGCAGCAATCGGCTGTGCAGAAATGGCTGGAACCCAAGGGGGATCAATGTGCCTATCTCCCTCAATGAAATGCTTGCTGATCTTAAAATAAACTGGATTCTCAGTGTAGTAGTCAGCATTCCAAAGAGTTAGGGATTGGAAGGAGAGGACATTAAAGATGAGGGATGGAAAGATATATGTGGAGGCTTTCTTTTTCTTTGCCCAAGCTGCTAAGTGAGTGAAAACCACTCTCCCAAAATTCACTCTCTGTTTATTACCCAACTTATACAATAAAGTGGCTTGTTCTAGGGTAATGGTGTTCTCATTGGCGGTTGGAAGCCAATTTGTAATGCAAAGTTTATGAAGAACACAAAGCAGAGATGTGAGATGGGTAGCTCTAAAGTGATCACTCCACACACTCATCTTCCCACCCGTGAGATAGCTAGCCAAGGTATTGGGCTCAATAGCCACACTCTCATCATCAACATTTGGAAGACCGTAAGCTCTATTAATTACGGAAGGATTGAAGTCAAAAATGGTTCCTCTCACAAAAATCTTCCCATAGTACGGGGTATTCATATCATCAATATCATCACGCAAATGGGCATAAAAATTCCTCACCACACTCTCAACAAACCTAGAGACCTTAGTAACCGTTGGCAAAAAGTTTCTATCCTCCAAAAATTGAAAAATCCCAAAGCTTTTAAACTTAACCACATCAATGTTCCTCTCATTAAGGATCCTCTTTTCTGAATCTTGGACCCACTTGTCCAAATTAGACTCACTATAAAATTCTTCAGATAGAAAGGGAAGTTCATAAAAGCCAAAGGACCTATGCTCAGACCTAGAATCTGGAGAAGGAGTAGGATATACCTCTGGTGTTGCTATGGGTGTGGTTAATGGTGTGGTTACTAGTATTGTTGTTATTGTTGCAGCATGTGTTGTGGCTGGTGTTGTCTCAGCAGTGGCAATACTTGAGACAACACTTCGTCGAGTCCTCTGTTTCTTTACCAATCTCTGCTAGGCTTTTGCAAGTGGCTCTTCAAACTCATCTTATAACCAAGCATCATCATTAGAAGAAGAAGATTTCTCCTTGCTTGCTTTAAAATTTTCGTCCGAACACTCCTCAGATGATATCTCCAAAGATGTACTTGATTCATCATCCATGATCTCTACTGGATCATCAGGTGTGTTAGAGGCTGCTCCTCTTGGCCTTGATTGAGTTTTGATACTCTCAGATTGGTATCTACCACCACCATACCTAGACCTAGAAGGGGCATCAAGCTATTTCCTCTTCCTCTTTTTCTTGGGGATAGCCAAAGTGAGCTCACACGAAGGAGAGGTTTCAGGGAGAATCATGGATATGGGAGAGGGAAGAGAGGTTGAAACCACAATTTCCAAGTTTGGTGTTGTGGAAGGTGTTGCTGAAAGTGTTGCCATCGGTGATGTCTCCATGGGAATGGCGACACTTGAGGCAACACTTGAGGGGGCTATGGGAAAAATGTCCATTGGAGAAGCAATTTGGGAATTTTTGGAAGGGCTGGCCATGGAGGTTCGAAGGGAAGAAGAAGATGAAGACAGAAAGGTTTAGAGAGAGAGACGAAGAGAGAGAGAGAGAGAGGGGTTTAAGAGAAGGTGGATAATTAAGGAGGAATAGGGAGTAAAAATAGGGGTGATTTGACATTTTAGTAACCAACTCATATTTATCCCTATCTCAACCACTAACAAAATTAATCTGGCTGGTTTTTCATGATTTTATATTTTATTATTTTCTTATTTTTTTTAAATAAAAATATAAATAAAGATAATTACTCAAAATCCAAAAATTTTGGTCAATTCAGAAAATCAAGTTCATATGAAATTTAACTTAAAAATAATAGAGATTTCATAATTACATTTAGCTAGGGGAAAATTAAGAATTTTTGATAAAAAACTTTTGACTTCACAGACTCTAAATTTATGCAAATAGACTTTTTGAAACTCAAAATTTAATTAATATAAATCCAAAAATAAAAATAAAAAAAATATATTATAACACCTACTAATGTGTTGCTAGCAATGTTGGGTAACACATAAGATAACATATTTGAATAAAATCCCCTTGATATTTTCAACATATATGAACTTTTAATACTTAATTCTTTAGACAATTTTAAGCTAACTTTACATTTACTTTATTTACAAGGAAGCATCGTAGTAGCGAGTTCCGTGTCCCGAGATTTTTATTAAAGTATAAAGTCATATGTATTATGTTTTATACCTTTCAAGTAGGGTACACTGTAGTAGTGATGTCCATCTCCCTAATACTGAGTATAAAAAAATATATTATACTCCTGTTTTGGCAAGGAAGCATCGTCGCAGCAAACGCCGTGCCCCGAGTTACTTTAGAAGTATTTCACACATTTGCCTATTTAAATATCAACAATATAATTAGTGACTTTGTCACTTTAAGCACAAAAAGGAAAATTTATCAACATGTTTATCTTAAGTAAATACCCATACTAGAACAAAAAGGTCAGTAAATGCCACTCATTGGGTTTAAAAAATAACAATTTTTTTATATAGTACACAGTGTTGCTGTCTGTGTTGGCAACACCTCAAGACAGCAGTTTATACAGAGTTTTTTTTTAATAAAAGAAACAAATGAAACATAATATACAGCAAAATAATCCAGGAATTTTTAAACGAAACAAAAATCAAGAGATTTTTTCAAACTAGAAAATATCTCATGGTTAAAAACTTGAATCAAAAACTCATCTTTTAATTCATTAATAACCCTTTTAGATTCAAGTTTAGATACAAAATAAGAGTGATTTACCTTAACATATTTTACCATGTCTCGATAATTTACCGATTCCTTGTGTCTTGTTTGTATCCTATCGTTCAAATCCCCGATAACTTGACTTAGGCTCCGTTTGTTTCACCGTAAAACATTTTCCGGAAAATGTTTTCCGGAAAATAACCTGTTTTACGGTGTTTGGTTAGCCCCCGGAAAATGTTTTCCGGAAAATAACTCGTTTTCCGCTGTTTGGTTGCCTAAGTAAAACGTTTTTCGGAAAACATTTTACGCCCTTCCTAAGTAAAACGACCTACTGATCTTGTCCTAAGTAAAACATTTTCCGGAAAATGGAGGCCTTAATGTACAACTCATATTACGCCCGGTACAACCACCCCCTGCCTATCCCACCCCCCCCCCCCAAATTTTTTTTTTTTAATTTTTGGTAATCGCCCCCACCCCCTGCCACCCCACCACCCCACCCCCCAAAAAAAATATTTTTTGTAACGCCCCCTACCCCCTCCCACCCCCACCCACCCCCCAAAAAAATTTTTTTGTAATCGCCTTCTGCCCTGCCTTACCCCACCCCCACTCACCCAATTTTTTTTTTTTTTTTTGTAATCGCTCTACCCTGCTCTACCCCACCCCCCAAAATTTTTTTTTTTTTATGCCCCTACCCTCGCTTACCTCACCCACCCCCCAAAAAAAAAAAATTTTTTGGGGGGGGGGGTATGGTGGGTGGGGGGTGGGGCAGCGGGGTAGGGGGGCGATTACAAAAAAAAAAATTGGGGGGTGAGGGGGTGGGTGGGGGTGGGGTAGGCAGGGTGGGGGCGATTACAAAAAAAAAAAAAAAAATTGGGGGGTTGGGGTAGGCAGTGGGGTAGGCAGCGGGGTAGGGCGATTACAAAAAAAAATAAAAATTTGGGGGGTGGGGGGGGTGGGGGTAGGCAGGGGGTAGGGGGCGATTACAAAAAAAAAAAAAAAAAAAAATTGGGGGGGGGGGTGGTGGGGGGGTGGGGTAGGCAGGGGGTAGGGGAGGGCGATTACAAAAAAAAAAAAAAATTTGGGGGGGGGGGGGTGGGGTAGGTTACCTTGTGAAATATGAGTCGTTTTACCAAACACCCGAAAACATTTTACACCCTTCCTCCGTGAAACATTTTACGCTCTACCTCCGTAAAACATTTTACAGGAAAACATTTTACAGGAAAACATTTTCCAGGAAACGTTTTCCGGAAAACATTTTGCGTCGAAACAAACGGAGCCTTATATGATGATTCTTTTGAATTCTCAAAGGGGGATCCCTCCTCACTGGATCATTAATTCCATTGGAGTTCTCATCATCTTCATTTTCTGCACTTGGACTGATTTCTGGTGTAGTCTCTAGTGTTGCCGTATCAATGACAACACTTGGTCCAACACCAGTCTCAACATTTGAGGTAACACTTTCTCCGGTAACTTTTTCAAGTTGTTCAATCCATATTATAGGAGTGTCTACAACTGATTCACCTGCAATGCTAGCCAAATCATCAAACAAAATATTTGTATACACTTGAACGATTCTCAATCTCAAATTATATACACGAAATATAAGACAATTTTGAGAATATCCAAGAAAAATGGCCTGTCACACTTAGAGTTTAATTTATCTAAATGATTTTGTTCATTCAATATGAAACAAACACACCCAAAAATATGAAACATTAGGTTTCTTCCCATTCAAAATCTCATAGGGTGTCATTGTTGTACCAGATATTAAAAAAACTCTATTAGAAATGTGACAAGCCGTGTTCAACGCTTCAGCCCAAAATGTTTTCGAAATACTTTTGGAAAACATCATGACACGGGCCATTTTTAGTAAGATCATATTTTTCTTTTCGGCCACCCTATTTTGTTGGAACATTTTAGAGGTCGAAAATTCATGGTGAATTCCCTTTATCTCACAAAAAGTAGAAAGGAAACATTATCAAATAATTTTCCATGATTAGATCTTATACAAAAAATAGGTAAGCAAAACATGTTTTTTATTTTGGAATGTAAAAATTTAAACTTATCAAAAGTTTCAAATTTTTCTTTTAAAAAGTAGATCCAAGTAAACCTAGAAAAATCATCCATGATTAGATCTTATACGAGAACAACCACTAACAAAGTACCATGAACCTGAATTATTAGTCCTCAAAGCAGTATAAACAACATTTTATTTCACATTTGTTTTAGGACACCAAGTTTTCTTTTTTGAATTTTTGTATTTCTGACCACCTGTGTTGGCTCGAGTGTTGTGAAGAGTAATACATTCACATTTGTTATGTCCAACAATGTGACAATATTCACACACACATGGATGGTCAGAAATCTCACTAGATGAACCACCTTTCTCTTTTTCAAGTTCTTTTACAAAACTCATTTTAGTTTCCTCATTTATCAAAGTAGAAGTGATTTGATCGAGTGAGTCTTGGAATCCAATACCTACTTTGAGAGGCTTACTCATGTTGAGTATCTTGAAAGTGGCCTCGGCTAGCTTGAATTTGCACTTGACCTTGTCAAGCTCCCCAATTTTCTTTGTTAATTGCACCTTTAGCCGAGTCAAAGAGCCTTTTAGCTCATGAATCTCCTTGGTTAAGATCACTACCATCTTGTGCTCATTATTCCATTTTTTGAGAGACACCTCGTAGAGATCTTTCAACCCTTCAATGAGCTCATCCTTGCTTAAATCCTCCTCATCTGGACTTCCTGTAACAACACTAATTGAACCATGAAAGCAAAAAGTGTCAGAAAAATTGTAAATATTATAAATATTATACCTACTGTTGAGTGTTGGGGTTAGTTTTGTCGCACTCCAGACACCACCGGACACAACACCTTCAAAATCTGACAATGATTATTTCCAAACCGCAGCCATCATACCCGATTGGTCAGGTTCCTCTTCCTCTTCATTGCTAAGGTACACCCATAATTTTTTACCAACCTTTCTCAAGGTATTAGCTCAATTGTTGGCATAATGTGTCTCAAACTTGAACATTTATGAACGGACTCGAGTTGTTTGAGACCTAACTTGGTTAGATTTAGGGCTGACCTCAATGAGCTTTCTATTGGAAGAACATTAGGAATAGACTTCAATGCCCAAACATCAATTAATTTGATGCACGAACACAAGAGTCTTTACATATGCATAAAGAATAGAAAGTCTCCCTAGAATTGGAGTAGCAAGATTCATAGCCATGACAAAAAGGACCGAACACTTAGTATATCAAGTGCTAGGCACTGATACCAATTGAAATTGTCAATGGCTTAGAAAAGTGAGATAAAACTCACAAGTGTTGTTAATAGTATTGATAACACTAGGCACAACACAACTCACACCAATTCAAAAATAGAAAAATTGAGATAATTTAAAGGCAGCGGAAATAATAAAAGAAACACAAGAGAATAAATTTTTATCAAGTTATATATATATATATATATAACTTGATGGGTGCCAGGAGTGCAAGATATTTCTTAATAATAAGCTTTTAGTACAAGGTCAAAAGTTCTCAAATGATTTTCAATCAATAGCATAGAGGAACAACTATTCTAGAACACACTCTTTACAAACACAGCCTATCTAACACTCAGAAACACTCGAAGAATGAAAGTTATATGGGATAACTCACTGGTGTTGGACAGTGTGTTGCCAACACATGGGATAACACTGAAGAGCCGTGTTCAAGCTTGTGCAAATCTCAACTTCTGAATTGGGTGAATGAGAATGTCGAATGCTTGCACTATTTATAGGCTCCTAGAACTTGGAGCCTATTCAAATCAACCAAAAAATCAGCCATGTGATTAATTCCTTAATTTTAGCTCCACCTTGTTTGTTAAAGACTAAGTCTTTCTAAGCTTCACCACATGTACATCCAAGCATTATGAACCATGTACTCCTTATCTTCAGCTCCCCCTGTGTAGATATCATCCTAACAATGTTTACTTGGTCTTCACAATTTACACATAAATGTGTAACTTTCTTGTTTCCCATTCGTAAATCATGCCTAGTGCCTTTCCCATGAACTGTTCAACCATAGACTGAACAAACTAACAACTGTTATATAATTAATAATTATCACTTTGTAATTTATGAAAAATATGTAGTAATTATCCATAATTTGAATTGTCAACACAATGACAACACATGAGGCAACACCAGTGGCAACATATGGTGTAACACTTACAGTGTCGAATGACAATATCTAATTGCTCGGTCGAGCACTTTCTATGCTCGACCGAGCAACCAATGTATCAAGGTTTCATAGTGGTTTGCTTCATTTTTTGATTAAAAACATAAATTTTCAAGCCCTTTTGTGATTAATTATATGCTTAACAATCATATAAATTTTTAAATAATATTGTCAACAAAGTGATTTACGTTATTTAAATCCAAAATTGTTAAGTGTTGAATGTATACATTAATACGTGGATAACATGAATTTTCCAAAGAAAATCGTGTTATTTGACAAAATTTATACATTCATTTGGTAACAAGTAAAAGAACATTAGTTAGTATTTCAGGTAATTAAATCGGCCCAAAGAAAGATTAAGTATTTGATTAAGACGTCGTTTAATTTCTTGGTTGCCTCAAGATAATTGCTTATTAGTCAACTCGCAATCCAAATATTAGTTTTGATGCCATGTTGATTATCTTATAGATGAAATTCATTTGATATAATTAATCACTTAATTTATTATGTGTGTAGTTATTGATACATGTTTTGCATTTTTCATTCTTCGTTCTCATCCCCAACAGATATGTTAAGTGATTATTCAGTTACTACTGCTATTAATAACGTACCGATAATTAATGGAACATATTTTAAAACTTGGAAAAATAAGATAACTATGATATTGGGCTGTATGTACATTGATCTTGCATTAAGGGAACCAAGTCCCGCTGCTCTCACTAATAAAAGCACTCAAGAAAATCGTATAAATATTGAGAAGTGGAACCGTTCCAACCGAATAAGTCTAATGATCATGAAAATTAAGAAGTGCTTCTTTTGTAATGACCTTAATTACATGAATACAACTGCACTAAATATCACGCTTGGGGTGTTAAAAAAGGTATGTCATATGGTCTGTTTGTAATGATGCTAATTTGGTTTCAATTACTTCATATACATGGTGGTTGGATTCTGGTGCAACAATTCACATAAGTATGTATATGAAGGGTGGCATGAATTATCGAATACCCAGTGAAGATGAAAGATACATCTATATGGGAGCTGGGAATCCGGTTGAAGTAATAGGCATAGGGACTTTTAGATTGTTATTAAGTATTGGTTATTATTTTGTATTAAATAATACATTTATTGTACCGTCATTTAGACGAAATTTAATATCTATCACAATTTTAGACCGGGAAGGATATTGTTGTTCATTTGGCATTAATAAATGTGATCTTTATTTTAATTCCAAAATTGTCGATACTAGTAATTTGTCAAGCAATGATAATCTTTATTTACTTGACACAATTAAAACAATAAATGAGTCTCATATTAATAAAACCAGAGGTACTAAGCGAAAGTTATCAAGTGAAAATTTTTATACGATATGACATTGGTGTTTGGGTCATATCTCCAAAATGATAATTAATAAACTTGTGTCAGAGGGAATGCTAAACAAACTTGATAATCCGGATAAAAACTTTTGCATTGAGTGCATGAAAGTAAAATTTACAAACCTAAAGGGAAAGAATCCTTGAGAGCATCAAACGTTTTGTAACTAATTCATACGGATATTTGTGTACCATTCACTACACCTTCATGAAATGGTCAACTACACCTTCATGAAATGGTCAACAATATTTCATCATGTTTGCTCTTGTTATTTATACACTTATTTGCTTCATGAAAAGTATCAATCATTGAACGTTTTCAAGTCTTATAAGCTGAAGTTGAATACCAACCTAGAAAGACGATTAAGAACGTTAGATCTTATCGTGATGGTGAATACTACGAACGGAATGACGGTTCGGGTGAACAACGTACAGGTCCTTTTGCCGCTACCTTGAAAAGTGTGGGATTTTCCCTCACTACACCATGCTAGGCAAATCTAGCATGAATGGTGTAGCTGAGAGACGTAATAAAACCCCTTAAATATATGGTAAGAAGTATGATCTCTTGTACTTCCTTACCACACTCATTATAGGGCGATTCATTAAAAACCGCTGCTTATATTCTCAACAGAGCTCCTTCAAAGGATACATACAAAACTCCTTATGAATTATAGACGAACAAGAAACCGTCTCTAAATTATCTTTATGTATGGGGTTGTCCAGCAGAAGCAAGGCCTTATAGGCCAAATGAAGGTAAACTGGACGCTAAAACCGTTAGCAGCTACTTTGTAGAATATGATGAGAGATTTAGGAGATATAAATTCTATTACCCGAAAATTGGAATCTTTTTTGAAACGAGAAATGCTAGGTTCTTTGAGTATATTGAATTTATAGGGGAAATTGGGAATAGTTTTGAATTTGAAAAAGAAGAAAAATCCATTTCTATACCTCTTCCCATTGTTCTCGTTGAAAATCAAGTAATTATACCTGAAATTCAACAGGAATATACAATTCAAAACAATGAATAATCTTCTATAAATCTTGAACAACATGAAAATGTTGATAATGAGGATCAAATTCAACAAATCAAAGAAGAACCATTGCCCTAAGTAGATCCAATAGAGTAAGAAGGAGTGCAATTCCGGATGATTATGATGAATATCTTGCCGAGAATGAGGAACATTTAGAATTAGTGGGAGATGAACCGCTCACCTTTCATGAAGCCATTAATAGTATTAATTCTCATAAATGGATCAATGTCATAAATGAAAAGTTAAAGTCCATGAAAGATAATGACGTTTGAGATCTTGTTCCATTACCTAAGAATGTGAAACCTATTGGGTGTAAATGGGTCTTTAAGACCAAAAGGGATTCATTGGGTAGTGTGGAAAGATATAAGGCTAATCTTGTTGCTAAGGAATTTACTCAAAAGTAAGGTATTGATTACAAAGAAACATTTTCTCTGATATCATCTAAAACTCTTTTATGATCATTATGGCAGTTGTAGCACATTATGACCTTGAGATTCATCAAATGGATGTAAAGAAAGCTTTTCTCAATTGAGACATTGAGGAAACTATCTACATGAAGAAACCAGAAATGGTGACTGATTTAGATCAAACTAATCAATTAGCTTGTAAAATTAAGAAATCAATTTATGGTCTCAAGCAAGCTTCTCGTCAATGGTACTTAAAATTCAATCAAGTTATTCTTTCATTTGGTTTTGAAACAAATCTTGCTGAAGATTGTGTGTCCCATAAGTACAGTGCGAGTAGATTTATATTTTTGTTCTTATATGTGGATGATATTTTACTTGCTAGTAATGATATGGACCTTATTAAAGAAAATAAAAGATTTCTTTTAAAACAAATTTGAAAAGAAAGATCTTGGTGAGGCGTCTTTAAATTAGGAATCCAAATTTATCGTGATCGTTCACGAGGTATTTTAGGATTGTCGCAAAAGGGATATATAGAGAAGGTATTACAAAGGTTTAGCATGCAAAATTGTAAGACATATGACACCCCTGTTTATAAGGGAGGCATATTTAGTCTCAAACAATGTTCTAAAAATAATATAGAATTCAAGAATATGGAAAATGTCCCTTATAAATCAGCACTAGGAAACGTAATGTATGCACAAGTATGTACTTGTCCATACCTTGCATTTATTGTTTGTCGATACCAAAGCAATACGGGGAGAGAACATTGAGTTATAGCCAAAAAAGTGATGAGATACCTATAAAACACTAAGGACATGCTTACATATTCAAAATCAGATCATCTTGAGATCATTGGGTATTCCGATTCTGATTTTGCTGGATGCCAAGATAGTCGAAAGTTGACGTCTGGTTATGTCTTCACATTAGTCGGTGGAGAAATATCTTGTAGGAGTGTCAAGCAAACACTCGTAACTTCCTCTACCATGGAAGCCGAGTTTGTTGCTTGTTACAAAGCATACAATCAAGCTATATGGCTGTGCAAACTGCGAATTTTCGATAGTATCAAGAGACCAGTCAAGATACATTGTGACAATCGAGCCGTAGTCTTGTAATCTAATAACAATAAGAGTTCATCTAAGTCCAAGCATATGGATATTAAGTTTTTTGTTATAAAGGAACGAGTACGAAATGGACAAATAGAAATACAACTTATAGGAACAAATTCCATGCTTACGGATCAGTTTACTAAAGTGTTATCACCTTTAGTGTTTTACGAGCATACTGATCATATGGGTATAACAACTTTCGATAACATTTAATATAGTGGGAGTTTGTGTTGTACTTTTATTAATTATTTTTCTAAAGTATTGATCTCATTTGGTTAAATAGGACTAGTTGGGAGAATATATATACGTTCATTTAGTATATATATTCATCAATGTTTCATGCTACACATCTACACTTAATCTATGTCGTTTAGTTGGATATATATATATATATATATATATATATATATATATATATATATATATATATATATATATATGGTTTTGTTAGGATACCCACCATATGAGTATCCTAACAAGTGACCCATTATTTTTAGGACAAAAATGTCCCTCATTTCTCAAAGCAAGCGTATGTATGATGGGGGCAAAATTGTAATCATCAAAGAGAGAGAGAGAGAGAGAAAGAGAGTTAGTATTATATAAAAGAGAGAGAGAGAGAGAGAGAGAGAGAGTTAGTATGAGAGAGCGAGAGTTAGTATGAGAGAGAGAGAGAGAGAGTTAGTATCTCTCTCACTCTCTCTTTGGTGATTACAATTTTGCCCCGATCATACATATGCTTGCTTTGAGGAATGAGGGACATTTTTGTCCTAAAAATAATGGGTCACTTGTTAGGATACTCCTATGGTGGGTATCCTAACAAAACCCATATATATATATATATATATATATATATATATATATATATATATATATATATATATATATGATCATTGTGGGTTTAGCTGCGAATCAATTACAACGACTGCTGGTTTAATCCTTATATTTGTAAAACTAATGGACGGGATTGTGTTGAATGACAATAGATGTGCACATAGGATTGTTATTTACATTATAAATATGATTATAAAGGTTTATTAAGTATAAACAGATATTCATGCAATCTAAGTAGGAGATTGTTATATATAGATTGCAAAATGTGTATACTTGATAAATATACATAAACATGTAGACGTACGTGTATAAATCATAAATATAATGTTATAATATAAGTGTAGAAAATTAATCAATATGTAGAATTCCTGAGGTGTAAGTTTTCATTTAATAATGGGCAGAATGGTAACTTCACATCACTTCATGTGAAAGCGTGTAGTCCCTAAATAAAGTGTATGTTAGTCTCATATATATTTGGCCTTCCATCAGCTTTCAGAGACATACAATATTCATATTCTCTTATACATTCTCTTCATAAAGAAATCAAATATCAAGTGAGGGCACTATAATTTTGAATAACTTCATCTCCCTAATTTCTTCTCTTCTCCATCTACAACATAGAGACTAGATGGATTCAACAGGTACGCTTTTGCCTTCATATATTCTCAAACTTCTTCCATACTTGAGTATTTTGTCATTAATGGAATAAGAATGTTCCAACATTCTCTTCTTCTTGATTCAATGTTATAAGGTGATTTAATTAATCCTACTCCCAAGTTGAATGAAAAAAAAAAATCAAATATATTCTTGATAAAAAAACAAATTTAATGAAATTCCGATCATTTAATTTGGGACAAAGTTACTGTGGATTGTATCAACTAAATGTCAACCTCCAAATCTCAAATCACATTATGCAACTGACTAATGGAGAGGTAGCAGAGTAAAGGGCAATAGCCTCCACCCGTTTTCTAATGCATTTAAAACTTCTAACACCATATGTTGAATATTTGGTTACTATTTGCTGAGAATGAGACCTGAAAAGAACGACATTAGATTAGATGAACATATATGTTATCAATGAGATTCCAAGATGTATCACACATCAAAGTAAAAGCAAGAAATATCAGCCTACATTTTTTGTTAATCATGACCTATTTCCATCAAGTTTGATCGAATTTCTTACCTTAATTAACACAAAATAAAATCTAAAAAGGTCGCTGAAATTGAGATGATAGAATAAACCACATATGATTACTGAAATAGAGAATATGGATTAAACTTCATATATATAATTGGAAAAAATGCAAATATATTACCCTAACTATAGGGTTTGTTTGATTTTCATATCTAAACTAGTTTTCGTTGCAATCACATCTATTTTGGATGCTCGTTTAATGTATCTAGGGCTAACGACATCCATTTTTTCAGTTAAATTGGCATGTGCAATGCATGTGACCCATTTTTTAAAGGTAAAACAGTAAAATTATTGCAATTGAAACAACACTTAAAGGTTTTAAGCATAAATTAATAAAGTAAAAGGTGAACTAAAATAATTTTAAATGGGTTATAGTTTAAAATTATAATTTACAAATAACCCTTCATCCCTTTTCCATCCACCACCCACGTCGCACCTCCTTCTTCCTCCCATACCGGACCTCCTTCTTCCTCCCAGCTCCATCGAAGGAGTTCACCTATGTTGCGTTTATGTCGGAGATAGCAGAAGATGTTTGGCTTCAGCTTTCAAATTTGTGTGGCTGCTATTATTCCTTAGGATGTTGCTCATCCAGTTGTTGTACCCATTCCCACATCCAAGAAAAATAAAGGACAATGACAAATATCTGATGCCATTTCCCACTAACCTTGTCTACCAATAATGATGGCAAAGGGGAAACTAGGGATGGAGGTCTGGCTCGGTTGGGGGTTTGTCCCAAGTAACTGCAGCAGTGACCGACGGTGTTCTGCGATTAAACGGCGTCGGTAGGTGGGAAGGCTACTGGAACTTCGAGTGAGTAGGTGTGACGCGTTAAAGCTCCGTTGGAGGTGATTTTGACGTCGTTGGGCTCGTCCAGTCGATGCGCAACTAGATCTAGTCTTCGTTTGACTAGCCGGAGATTCGCCAGTGACGGGAAATTCGCCGGAGTTTACAGAGATGACTGGTATCGCCATATATGAGCCGATGATGGCGTACTTCTGTAGCGTTGATGTTTTTATTGAATAACAGAGTCGCCACTTATTATTTATTGATGGAAAACAATAAGAAAAACCTTTTGATGACTTAAAGAGATTTGAGGATTCGGGGGTTAAGTTATGAAATGGGAAAGTCGAGGAGCACCCATTCCACCCGATCCGAAGATCGGTCTTGCTAATTGGGTATTATCAATATTTACCATTACTAATTAAATAAAAGAAGAAGAAAACCCTAATCAATTTCTTGATTAGGAATGTCGGATTGTATGCTTCGAGATCACCTCCATGGATTGAAGGGACTCTAGGCTAATCCTTTTGATAGAATTACACTACTCTAAAAGCCAATAGAGGGGTTGAGAAGAAGATAGTAAAAGGAGTATACCTTTTGTTTAGGGAGTATTTGATTTAGAACGTGGTTCTAAGGTGTCTTCTCGGTCGAGGAATGATTTGGACAGAGTTTCGCCTTGATTCTAGGCTTGAACCTTGATATTCGTCGATCAACAAGTTTGATGGACGGATTTGACAGTTTATTTAGAGTGATTTGTAGGAGTCTTTCGTGGAAAGAAACCAACAAATTGTGTGTGTTGTGTGTTTTCGATCGGGGATCGGGGACCTCTGAAATACTGAAAGTCATCAAGTATTTATAGGGGATGAATGACTTGGTCACCAAGATATGATTCCACCCAAGGAAGGTTCTAGAACTCAAATATCATTGGAGGACCGGATTTGATAAGATTTATCAAGAAAAGAGGTTGAAACGAAGAAGGAAAGTGATTCTGCACATCCTGCATAGGGGTTGTCTCGCACGAGACACGTATGTCCCGCACGGGACAACTAGTCGATTGACTAATTTGTCCTCTTCAGTTGTTTCGTTAAACAGTTAGGTCCAAAACTAACGAGGTTAGTTAGAAACTTAACGAAACATGACGAAACTAATATGCTTTCATCAAAACACAAAAGAGAGACCAAGAGTAGTGTAATCATGAATTTATTGGTTCAGAATGGGGTGTCTACAGAGCCCCTCGGTGACAAGTCTTATGGAATAAGTCATGTCGTCGATAGAAAAGACATCATTCTGAACAAAGGGATGGTCGTACCGCACGGCTGCCTACGTATCTCTATTGGAGAATCAGACCAAAACGTAGTTCGATTCCAAAACACTAAAAAGGCTATTTTAGGTATTTTGAAAAGCATTTTTGAAAATCGAAGAGGGATTTTTTTTTTGAAAAGGTAAAATCATACTGTGGAATCAAAGACTTGACCCAATTTCGATGATACCTGGTTTGTTGATGAAGTTGTTGAAGTGCACCACCCGAGGTTACTGACGTTGCCATTGTTACCGAGGTCACGGACTTGTTTGTCGTTGTTGCGGTCACAGACTTTGATGTTGAGGTCACAGACTTTGTTGATGTTGCCGAGGTCACGGACTTGAAGTTTGTTGCCGTCACAGACTTTGTTGATGTTGCCGAGGTCACAGACTTGAAGTTTGCTGCCGTCACAGACTTTGTTGATGTTGCCAAGGTCATGGACTTGATGTTTGCTGCCGTCATAGACTTTGTTGATGTTTTCGAGGTCACGGACTTGAAGTTTGCTACTGTCACAGACTTTGTTGATTCTCCACCTGAGGTCACAAGTGTTGCTGTTGTTGCCGAGGTCACGGACTTTAAAATTTACTGTCGTCACAGACTTTATTGATGTTACCGAGGTCACGGACTTAAAGTTTGCTGTCGTCACAGACTTTGAAGTTGTTGGTTGAGGTAGAGGTTCTGTCGGCTCCTGTAATGCAATGATATATGCATATTGGTCTCGGATGGACCCGAATGATTCTTACCTTTTTGCACCTGATAGCACATAAAGATTCGAAATAGATTTTTCAGATTTTAGTTGTTTAACTGTACTTATGTGGTGGTGTTCACGTCTGTTCGTGTAAATGGCCGGTTGGTCACTTTGGTGGTGAGTTTATATATGAGTATATGGTATATGGACATTTATATGGATTTATATTTGAGATGGGTGAACTGTAGGAGTGAACTTGTGTTTGACAAGTTGGGACCAAATCAGGTTTTGCAGAATCTGTTGCTAGCCAGCAAGGCTGAATTTCAATGAGTAACCTTGTGTGAACACATCTAGGCCTGTTGCGAATCTTCATTCTTAATTCTCCCTTGAGTCGTGTCTCTAGGAGGCAAACGACTACAAATCTGTCGACTGTCGGAATGGCTTTATGTCCAAGGCCCTTTGCTGTCTCAAGCCCCAAGTTGCTTGCAAGTGGTAGATGACTTTGTGAACAGACTTGTGAGTCTGCTCTCTTAATTTGAAGATGATCGAAGAGGGCTCTCCTTGTTGTTTTGATTTGAAGAAGATTGAATGATGTTCGATGAAGAAGGTTGAAGAATAGTCTCCTTTTGTCCTTTTATTTTTTTTTATTTTTTTTTAGTGACGCACCATGGTTTTTGTCTAGATCGCCCTTTCGGGTTTTCAATCTAGCGGGCATCTCTTTTGCGTCTTTTTTTTTTTTGAAAATAGTATGTAAACTCGAAGAGAACTCAGAGGAGAGAATCTTATTGAGGAGAGGGAGATGAGATCTCAATTTAGTTGAGGAGAGACGGACTCTATTCTTTGGGAGGTGATCCAAGCATTGACTCTTTGGAGAAGTGTATTCTTTAATAATGAGAGTGAGAAGCAAAGAGGAAAGTCCCTAATGCATATTTGATTATTTTGAAGAGTTGAAGTAGAGGTTGACTGGGGGGGAGAGGTTAAGAAGTCCCAGTTTGATGCTTGAATTTCAAGAGTGTGTATGAGAGTGGCTAACAGGAAGCCCCTAGACTCAACAAGAAACGTTACTTGGCTCAAGGATCTAGAAAAGTTGATCTACCTTTTAATGAACCGTGCATCATCTAGAAATTTCTAAATAAGTTTGAGAAGAAAGTCAATCATTAGTATAACTTAAGGGTAAATATTTTTCTGGATACTGAAAGTCTTCTTCACTTGCTGCAAGAGGATGATGAGCAATCTTCATTTCTTTTGTTGGTATCACTTGACTCCTCTTCTTTGTGGGAGAGTCCTTCTTGCATTTGAAGTTTCACCTTTGTTGTGGGGGGAATGAAAGCGTGAGAGTTTTTTTTTTTTTTGTACTCTCAAAGCTTTGAATTGAGTATCCTTACTCTTTTTGGAATGAAGGTTGACAACAACACCTTTGGCTTTCTTCGCTTGTTGACCTTGACTTTCAATAGGGGTAATGTTCAGCCCTTAAGCCTTCCAAGGATAACTTTCTTCTGAAATTCGTTTAGAAGTTTCTATTATATTTTTTCTTTCGATGATCTAGGGAATGGAGAGTCCATTATTTTGCATGAATTAAATGATACTCATGAGGTAGAACAACCTTAGAGAAAGTGTTTAGGAAAAGAAAATTACTTTGATTTATTGGAGAAATTAAGAACAGACTCGATAGTTTAGATGACACAAACTAGAGGAGGTGAGAAGTACTAGAAAGACAGAATGACTCTTCGAGTTCATACTTGAAAATTTTAAAACCTAATCTACTTTTATCAAAGGAGAAAGGGAGAGGATAGTTGTAGCCCCAAAGTGGTGAGTGTAGATTTCTTCTTGGAGCTTCATCTTCTTCATGTATTATGAGGGAGAGGATTGGTGATGATGTTGGGACGTTCTAGCTCTCCATTGTCAAAGAGGTCTTCGATGATGTCCTTCAAGTGGTGGCAAGTGTTGGTGTCGTGGCCGGTGAAGTTGTGGTATTTGCAGAATAAGTGATGAGCATAATTAGGACCCATATCCTTAGGAGGACCACCTTCCCTTGGTTTGATATTTTCATGCTTTACAAGAACATCCAGGAGTTCTTCTTGAGTGATTCCTTCAAGTTTTTCATAGTGCCTATTTTTCTTTTCGGGAGGAGGAACAGCAGAATACTTGTCAGTATTGGGGCGGTTGAATGCAATAACATTAACTAAAGCATCCTTACTTGTGGTGGGCTTGTTGTAGCGAAAAGTACTTTCCTTCTTTTTACTTTTTAGGAAGTCATCAATCCTAATCCCGAACTCATGGAGTTCATTGAAGCTAATAAAGTAATTACCGGCAAGCTTTTCTTGAAATTCATCACGGAGACATTGGAGGAAAATGTGGATTTGCTCTTTGAGAGTAGGTCTTTCGAAAATTTTGGTAAGTTTGAGTCTCCATCTTCTAGCAAAGTCAGCAAAATACTCATTTGCATGTTGCTTGGTTTGTTCAAGATCCCTCCTAGTAGGGCGGTAAGTGAAGTTGTCTTCAAACTGCCTTTGGAAGACTAAACATGCAGATGACCAGTCAAGCCTTGTAGTCATAGGAAGAGACATGTACCAATCCCTTGCAGCACCCTCCAAAGTTTGCGGAAAACATTGGGGCAAGATTGTGATATCAACGCCCATTGGAAGCATAGCCCAAGTGTAGGTCTCAACATGAGCTCGAGAACAAGTAGTACCATTCAACTTGGCAATATTGGGTGTCTTGTACTTGCGAGAAAACTTGGTGATGGATTGTTGAAGAGCATCAGGATCAAATGGAACGAATGACCATTTTGAAGTGTCAAGGGTTGCAAGTTTCTTCTCAAGATAGTTCTTAGTAACATAGTTGCCAAGTTTAGTAGTTTCATCACTACTTTCCTTCTTGGTTTTAGTACTCTTAGAGATATGTCCCTCATCAACGGAGGAGGATGAGGAAGAGGATGAATCGGATTCTTCCTCTTTCTTGCTTGACTTTTTGATTTTCTTATTCTTTTTGGTATTGGATTCCTCTTCATCGGAGGAGGATTCTTCTTTTTGCTTTTGTTTTCTTCCTTTCTTGACTTTTATCTCATGGAGCTCTCGCATGAGGGCGGTTATTTGGGCATTTTGCTCATCAATTTTCTTACTTTATTCATCCATCCTAAGCACGACTTCGATGAGTTCGGCCTTAGCTTCCTTGATTTCGGCTTCAGTGACAGAAGGAGAAGCAGACATCGTGTCGAGCTTTTGGCGAAGAACCTAGATGTGTAGCAACTGTGTTAAACCATGATCGAGTCCCAACAAGTCGGATGAATAAGGTGAATGAAGGCTTGAGGGTTTTGGCCAAAACACGAAAAGACCGAACACTTGTCTCGCACGGGACAAGCAGTTTCGCGCGAGACAACACCACGGAAAGTCACTATTTTTTCTGATTTTAACCCTAGTTTTGGTTGGACGGAAAATCCGTTTTGGGAGTTTCTAACATTCAAAAACCAAACCTAAGGACCTAGGGGTCAAAGTCATCCCAAGTAACATCAAGTTTTGTGCAATAATTTTGATGAGAAATTTTTCTCTTTAGGGACAAATCCGAAGGGACAATCATAGGGACATTTCCGAAGGGACAATTTCGAAGCGACAATTTATTGATTTCTTTTCCATGGCTTATTGCACAAAAAATGATCTTTACAAGAGATTGCAAAGACTCCAAGATCAAACTGACCAGTCACGGAGTGTCCTAAAAAGTAAATCTACATGATATGTGGTTGATGCAGGGCTGGAAGGCTAGGCTCCCCGCGATATGACAATCTAGGTGGATTGAATACGCGAAGTGGGATGATTCAACTTCGGAGAGACCGACGACTAGGTGTTACATTCATCCATCCTTAGTGTGGGTCCCGGGTTTATCAAGGGTATGTAGTGCAATGACAGATATAATATGATGTGCGCGTGTGTGAGAGTCAATCTAGGTGATAGAGAAAAATAGAAAGTTTTTTTTTTTTAAAACAAAATAAAAACAAGCAATGGCCGCACCAAGTGGTTGCCTACGTTTCTCCCAAATTAAGAAGACTCAGGCCGTTATAGTTTCACATAGAGAGAGAGAGAGAGAGAGAGAGAGAGAGCAAATTAAATTAATTAATTACAAAGCACGAGTCAACCAATGACCGGCAAAAAATTAAAATAATTCAATTTCACGCAAGTATATAGTTCAAGTAATTAATAATTACTCTACCATGCAGAATAAAGTTACTACAAGCAAAATAGAAATAATAATTTATTTTGACTTTTCTGAATTTTTAAAACTTTTCTGTAAGTTTTTTTTTTTTTTGATACAGTCAACTTTGAACATAAAGTCAACGAAATTTTATTTATTTTTTTTAGATGCCAAACGGGGAGAAAGAGAAGATTTCTTTTTTTTTTTGTCAAATTTTTAAATAACAGTCAACCAAGGCTTTTATTTTTGGGTGAGGTCAAACCTGGGAAAAAAGTCAACAACCAATTTGATTCTGCCGTCCCAATGTATCGCACGGGACTACCTTGTCCCGCGCTGGACAAAATGTCTGACAGTAAATTTTTTTTTACGAAAACAATACAGAAAATCCGAAAAAATCTATAAAAATCAATTTTTTTTGCAGGAAATTAAAAAGATTGATAATACTCAATTGTAACGCAATTCTAACCCTCTTAATTAATTGTCCCCAGGGGATTCGCCAAAACTGTAGCGTTGATATTTTTATTGAATAACAGAGTCGCCACTTATTATTTATTGATGGAAAACAATAAGAAAAATATTTTGATGATTTAAAGAGATTTGAGGGTTCGGGGTTAAGTTATGGAATGGGAAGGTCTAGGAGCACCCATTCCACCCGATTCGAAGATCGATCTTGCCAATTGGGTATTATCAATATTTACAATTACTAATTAAATAAAAGAACAAGAAAATTCTAATCAATTTCTTGATTAGGAATGTCGGATTGTATGCTTCGAGATCACCTCCATGGATTGAAGGGACTCTAGGCTAATCCTTTTGATAGGATTACACTACTCTAAAAGCCAATAGAGGGGTTGAGAAGAAGAAAGTAAAAGGAGTTTACCTTGTGTTTAGGGAGTATTTGATTTAGAACGTGGTTCTAAGGTGTCTTCTCGATCGAGGAATGATTTGGACAGAGTTTTGCCTTGATTTTAGGCTTGAACCTTGATATTCGTCGATCAACAGGGTTGATGGACGGATTTGGAAGTTTATTTAGAGTGATTTGTAGGAGTCTTTCGTGGAAAGAAACCAACAAATTGTGTGTGTTGTGTGTTTTCGATCGGGGATCGGAGACCTCTGAAATACTGAAAGTCATCAAGTATTTATAGGGAATGAATGACATGGTCACCAAGATATGATTCCACCCAAGGAAGGTTCTAGAACTCAAATATCATTGGAGGATCGGATTTTATAAGATTTAACAAGAAAAGAGGTTGAAACGGAGAAGGAAATTGATTCTGCACATCCTGCAGAAAGGTTGTCTCGCGCGAGACACGTATGTCCCGCGCGTGTAAGTGCTCCAATTTGAGCTTGTTAGAATTTTTGTTAGAAAATTAACGAAAGTTATAACATTTCTAACAATTCCTAACAATCCTAACATTTCTAACAAAGTGAGGGTAAAATGGGCATTGTTATTTAAGGTTAAACCTCAAAAAGAATCTCAAAAAGTAAAACAAAAGGAATAAAACCAAAAATAGAATTTCCTGGAACAGAAACTGGCTGTATAATTTGAATTTTCAAAAGAAATATTCCTCTTGTCCAAAGCCTGAAGCAGCAATTAATGAACAGTGCACGCGAAGGATCCTATCCGCGCGGACATCTTTGTCATTTCCAGAGAGCTATAAATTGAGCCCTCCAGTCACAAAAATAAGGGGCCACAACACCAATTGCACCGAACCTCTGGCGAAATATAGAGAGAAAACAGTGAGAATTCTTCAAGAATTGTCACCATTTTCTCTCCAATCTTTCCCAACTCACACTCATCCACTCACTCTCATATTTAAGCCTTAAACACTCATACACTCAAGCCAAAAACTCAAGAACACAAGGAAGATTGGTAAACCCTCCTTCTCCTTACCCTAAACTCCAACCATGCATGCATTTGCAAACTACAAAATGTAGTTCTTTCATCTTCTTGCTTTAGATCTAAGAAGATCACCATGGAAGACCATCTCCATGGATGATCTTCTACAAAGATCAAAATTATTTTCAAGTTCTCTTACTTTCTTGCAAAGAAAACTCATTTTCAAAACCCTAAAAACCATTTTCAAGCATCAAATCTCATTTTCAAAGGATAAAAATCCCCTTCCCAAGCAAATGAAATGCTTAGTCCTAATGTACCCCAAGGATGGTTTGGTATAGTTGATTCACCACTAAAATGTCAAGTGATCACTAACCAAAACCTAGGGAAATGGGGACAAGCATGGATGCAAAACCCCCCTTAAAATCATATTTTCTTTCTTGAGAAGTTGCTGTCCAGTAGCAATTTTCTCAGACCTCAGTCCATGGTCTAATTTTTTGGACACAGATAAATGTGGAATTTGGTGTTGACTACAAAACACTTTTTGTATCCAACATCCAGATATTTCCATACATATTTTTACTTTATTTTTTGGGTGAGTAAAACTCCTCTTTTCAAATTTTCTTTCAGAGGCTAGTTCATCAGCTTCTGGGAATCCAGATCCCATATCTGAGGTTTCCAGAAGGTTTTGACCCCTCAAATCTTCTCCAAAATGGAAAATTCCTTCGTACAAATCTTATTTGAGGTGTCTAGAACAACTTTAATTCTCTGAGTTTATCCAGATTATGAAGTTTTAAGACCCTTGAATCCATTTCAAAATCAAAGGTCCACCGCCTTTTTCATTCTGGCAGAAATGGCTCTCAAATTCAAAAGGTCTTTTGAGTACCAAATCTCAATCCAAAAATCTTCCAAAAATTCATGGGATGAGTTTAAAGTCTTGAAAAGATATCCCAATTTTTACTTTTCTGAGTTTCAAATTATTTTGGCCAAAACACACACACACACCCACACACAAATGATTTTCAGCTTGGAAGACTCGTTTTACGAGGCATTCCGGGTGCACACTAACGTCCTTCCCGGCGTGTAACATGACCTCCGAACCCAAATTTCTGATCTCGGGCTTTTTTCAAAGTTTTGGCCCTTAAAACAAAAATGGCGTGGCGACTCCGTTCTTTTTCCCGGGTTTTATTTGGTTTTTTTCAAAGAAACGCGAAAAAATCGAATTTCTTCCCGCGAAAATGGCGACACATCATCACAGTGGCGACTCCGCTGGGGACTAAGCTTTTTTTTAAAAAAAATGGTATTTGGTATATTGGTGGAAACCATTAAACTTCCCGTTATCGCCTCCTAACACGAGTCGGGGATAAATTGTGGTTTAACAATCCCACGTACCGGTATCACCGTTTTCAAAAAAAAAAAGAGCTTTTGAGGGTCAAGCTTCCGTCCCGGCTTTGAAAATCATTTTTGTGTGTGTGTTGATTTTTGCACAGTTTTCGTGTTGTTTTGGCCGCCTCGGAGAAAGTCAAAATTTTGACTGTCGGAATAATGTCCCTAACTGTTGGAATTTTCGTGCTTACGTGCTTATGTGCTCATTAAATTTCAAAAAAAAAATTCAAAAAAAAAGGATTTTCAAAAAAAAAAAAGAAAATTTTCAAAAAAAATCATGCATCATATTTTTAAGACACATAAAAAAATCTCTATTTTACTCAGAAAAAGAATATAGACTGCTTGCACACTACGCGCACGTGACCGTACACTGCACACTACGTCCCTAACCCGGGGAAATCCTTGTCGCGGTCCGTTTGGTCTTATTACGCCTCTCGGATGAGCACAGGACTACCCAAACATCCCATGGAGCCTCGTGTCGACCATGCACTTGTCCGTGACACACTTTGTCCGAGACCCGGTTGGTTTTTAGTCTGGTCTGTGTCATGCCCTGTCTGTGTATAGACCTTTCCTTTCAAGCCTTTGTCGGCATACCGACTCAATATCTTTCGGGGACCCTAATCGCCGAAGTTCTCGCCGGTTTTCCGCCGCAGACTTTGACCAAGATATTGACCGGCGCCTTGACTTCGGCTCTGACTGGCACAAATTATACACTGACTCCCAGCATTGACACTGAGTCATCAAGGATTAATGATTATTCCATGCCTAATTACGGCCTAATTGACAACAAGTCAAGATCAATTATGGACGCTTATCAGTCCAAACCATGCCGACTTTTCGTCGAGCCCTCGGACATAATCTTGACTTTCGACGTCAGCTTTGTCCATAATTTACATCGAATGCTCGTTAAGACTCGATTACCCGCCAGACTTTTAGGATCGTTTTTCTTTCGGTAGGTGGGACCCGCTTGCCCTATAGGACCCTCGCCCGGGGCTGTCCACCCTGGGAGGTCGAAATACAGGTGGAATACGAGGGGCTTATAGACGTAGTGACGGGGCCCACTGATTCAGGATCCAGAGTAGTTTGGGAAAAAGAAGAGCAATCTTTTCCAACCGATTAGGTTAATAAAGCATGTTTTAAGTAAACGTGAACAAATAACTGCATGTTGCATGAGTCTAAAGCCCAAACACCTACCCTCCTTCCATTCCTGCACATCTCGAACCTTCGTGTCCTTTCCCCCAGCCTCCGCACAAAGCTTGGTTTCGGCACCGGGTCACCGTTTGATCGGTTGGGAAGAGTCAAGCGCATCGTCGCCTTCACCGTTTGTTCCGACTCCGGGTTTCGTAATGTCTCGCATCGCCGGTAATGATGGGGATAACGTCACTCCGCCTCCCGGACCCCTCGGACAGAGCAACAAAGTGGAATCGGTTAGCGTAACGTATGAGGTTACGACAGAAGCACAGCTAAACAAAGCCTTATGGAGGCTATTAAGAGTCACGGCCCGGCCGCCGGCCTCAATCCGGATGGCACCTTCACCGTGGAAGAAGACGAGGATGCCAACCCCACTCTCGCCGCCCGATTACACCAGGATGCCGCCACCCACCTCCTACGGTGCCACTACCGTAACCCATGCTCCTCGATTTTCGGGTCACCAGCCTCTCCCAACCACGCACCACCGGATCCATGCAGCCCGACGGCACAAATCGGTGGGGGCAAAATCAGTACGGAATGTCTTCTCATGGTTGGGGCTATCTCGAATGCCACAGCCTAATCGGGATCCCGCCTCGGCCGGAACCGATCAATCCGACCTTCACAAGAATAACAGCCTACGCTCGAAATGCCGCCACAACTTGGTTCTCGGGCCACGTCAGAGCCCCTCCTCGTAACAGCACTAGTTCACCAAGCTCCTCACACAAATCCATTCCTCACTCAGACTTCTATGGGTTACCAAGCCTCCATCCCTGTCATCCGAATCACCAGACCGCAGCACCCCCGGCTACACACCTTCACCACAGCACCTATGCAATTCAACAATCCGGGACGCAGCCTCGCACTCAAGCCTACTTACGGGCCCCACTCTGAAATCCAAGTTATCCGGCCACATCGGGGCTGCCTCCACCTACTTTGCCGCTTGAAAATCAACAAAGCAAGCCGCAAGGTTCTATCCTTTTGCTCAGCTCCTACTCATGCTCCCTGTGGTAACTCACCCCCTGTGACAAGTTTTCACCTACGTCCCCGGATCGGCCGTTCCTCCACCCGCCCGCTCCGGGTAGCTCCTCTCTCTAGCTCAGCCACTAGCTTGAATGCCATGGTTCCACCACAAGACCCTCATCCGGCCCGGTTCATGGAACAACACAAGGAAATGAAAGCGCAGATCGCCGAACCGACCGCCAAGAAGCCCGCCTTCCGGCCTACGTACCCGGACTCCATTGTTCCTCCGCCCCACAAATTCGTGATGCCTAATCTGGATCTCTTTTGATGGGACCGCATGCCCGAAAACCCATTTGGACACATATACCTTGGCGATGAAAGCCAAAGGATGTACCAATCAGTTGGGCCGACTATTTCAGCCTATCCTTGAAGTCCAGTGCCTTAAAGTGGTTCTTCCGTTTGAAACCCGGCCGTGGCCACATGGGACCAGATTACCAATGCCTTCACAGAAAAATATAAGGCCAACTTGGAATGGGAAACAAATAGAGTTGACCTACAAACAACAAAGTGCAACGCCCGATGAGAATGTTGGGGACTTTTACAAGCGGTGGAATCTCGAAACTCGTGAAATGGCCATCCCTCCTTCCGAAGAGGAACAACTGGACATCTTCCAGCCATGCTTGAAACCACATCTCGAGAGCCTCCTCGCTCACTTCCCATACTCGAGACTTACGGGCCATGGTTAACTCTGCAGCCTAAGTTTGAAAAGGCCTACAATCGCAACCGGCCGCCGCACTCCGCCACGTATATCGGGCTCCTCCCGCAAACACCTGCCCGCTCCCGCTAAAGGCAAAGAGATGATTCACTATGCGGGACAGAATGTAACAACACGACTCCTTTTGCTCCCGTAAAACCACTGAGCCTGCACCACGGGTCATGAATCTCGAAAACTTTGGAATGCCTCTGAATGACATCTTTAGGGGACTCGTGAAAGAAGGCTTGCTGCGGCCTTTGGAGAATTTCCAACCCGTAAATCCGAATGCTCCCGTGGATACTACAAAGTATTGTGCTTTTCATCAAGCTCACGGACATCCGACCGACAACCGCTTCACTCTGAAAAGGCAATTCAGGGCTAATAGAGCAAGGAAAGTTGGAAGGCCCCGAGGGGCCTAACACAGCCAAAATCCCCGCCAAGGAACCATAATCGTGTGAATATGATTGAATGCGGAGAATCTTCGCATGCCCATGAAGATGCCGATGAAGGTCCCCAAATACCCGTGGCCAACCTCGTCGAGGATCCCGATTCGGATTCCCCTCAGCCTTGAGGATATCGAACGAATCAACCCATCTTGGTCTCATGTCGAGACTCCTTGCAAGAATACGAGGCCCGCTATTTTTCGGATGAAGGGAAGGCCAATACCGAAGAGCCGGGGCTGTTCCGGCCAAAATATGAGAGGACCATTTACACAAGATGGTTAGAACAATCGAGAAGAATCGAACAAGAAAGCTTCCGCGAGCGCTCAGACTGGGCTTATCAAGAAGAGGCCGAAGAGCATCTCGGAGCTAGTACACTTCCACAAACCGGCTATTGGAGAAGTCAAATACGACCCCGAAGGCAAATGAAACCGAAGAATCGAGGAGGAAGAACCCTTCTACATTCTACCTGGTGTTAAATACGTGCCACCCCTCTCACTCTTCCCCCGCAATTTCGGGAGGAGAAGCCGAGTCACAATTGCCACTTCCGGAATGGGAACATATGACAATTTTTGCGGCCGCACGCACCCATATTCCCCAACGGGTTTGATCGGCGTTCCTCTCACGCCCGAAATCCCGTAGTATGGGAAGAAGATTCCGATGACAAAGATGATGATGATGATGACGAGAGTGAAGAGTCAACCGAGGCCCCCGATCCGGAAACAATCTGGAACAATCATGCCGTAAATGAGCCCATGGGAGCCGTGCACAATGGATGGTTATCGCAAGCGACGACGAAGAAACTTCGGAAGACGAATATGAGACCGAGGACATGAAGGCCATGAAGTTTCATGGATCTCGAGCACGTGGATGTCTTAGAATTCAACACCGCCTACCATGCTTTGGGGAAAGGGTTTTCTGTGTGTCCGATCCAGCCGATAGTCGAAGATCCGATCGAAAGAGGAAAATTAACTCCCATCCGCCCAAATGAGAAAATAACCATGGTTAGATCAAATCCACCCTTAACAAAGTAACACTCCTTGTCGTGGTTACCCAAGAAGAGGTCACCTTCCCCGAATGTATGTCGCCTTTCAGAGAAGTCCTAGAAACCGGCATGATACCGGATGCGCCTCCCACACGTAACGCTATAATCATCTCCAACTCGAGTATTACAGAAGGGAATCGAATGGCCGCACTATACCGGGATGAGATCGAAAAGCCGCCGAGTCCCGACAATAGCGACTCTTGTTGCATGATAACTATGAGCAAGGCCGGCCATGAGAGTGAATCGGAGGACGCCCTAGCTCGTGGGCCATCCAAGGGGCAACAACACAACCCCAAACCCAAAAGCCTCGTGACTTGGGAAGCAGCTATAAGGGCCGCCCAGAAGGAGCCAGCACAGATCGGCCCCTCACTGTCACTAGACTCCGTCAGAACCGTGGCCAATAGCCAAAAGGGCTCCCCGTTGACCTTAGCAAGCATTGAAGAAATCCAGTCAAGAGACGACGGATGAGGAAGTTAATCTGTTGACCCGATCTGGGCAGATCTTCCAAGGAAATCCCAAGGCAGATAAGAAGGCCACAGATCAAACACCAAAAGAAGATCGCCGCCCCTATGCTAAGACAACAAACCTCCAGACTCGAAAAGAGGATCCCGTGCTCACCCGGTTGAAGCAAACACAAGGCCAACATTTCCTCTCGGTCTCTACTCACCTCGTCCTATCCCCATAAGCCGAAGCCGGAAGAAAGCCTGGCTCGCACTCTCGTGCCTATTGATGCGACTCCCGATGATGTAGTACAGCTAATTGGAAACATCCATTACGGGAATATAATCACTTTCACGTATCTCGACCTCCCTCAATTTGGGGCCGATCATAACGAGCCTCTCTTCATCACAACCAAACTGGATGAACGACGCCTCCCTCGGGTCCTGGTTGATAATGGGTCCGGAATGAACATTCTTCCGGCAAAGATCATGAGCTTGCTTGATATCAAGACTACAGACTTGAAGCCTTCCTCCCTCACAGTCAAAGCTTACGACTCAACATCTCGAGCAGTCCTTGGAGTCGCCACTTTAGACCTCTGGTTCGGACAGAAATTGATACCTGTGGAATTCCAGGTTATTGACATCCCAATCACTTTTAATGCCTTATTGGGAAGGCCTTGGCTGCACCAGGTCAAGGGGGTTGCCTCAAGCCTCCACCAGCGTGTGAAATTCGTCTCGAATGGGGACCTGACAACCATTTATGGGGATTTAGTCACTTTGGAGGGCACAGATACGGGCGGAATACCTATTCTGGAAATCAAACATGACGAGGAAGGTCTCATGCTAACGGGCTTCACGGTCGAGCCTCCCAAGGCCCAAGTGTGCAACATAGATCTGACGGTCACTCGGGATAAAATCCCACCGGTCTTGAAAATGATGAGAAAAATGAGCTATCTATCTGGCCTCGGTCTGGGGAAACACCAACAAGGAACTCACAAACTCATCGAGGTGAAAGGACAGAATACTCGCCACGGCCCGGGATATGAGGCCTCCTCGCTGACACCGCAAAAGGAAAAAGATTTGAAGCCGCCACAGAAAGGTCCCTGGCCGACAACCCTAAATCTCTCCCCTTCGCCCTAATTTGGCCGACTACTTTGTAAAGGGTCCCACACAACCAGGAAACATCACAGAGCCCACTCCTACGGCAGGATGGCTAAAGCTACAGATAGCCTCAACAAGTTTAGAGGAACCAAGGCTAACCCGGTCCGTAGAATGTTCCCGGACCTACCCAAGATACCCGGGGCTACCACTACCATGAAGAGTGAGTATACCTTCGAGGCGTGCCTCGACCCGGTGGAACAGTTCGAGAAGCTCACAACCACTATTCCTACCGCCCAGAAGATCCGAAACCCGAATTCGAACCGACAGTGCCAAAAGCTAAGGCCACGGAATTTCCCTCGATGATTGGGATGGTCTGGTTATGCAAAGCAATTGTTCGAAGAAGAAGTCCAGTGCCGACCGATTGATCTCGGCTCGGTCCAAGAGATGATAGCAAAGCAATTGAGAAAGGAAAACAAAAACAGACAGCTTCCCGAGTCATGAGGCCACCAACAAAGAAAGCCGCTAAAAATTGGGAAAACCTCTCAGCCCGTCCGCGACCAAGGAGGAAATGATCACCAAGCTTGGATTGGTCCCCCGTCCCTTTGTGTCAATCTAGGACAAGTCCTCCCAGCCTCTCTTTGTTAAGATCGAGTCTCTAGGGTCGTCCGACGGCCTTACGCCCGAAGACTACGAGTCCGTAGCAAGCACCGTATTCCTTTTCGTTTTCAATGAAATGACGAACCTTTCGAGTATCCTCGATTGCCACTTTAACTAATGATGAATTAATTAATAAAAAAATTTAATAATAATTCATTAGATAAAAAAGCACACATTAAACGAAAAAAAAATCAAACAACAAAAAATCTTTAAGCAAAAGTTGTCCGAAAGAGGAAAATCGAGCCCAAGCCGCCGAAGAGATTTTGACGAGTGTGAATTTGGGAACCGCGGAAGAGCCTAAAGAGACGCAGATTGGTGATTTCTTCGAAGGAATCGGAAAGGATGCTCGCAAAGTCCTACAAAATCCTCAATTCAAAGAAAGTTGCCCTCTTCATCAAAGAGAACATCATGTGCAGATACATTTCGTATAATGGATCCCACTTCGAAGGGGAATGCGACAGATGCCGCGTAATTCCGAATAACCCGTCACAAGTCATCTCCTTACAGTGCCCCAAACCAACGGAGCCGTTGAGGCAAAGCAAACAAGACTCGAAAATATCATCCGAAAAATGGCCGTCCAAGGCGTAGATTGGCCCGAGAAGTTACACCTCGGCACTCGGGGCTACAGTAACATCGGGCCGAACGGCAATCGGGGAAACACCGTTTGCCCTCACATACGGAATGGAAGCCGTGCTCCCAATCGAATTGAAATCCTCGCTCCGCGCACCGGAAAGCCGTATCAACGAGGTCGAGTGGCTCCAGAGTCGCCACAATGAATTGGCCCTACTAGATGAACGCCGACTGAAGGCCATGGAACACATCCGAGCCTACCAAGGAAGAATGGCCAGAGCCTTCGACAAGAAAGTAAAGCATCGGGAGATCCGAGAAGGTGATCTCGTTTTGAAAGAAAAGCCCCCTGTCCGTATCAACCCCTCGGCAAATGGGAGCCTCGTATGGGTCGGGCCATATGTCGTCCGTAAGATCTTCTCCGAGGAGCCATGCAACTTGCAGACCTCGACGGAATCCCTTTGTACACCCGGTGAATGGTGACAAGCCGCGCGTATACTACGCGTAAAAAAAACAAAAAAAAAGAGTGCTAAAAGAGTAATACCCAACTAGGTTGAAAACCCGAAAAGGGCGGCCTAGGTAAAAACAGGTTGCACAAAAAAAAAAAAAAAAAAAAACAAAAAACAAAAAAAAAAAACAAAAAAAAATCATTGAACTACGAAGACCCGAGCTCCTCAAAATGAGGGGAACGTAGGCAAATGAAACGGTTCGGTCTAAAGCACAAATAAAAGCCATACTTTGACATCAATACAATTGATCGACCATGAAAGCGTCTCGAAAACTCTAAAGCAATTCAAATATTCATTACAAATTAAAAGCTCTTTGATGAGTCTAAGCCCGATTCATTCCTACAACCGGCAACCTCGCTAAAAGAAACTAAGATACATAATCAAATTAATGTGTGCGCCATGACAAGAAAGGGATACTCGGAAACCTCGTAGTCACTCCAAGCCACTCGCATCGCCTCTCCCCTCTTCTTCCCCTTCGAGTCTTCTTTTTCTCGAACAGAAAATGTCGGTCTTCCTCCTACCAAGCTCGTATAGGAACAGATCTATCAAACCAGCCTCCGCCAGGGCCTTAGTAGCCCTAGCGTCATCTCTCATCTCCCGTAGCCTAGCCGGTAGCATAGGAGCCCTCCTCTCCCCGTCTCTTGACGTAAGCCTCATAGTCGGTCACGCCGTCTCCGCTCCTATCACGAGGGTTGGCCCTCGCCTCGGCCCTCCTCCTCTCGTAAACAAGTCCTCCGCACCCACAATGGCCTCACGCCGTCTCAAAATAGCCACCCGAGTCTCTCCTGCATGCCTCTCATACCAATCCAGGTACCAAGTGGTCAAGAACACCGGTCTCTGACGCCTCGAGAATAACCCGAGGAGGAAAGGCATCATACCTCCATGCTCGGGAAAGAAATGGAAACACCGAGGGATCATCCATAGAAGCAGGAGCCACCACCCCGGTGGCTATATCATCAAAGTCCCCCAAAGGAACCTCGCTCCAGCCAAACTGTCTCGTAACTAAAGCCGGAATATAGAAGCTAGACCGAGAAAGCCCCTAAGCATGACCACATGAGACCCATCCTCAAGCACTCGCGAGTCTCCACCCGCCAACAAGGCACCGACCATCTCGATATCTTCTGCCCGGAGACCAGCCATCCAACGCTCCCATGAGCCCCGATCATCAAAATCCACGAACCCCCTCCCGGCAAATGTCCAAGGCTTGATCATGTCGGGAGTTTCCCGAAGAATCCCCAAACGCTCCATCGCCCACGTGGTCAAGAGGAACGGGCTGCCCCCGTGCATATATCGTCTTCCAGTAGCCAGCCTATCGAGAGCATGAAAAGTCTCTCCCAAAATCAAAGGAACGACATCTCTGCCCAGGCGACAGTGAACGACAACATCCAGCAAAGACCGATGGCAAATCCCAAAGGAATAGACCATGAACAGGGTGCCAAACATACAAAGTGCAAAGGCATCCCAATAGGCATCATCCACCAAGCCTAGGCCCCTAAACCTATCGGGAAGGCCGGAAATATCAAAATGATCGGGACCACGGATCATGCCTTGCGCTTCCTCCGGGGAAAGATGAAGGAGGACGCACAATCTGTCAACAAAAGAAGCCCCTCCGGGCAAAGGAACCGCTATCTCTTCCACCTCCGGACCTCCAAGCAAGGCCCGAAATTCTTCGACAGTCGGAACAATCTCGTTGAAGGAAAGGCAAAAGACATGCCTTCTAGTGTCCCAAAATGAGGAAGAAGCCCTCAAAAGCTCATAATCCGGAATCAATTCCTTGAGAGACCATAAGCACTTCACCTTGTACCTTTCTTCAAAGAAGGACCTCCTCTCATGCATAATCTCCCGGGACCAATCCTTGAACTTGTTGAAGAATGACATTTGGGATTCTTGGGACAATTTTGATGGATAATCCCCGAAAATGGCTGTTTGGACCGGAGGTTGAAGAGGATATTTGAATTTGAAATAAAGTGAGACCAGATCTGAAGCAAAATTAAAGGACAATGTCAGATGCAGGACCCCATCCGCGCGGACATGATTGTCATTTATCGAAAAATCTGCAATGTACCAAGCCGCTACACCAAAAGAGGAATATTCCGTCCGGTTGCTCGAAACCCGTGAAAACCTCCCCAAACAAGCCCATATACCAAACACTAACACCCTTGCCAAAAAAAAAAAAAACAAGGCTCATGCAACACTGCATTCATACTGCATTGCATTCATAAAATAAAATCCTAAATTATTACATTCCAAAAAAAGAGTATGCATAAAAAAAAAAACAAACAAACATCAATAAAATCCTAAATTATTACATCAAAAAAAAAAAAAGAGAAAAAAAAATGTGCATAAGCTGTAGAAATCTCAATCCCAGTCATAAATCTCAAAATCTCAGAAAATCAGTCTAAAAAAAAAAAATCGTGGGGTAATCAATCGTAATCCCTAGCGCCCGACGCGCCCCCGGTCCCTCTTGCGACTCGGGCCCGCCTCCTCAGAGCCCTGAAAATCTCGGGCTCGTAATCGTCCTCGTCTCCGTAAAGAGGCTCGTCAGACCAACCGGCACGCTCTGATAGGGCAAGCCGAGATCTGCGAAAAAATCGTATCCGAAGGTGAAGGCGTCGGACTCCTGGACGTACGAAGACGACCCACCATGCTGCCAGACGTCCCGCCCGTGTGGATCCCCGAGAATAACGTGATCCGAAGGCAGCACCGCGCGGGGATCAAGGAGAGGAGACAGAGGAGTCTCGAAGAAGTCTCGAGCGAATAGGGGAAGCCTCCCGTCCGACAGCGCCGCCGTGGTCGCCTTGCTCTAGCTCGAGGAGCCCCGCAAGCGACCATCCTCCCGATGAATCTCTTAGCTCCGATCACTTGCTTCGCGCCTTCTCGACGACCACCTCCGAAAACCGCACAAAAGCAAAAGCGTCGAAACAGCTTGAAGCGAAAAAAATGATGACAGAAAGAAAAGAAAAGACAAAAGCAAAAAAAAAGAAGGGGAAAAGGTGAAGCCATACCTTCATACCCTGACGAGGCCTAAAGCTCGTGGAAGCCGCTCAGCCGAGGGATCTCGCACCCTCAATCGGACCCCATCCCGGATATATGAAAAATCCGTCCGAGGGTACCGCGGATCCCAAGCCCCTCTCTATCCGTAACCCGAGGCATCCTCACCTCCTCAAAACAAATACGGGTACGGCTCGGCCGCCACAAATGCCGAGAAGTGTTGCCGGCCCGTAATCATCCCAGTCACGATCCGTCACTCGGGTGCATCATATCGGCGGGAGGCTCCACCGGTGTCCTCAAAGGCGAGTTCACGCCATGCCGGCGCGTCACCCTCTCTCCCGCATAATATGCATCGCAGTCGACCTCTCGTAATCCTCCGCCGCACAGCCCAAATCTCGCCCTTCACCGCGCCACCTCGAAGCGATCCTGTGGGAAGAATATCATCCCCTCATCCGTCTCGGCCTCCGTCAAAGGAAGGCAATCCGCGCACTGAGAGTCGTACGCCCCGGAGCTTATCTTCTCCCGGCATGCTTGGACCAAGAATGCATGGCCGGATACGCCCCGACGTACTCCGCCGGCTGTCGCCACATCGTGACGTGGAAAAACTCCAACGCCCATACCTGCGAAAGGTAAAAATCAAATCAATCCAGTGCAAAGAAAAGTGTGTGCTCAAAAAAAAAGAGGGAGAGGGAAAGCAAAAAGAGAGCTTATACCTCCAGGGCAAACTCAAAGCAGTACAAGGAGCTCACAGCCTTCCGGCTGTACCTATCGAGAGCAAAGTAAAGCTCTGCCAGCCCGGCCTCTCCCCACGAGACATCTCCGGCCATCTCCATGTCCTCCAAGGACCTCAACAAGGCAAAGACTCGCCGTCCCTCGGATGTCCAAAAAGGGTGCTCGAAAAGGCAAACCACAAGAAGGCCCTGGCAATCTGATCGGCGCCTATCCTCTCCTCCCCAGCCTCGTAACTCACAATGGTCTCCACGATCTTCCCGTAGACCACCGCATACTCCATCCCCATCCCCTTTTTGGGAATAGGGGAAAATCCCAGAAGAGCTTGTAGATCCGCATCGCTGTAGCCATCCCGCCACTCAATGCTGCGTCCATTGAAGGACAAACCCGTGATCGCAGCGTAATCGGAGGGCGTAACCGTAGCCTCGCCCCAGAAGAAGTGAAAGGTGTGGGTCGCGTCCCACCAATGCTGCGCCAAAGCAAACATCAGGCCCTTGCTCTTAGGGAACTTGACCAGTCCCCTCAAGCACTCAACAAACTCCCAAAGCCCGGTCTCAACAACAATCTGTCTCGGACTCGGCAAAGCTCCTCGGCTCGCATTCGGAAGCCGGTCCCACAAGTCAACCACGAACTCCACCGATCCTTGAGTCTTCATTTTGTTCAGCTGCTCCGTCACAAAACGGTTTCCCCCCTGCAAAAAAAAAAAGAGAGAAAATGTCAAAAAAAATTGCATTTGCACAAAAAAAAAGCATACACATGCATTAAAAAAAAATTTCGGCAGCATAACGGCATGCAATAGACATAGCCCCATTTTTCTCACGTAAAAGACAGCTTTTCAAAGAAATCCCATTCAACAATTTTCAATAAAAAATGCATACATGCATATCCTACAAGAAGTTGACGGAAATAAAACTCCGTCCCATTTTCAAAAAAGATGCATACATGCATATCATCCATCTTACATGCAACGGGAGGAAAAATCCGTCCCACTTTTCAAAAAAAAAAATCCTAAACATACATACATCTCATATTGGCAAAATGCCCATTCTTTCCAAACAAAATGCATGCATTGCATCATTCATCAATATCAATATTCAATTTCAAAAAAAAATCATCATCACAATTTTCGAATTTTCAACATGCAATATTCAAATTTCAAAAAAAAAAAAAATCAAAGTCACAATTCATAATTTTCGAATTTACAAAAAAAAAAATGGCGAAAAGGCCAATTCTTTCTCCAAGCAAAATGCATATTTTGGGATACCCACATAATCATTGCAACATGCAAAGCATCAAAATCAAGATTCAAAGCCAAGAACATCAATCATTCGAATTTTCAAAAAAAAAAAAATTCAAAAATCACCCAAAATTCAAATTTCAAACAAGAAATCAACAAAGGAAATGAAAAGATTCGAAGTATACCGTTCGGAGACTCGGATCAGAAGCCCAATGTTGCCAAGCATCGGGGTAGGGCTCCTCCGCAATCGATTGCGAAAGAGTATAATGCCTCCTCATCCGGACGAGCTCCAATCGTCTCTCCGCCACCGGGCCACGTCCTTGGCCTTGAAAAGCACCTTCCCCGTGTTCCATTGCTCGAAAATCGAAGAAAAACGGAAGAATTTTCAAGTTTTTTGAGCAACAATGGCGGAATTGCTGGTTTCTCTCCCTCTGCTCTCGTAATTCTGAAAAAACTGAATGGGGAAGAGGAAGGGCGTTGGCCCTCATTAAAACCCTCTGGAATACGGTCCTATCCGCGCGGATAGGATTGTCAGGGTCAAAATGTCCCTTTTGCCCTTTAAAAATCCGGGACTCTGCAGTTTAGTCCCCAACTTGACAGAGTTAACCAAAGTTAACCAAAGTCAGCCCCTTGTCAAGAAAATCATCAAACGGCAGTAAAACGTAAGACCGATCTCCCCGAGAAAGATAACGGATCCCGTATCTTTCATCAAAATCATCCCCCGGCAGTAAAACGTAAGACCGATCTCCCCGAGAAAGATAACGGATCCCGTATCTTTCATCAAAATCCTTCCCGGCAGTAAAATGTAAGACCGATCTTCCCGAGAAAGATAACGAGATCCCGTATCTTTCATAAAAATCCTCCGGCAGTAAAACGTAAGACCGATCTCCCCGAGAAAGATAACGGATCCCGTATCTTTCATCAAAATCCTTCCCGGCAAGAAACGTAAGACCGAGTGCCCGAGAAAGATAACGAAATCTCGTATCTTTCATCAAAATCCTTCCCTAAGCAAAGAAACGTAAGACCGAGTGCCCCGAGAAAGACCACGAGATCTCGTATCTTTCATCAAAATCATCCCCCGGCAGTCAAACGTAAGATCGATCTTCCCGAGAAAGATAACGAGATCTCGTATCTTTCATCAAAATCATCCCCCGGCAGTAAAACGTAAGACCGAGTGCCCCGAGAAAGATAACGAAATCTCGTATCTTTCATCAAAATCCTTCCCGGCAGTAAAACGTAAGACCGATCTCCCCGAGAAAGATAACGGATCCCGTATCTTTCATCAAAATCCTTCCCGGCAGTAAAACGTAAGACCGAGTGCCCCGAGAAAGATAACGAAATCTCGTATCTTTCATCAAAATCCTTCCCGGCAGTAAAACGTAAGACCGAGTGCCCCGAGAAAGACCACGAGATCTCGTATCTTTCATCAAAATCATCCCCCGGCAGTCAAACGTAAGACCGATCTCCCTGAGAAAGATAACGAGATCCCATATCTTTCATCAAAATCATCCAACGGCAGTCAAACGTAAGACCAATTTCCCCGACGAATACGTCTGATTTTTCCCCACCAAAGGCTAACAAAATCCCCAGCAAAGTTAACGGAATCCCAAAAGCCAACGGAATCTCGAGTAGTACTCGAACTACGAAAGGGCTTGATTCCCACTAGGGATACGTAGGTAGCCTATCATTAGGTCCAGCCCCTCGACCAAAACGGTCACCCTCTCCTTCGGCAGCAGACGAAGTCCATCGAAAGGCCATTTCAAATTAAGGTCTGAGACGCCTAAAAAGCCATCATCATCAAGGTTCGAGGCACCTAAAACGCCATCTCCAAGGTCTGAGGCACCTAAAAAGCCATCATCATCAAAGTTCGAGGCACCTAAAAAGCCATCATCATCAAGGTTCGAGGCACCTAAAACGCCATCTCCAAGGTCCGAGGCACCTAAAAAGCCATCATCATCAAGGTTCGAGGCACCTAAAACGCCATCATCATCAAGGTCCGAGGCACCTAAAAAGCCATCTTCAAGGTTCGAGGCACCTAAAACGCCATCTCCAAGGTTCGAGGCACCTAAAACGCCATCTCCAAGGTTTGAGGCACCTAAAACGCTGTCACTAGGAAAGCGATAAATCGCAATCATCCCCAGCAGAGCGGATAGCCATCAGACCGAAAATGGTCATTCCTATCCCCAGTAGAGCGGATAGCCATCAGGCCAAAAATGGTCATCTCTTATCCCCAGCAGAGTTTCTCTCCAGCAACCAACTGCAGAACTCGCTCATCAGGTTCGAGGCACCTAAAACGCCATCATCTCCAGGGTCAAAGACCCGAACTACGGCCGGCTTGATTCCCATTCGGGATACGTAGGTAGCCTATCGCTAGGTTCAGCCACCCGATCACTCGATCATCCCGCCAAATATGGAGCCTTACTCTTATCGACGACCCCGCTTCCTTCGAAAGCGCCGTCGCCGAGGGGCTACTGTAAGTGCTCCAATTTGAGCTTGTTAGAATTTTTGTTAGAAAATTAATGAAAGTTATAACATTTCTAACAATTCCTAACAATCCTAACATTTCTAACAAAGTGAGGGTAAAATGGGCATTGTTATTTAAGGTTAAACCTCAAAAAGAATCTCAAAAAGTAAAACAAAAGGAATAAAACCAAAAATAGAATTTCTGGAATGTAAACCGGCCGTATAATTTGAATTTTCAAAAGAAATATTCCTCTTGTCCAAAGCCTGAAGCAGCAATTAATGAACAGTGCACGCGAAGGATCCTATCCGCGCGGACATCTTTGTCATTTCCAGAGGGCTATAAATTGAGCCCTCCAGTCACAAAAATAAGGGGCCACAACACCAATTGCACCGAACCTCTGGCGAAATATAGAGAGAAAACAGTGAGAATTCTTCAAGAATTGTCACCATTTTCTCTCCAATCTTTCCCAACTTACACTCATCCACTCACTCTCATATTTAAGCCTTAAACACTCATACACTCAAGCCAAAAACTCAAGAACACAAGGAAGATTGGTAAACCCTCCTTCTCCTTACCCTAAACTCCAACCATGCATGCATTTGCAAACTACAAAATGTAGTTCTTTCATCTTCTTGCTTTAGATCTAAGAAGATCACCATGGAAGACCATCTCCATGGATGATCTTCTACAAAGATCAAAATTATTTTCAAGTTCTCTTACTTTCTTGCAAAGAAAACTCATTTTCAAAACCCTAAAAACCATTTTCAAGCATCAAATCTCATTTTCAAAGGATAAAAATCCCCTTCCCAAGCAAATGAAATGCTTAGTCCTAATATACCCCAAGGATGGTTTGGTATAGTTGATTCACCACTAAAATGTCAAGTGGTCACTAACCAAAACCTAGGGAAATGGGGATAAGCATGGATGCAAAACCCCCCTTAAAATCATATTTTCTTTCTTGAGAAGTTGCTGTCCAGTAGCAATTTTCTCAGACCTCAGTCCATGGTCTAATTTTTTGGACACAGATAAATGTTGAATTTGGTGTTGACTACAAAACACTTTTTGTAGCCAACATCCAGATATTTCCACAAATATTTTTACTTTATTTTTTGGGTGAGTAAAACTCCTCTTTTCAAATTTTCTTTCAGAGGCTAGTTCATCAGCTTCTGGGAATCCAGATCTCATATCTGAGGTTTCCAGAAGGTTTTGACCCCTCAAATCTTCTCCAAAATGGAAAATTCCATCGCACAAATCTTATTTGAGGTGTCTAGAACAACTTTCATTCTCTGAGTTTATCCAGATTATGAATTTTTAAGACCCTTGAATCCATTTCAAAATCAAAGGTCCACTGCCTTTTTCATTCTGGCAGAAATGGCTCTCAACTTCAAAAGGTCTTTTGAGTACCAAATCTCAATCCAAAAATCTTCCAAAAATTCATGGGATCAGTTCAAAGTCTTGAAAAGATATCCCAATTTTTACTTTTTTGAGTTTCAAATTATTTTGGCCAAAACACACACACACACACACACACACACACAAATGATTTTCAGCTTGGAAGACTCGTTTTACGAGGCATTCCGGATGCACACTAACGTCCTTCCCGGCGTGTAACATGACCTCCGAACCCAAATTTCTGATCTCGGGCTTTTTTCAAAGTTTTGTCCCTTAAAACAAAAATGGCGTGGCGACTCCGTTCTTTTTCCCGGGTTTTATTTGGTTTTTTTTCAAAGAAACGCGAAAAAATCGAATTTCTTCCCGCGAAAATGGCGACACATCATCACAGCGCGGGACAACTAATCGATTGACTAATTTGTCCTCTTCAGTTATTTCGTTAGTCAGTTAGGTCCAAAACTAACGAGGTTAGTTAGAAACTTAACGAAACATGACGAAACTAATATGCTTTCATCAAAACACAAAAGAGAGATCAAGAGTAGTGTAATCATGAATTTATTGGTTCAGAATGGGATGTCTACAACTTCACGATGGTGAACTCTATTTGGAGAGCAAATCTCGTTTGCACGCTAATTGCGAAGGCAGATCTGGCCAGGAAACTCGTCGGTCGTTGACGAGACAGTAATAGTCTCCGTCGCTTGTGGTGGAGGGTGGAAGAGGGATGAGGGGTTATTTGTAAATTACAATTTTAAACCCATTTTAAATTATTTTAGTTCACATTTTACTTTATTAATTTACACTTAAACCCTTTAGTAATTGTGTTATTTCAATTGCATTGATTTTCCTGTTTTATCATTAAAAAATGGGTCACATGCATTACACATGCCAATTTAACTGAAAAATGGATATCGTTAGCCCTATGTATATTAAACGAGCATCCAAAATATTTGAGATAGTGTTCTTGCAACGAAAATTAGTTTAGGTATTAAAAACAAACAAATCATATAGTTTGGGATAATATATTTGCATTTTTTCATATATAATTTAACCTTTATAGAAGAGAGTAGAATAATAACGATTAAAGTGCAATATAAAACAAATCTATATATATATATATAAAAGCAGGATTACCAAAATTCCGCCCAAACTAGGGGCATTTTAGTAATTTCACGCGGTGGCAAAATTGTAGATTTAGTAACCCTGGCTGACGTGGCTAGCGCTGATTGGAGGGGAATTTGGCGCGTGCGTCACACGCGCCGACAAAGGCGCGTGTACGCGTAAAGTTTTTTTTTTTTATAACGCGACACGTAGCGCATTCTGATTGGCCGGTTTATTTTCAGATTTTTATTTTTCATCCCCTTTTTTCGACCTCAATTATTTTATAAAAAAAAAATTTTTTAAAAAAAATTTACACCAAAACTCATAATTTTTTTTTCTCTTTAATTAGAGACTAATTTCATATTCTTTGGACACAAAAAAAAAAACACTCTTTTTTAAATATAAATTTCTTAATTATCCTTTCTTTATTTTTCTTTTTAATTTTTCAATATCTTTTTTTTTGAAAATTAATTAAGTGTGAAGTATTAATTTTTTATTATAAATGATGATAATAATAATCATAATTTTAATTTTTAAGTATAAATTATTGTTTGTAATGTTAGTTCCTTCGTTTCAAAATCTGACATTAATTTTTTAAACATATTAAGTAATATTGTATAAAATATTCCTTGGGACGAATATATTAATTTATTTTTTTACCCGAAGTAGTATTATTTTGTAAAAATTAATGTTTTTAATGTTCGTGTCTTCGTGTCAGAAATTAAATATTAATTTTTGAGACAAGTAAATTCATTGAGTCAAAGGAAGCTTTTTTTTTTTTGATATAGAAAGTAGTATTAATTATGGGATGAAAGTAATATTCATTTTTGAATTGAAGGATTTTTTTTTCTTAAAAAGTAGAATTTTTTTATATGTCCAAAAAAAAAAAGAACATTGCTTCCTTCGTCTCAATGAACATTTTAAAAAATAATACTACTTTATTCGTCTAAAAAATTAATGTAATATTTTGAGACGAAGACACTAACATTACAAACATTAATTGCAGAGGCGAATGAAGTAGTATTATTTTTTAAAATATACATTCGGATGAAGGAAATAATGCTCATTTTTTTTTTGGAAAAAAAATGTAGTTTTATTTTGGGGTTAATCATTTCGAATCGAAAGTAATATTCATTTTTGAAATATTGTAATTTTAGTGCCTTCGTTTCAAAATATGACATTACTTTTTTAAACAACTTAAGTAATATTTTATAAAATATTCATTGGGATGAAGATGGTATTTTATTTTTTTAGACGAAGTAGTATTATTTTGTAAAAATTAATCTTTATAATGTTTGTGTCTTCGTGTGTCAAAAATTAAATATTTTTTTTTGAGACAAGTAAATTCCTTGAGGCAAAGGAAGCAATTTTCTTTTGATATAGAAAGTAGTATTAATTATGGGACGAACGTAATATTCATTTTTGAATTGAAGTAATTTTTTTTCCTTACAAAATGGAATTTTTTTTATATGTCCAAGAAAAATTAACATTGCTTCCTTTGGCTCAATGAACATTTTAAAAAATAATACTACGTTATTCGCCTAAAAAATTAATGTCATATTTTGAGACGAATGCACTAACATTACAAACATTAATTACAGAGGCGAATGAAGTAGTATTAGTTTTTAAAATATTAATTGGGATGAAGGGAATAATGCTCATTTTTTTGGATAAAAAATGTAGTTTTATCTTTGGGTTATTCATTTTGAATCGAAAGTAATATTCATTTTTGAAATGTTGTAATGTTAGTGCCTTTGTTTCAAAATATGACATTAATTTTTTAAACAAAATAAGTAATATTTTATAAAATATTCATTGGGACAAAAATAGTATTTTTTTTTTCTTTAGATGAAGTAATATTATTTTGTAAAAATTAATTTTTATAATGTTAGTTTCTTCATCTCAGAAAATAAATATTAATTTTTTGGACAAGTAAATTCCTTGAGGCAAAGGAATCAATTTTTTTTTTGATATAGAAAGTAGTATTAATTATGGGATAAAGAAATATTCATTTTTGAATTGAAGGACAATTTTTTTCCTTAAAAGTACTTAATAAATAATGAAAAACATATGATTATGAATTTTCATTGAGTTTCTTTTTTTACAAAACATTTTATATTAAGTTCTTCTCGCTCAGTTTTTTTTTTTTTTTTTTTTTTTTTAAGAAACAATTCCTATGGATCTCTTTTAAAAAATGATGGGTTATTAATAAAGAACTTTAGATTAATGATAAAAAAAAATGTGGAAGCCATTTGATATAACATTTTTTAATTTAAAGAGTAGTTGAAGTATATTAGTGAAATTAAAAATCTTATTAAAAATCTTATTATTGGCTACAAATATAATTATTAGAACTATTTATGTTTTAATTTTTATTTTATCAAAATTTGATGGATTATTAATCTTGGTTTCATTTATTTGTGCCTTTTTTATATATAATATTTATGAATAATTTTTTCTTCAACTTTTGTCCTATTTTAAACATTAACAAATGGGTTCGGATATTAAAGAGATAAATGGTTTTATTATAAAGTATAAAAAGTTGGGTACAAAGTAATTAGTGAATAGTTGCTGTGAGTATGACTTATAAGATCATTTAATATTGAAATTCTATAATTTTTCCATTGTAATCTTTTTAAATTTAAAATGGGACACCTTTTATTAAAAAAAAAAAAGCAGTTTAAAATTGGACTAAGGGAGCATTTATTTATTTGATAGTGAAATAATTTATCCTAATGTTAAATTTAATTACTAGCAAAATAAAAATTAAGTCTTAATAATGAAAACTAAAATAAATAAAACTAGAAGGGAAAATTATATTTTCCGTCTCAAGTCAACTTTAAAAAATGTCATTATACAAAAAAAATATTTTCTTCATTTCAAAAATGAATATTAATTTCAACTCAAAATAAATCACCAAAAAATAATACTACTTTTTGTGCCAAAAAATTGCATTATTATGTGCTTTAACTAGAAGGAAAAATTATATTTTCCGTCTCAAGTAACTAAAATTTTCAAAGTAGCGAAATCAAATTACTTTTTTGACCCAATTCTAGGAAAACAGTGTTAGTATCTGCTTTAACTTGATATTGCCCTATTTAAAGAATTTTGTAAGTAAAAAACGGGTTGATAAAATTTTTGAATCCCTCCTAAACTCGCAATGATCCGCGTCTAATGAAAAGAGTTTGGAAATGTTTTCTTTTAAATCGGGTGGGATTGGGGTGAATTTGGGATTAGCTCGAACCGTCCCATTTAACTCGAACCCGCATAGTATTCATCTCTTTTTAGAATAAATTTTAAATATTGATAATATTTGTATATTATTATATACTTATTTGTTTATAGTTTATTGTATTATCTTATTTTTCTATGTCATATTATTAATCTCTACATTTATAAGAAAATAAAGGGAAAAAATAGCATTTTCTAATAGAAATATTAATAATTTTTTTCTTCAACTTTTGTCCTATTTTAAACGTTAAAAAAGTTGGTTAGTGATGCTGCAGGAATTGTGCTTATCAATCTTCCTCCACGTGGCAGGATGAATCACCTGGCTCCTTGACCTGAAATCAGAACCCACGACTAGCCGGATGTGTCTCCGGCGAAGACGCTCGGGCGTGAGAGTAAGATAACGATGTATATAGCTCAAAATGTATTGAATAATGAACTCAGAATACAAAATGGCAGTTACCTTTCACCGTTTGGTAGTGATGAAGTATTTATAGACAAGAGTGATGTATTTTTGGGGAGGCGACATGTGCTCCGTGATTGTAGCGGCGGTTATTGGTAATGGGAACGTGTCTATAACGGTCCCCTGATTTGTAGGGATGTGGTTATGAGAATAGTTCAACCAAATACGCCTGCAAGTATCAAGTCGTCACTTGTTAATTTAGGTCGAGGTCGCCATTTGTGGAATGGTCGACCTGACTGTCGGGTAGAGCATGATTCGTACCCGAATTGTAGTATGGATCACGAGGTCGGACTAAGTTAGGTCGGGGCACAGTAGGTCGAACCATGGGCTTAGTCGGCGATGTTTGAGATGGGCCTTGGGCCTTGTTACGGTGGATCGGTCTCATTGAGAATGTGGGTGCCCATGCTATCTGTGATTGGGCTTTACTTGCTTAGCCCAACTTGACACTTTTGGTATGTTCAGTGGCCCCCAACTTTCGAGTGGACTTTGTCGACTTGGAAGTTAAGGAAATCTTTGACGGGAATTGCTTTACTCGCAGGTCGCTACTCATTCTGAGGTATAGTCGACCTTTGATGACGTGGCACCATCACAGTCGTTGGCGATGAATGGTAGGAGATGAAGGAGCGTCGATTTTGGTAATGATTGCAATTCGACGCTTGGAACTCCTTCTCGAAAACCGCTTCGCTTTTAATTTTGGAAAATTAATTTCTATTTTCTTTTCCCCTTCCAAATTTAGGAAAATAGAAATACTCGGTCTTCTTCCCAAATTCGAATTCTTACCGTTTCCAAACTCTCCCTCTCCGGCGATAATCACGGAATTGCGGTAAGATTTAAAACTCCGCTCTCGGCTTCAAAGAACGAACTCCTTTTACGCAATCAATTAAGGTATTTCCGTTGTATATTTGCTTTAGGGCTTTGATTTACGCTTTGTGTTTAATTCCGCCGTGGCTAGGACCTTTAGTAGTGAACCAGGAGCTTGGTACGGGTATTGCACCGTTAACCGTAGAGTATGCAAGCACATAAACGGTGGGTGGAGAGAGATGTCATTGAGCGAGTGTGCCTCTATCTTGACCAAGTGGGAGTTGAACTTTAGTGAAATAGGGTTGCCGCCAGTTGCGAGAAATTGAAAATGTGGTGATTGACGACTCAAATGTTGTCGCTTTTCATCTATTTCATGAATTGCTTGATCATATCTCTTTGTTTTATGTTAGGGATGTCCACAAACCCTCTTTCCTTAGGAACGAATAGGTTTTCCGGGGAGTTTAGGTCGCCCTTAGGTAGGTCGGCCGAATGTGATCATAGGACTGACTCCCTGTTTCTCCTTCTTCTTGTACGGATATGACAACTCAAGAAGGAAATGCGCTTCGACCTCTTACGGCCCCGAATTGTGGATGCGTTTGGCTCCTCTGTTGTACCGGGGAAGAACGAGAGAGGATATATACCCAATAGGCCTCTTCGAGGAAAGAAAAATATGGAGTCCCGATACAACATGGTTTATGATTTCTGTGGAGTAAGTAGAGTGGATTATAGGATAACCATCCTTAGTAAGGCGGACTTTATGGCCAAGTTCCGTACCAGCTTCACTACTGATGCCACTAGGGTGGCCTTCTTCTATGGACAGTTTGAGGCGGGGTTGAGGTTGCCCTTAGATCCCTTTATCAATGAGTTTCTGGAGTGCATGGATGCTCTTCCCCTTCATCTTGGGGCCAACACTTGCAGAGTACTAGTGTGTTTTGCCATGGTATGTAGGTTTCTAGGCCATGAACCTTGCATGAGAGTCTTCAAGGAATTTTTCGCTCCAAAGCTCGACAAGGCCGATTGGGGGATTAGTACTCCTTCCAAACCCAATTCTCCAAAATTGTTTGCCAACCTTCCCAAACAAGCATAGCAAAATGGAATTCCTATGTGGTAGTTGTAGAGAGTAGGCTGGGATGGGAGTTCCCCTTGCCAAATAGTGAGTCTGACACTATTGACGAGGAAAACTACTGGGAGCCTCCATGGCACCAAACCTTGTATAGGAAGTTATGCGCGTTGGTCGCGAAAGGACCCATTAGCTGGGAGGTGTTAGGGACGACCAAGTATAACTACATCCAGGCTGGGATGATGCCTGGGGATGGAGTGGTAGAACCCCTTGGTCCTGTATTGAGAGGCCAGGTATATCCGGACTGGGTTACTCATTCCTTGGGTAGGTTGAAGGAGAACTGTCAATTTTGTCAGAAGAATGAAAATTACTGCAAAGACCACGGAGATAGCTCATTGTCTTCTCGTCCAATTCTTTGAATCTCCCAGAATTCCAAATCTTTTATCAGTTCCTTCACCAGGTCGCAGTATTTGATCAACGTGGCACTAAGCACCTCGTACTCGCCTCGGACCTGGTTAACTATCAATTGTGAATCACAGTAAGCCATGATCTTAGTTGCTCCAAAACACTTGGCGTACTCTATGGCTGCTATCAAGGCTTCGTATTCGGCCTGGTTATTGGAAGCATCGAACTTGAACCTTAATGACTCCTCGTATACTTGTCCCTGCATTACGGTTCAATTAGCACTTATCCCGCTCCACTTTGCTATTCTTAGTCGCCGATCCGTCTGAATAGACCTTCCAACAATCGTCGAGGTAGGCGATGGCGACACAGGATTCGACTCCTTCCACTTTAGCCTTTTCTTTTGGAGCTCATTGCTCGTCGTCTTCCTTGGTGAACGTAAGCTCGACCAAGAAGTCGGCTAGAGCTTGAGCCTTCAACGCCTTTCGAGGTCGATACTCAATGTCAAATTCGAGTAAGGGCAATTGACCAATTGAGAAGTCGACACGAACTCTCCGGCTTGTGAAGAATTTTTCTTAGGGAGCATTTGTAAGAACCACAATTGGATGAGCCGGAAAATAAGCTCGCGGCTTCCTTGAAGCCACGACTAGGGCATAGGCAACCTTCTCGGCATTGTAGTATCTGCTCTCCACATCGATAGGGCCTTGCTTGATGTAGTATGCGGCTTTTGAAGCCCCTCATCTTCTCTAACCAAAACCGCGCCACTGATTTATCTCCCACGGATAAATACACAAACAAAGTTTCACCGGTGGTCGGGCTACTCGGGAGAGGTGGAGTAAGCGAGGTAATCCTTCGAGTTTGTTGGAACTGACGAATGACATTCGGTCGTCCATTCAAAACTTTTCGTCCCCTCGATGCTTTGAAGAAGGGGAGAGACCTCTTTTTGCGACTTTGATATGAAACGACCAAGAGTTGCTACCCTTAGTTAAGTCATTTGCATCTCTTTGACCGGTGGGAGCCTTCATGTCGACTAAAGCCTTGATTTTTTACGGATTAGCTTCTATACCCCGTTGAGATACCATGAACCCAAGGAACTTTCCAGCGGCTACACCAAATACACACTTGCTAGGGTTGAGCTCCATGTCGTTTGCTCTTAAATTGGCGAACGTTTCCCTTAGGTCGACCACGTGACGTCCGATCTTTGTTTTGATGACCATATTGTCGACGTAGGCCTCCATGTTTTGGCCAATTTGAGAAGCAAAGACTTTGTTCACCATCCTTTGATAAGTTGCCCCTGCATTCTTCAATCCAAATGGCATCATGTTGTAGCAGTAGATGCCTCAGTTTGCTTGAAATGCCGTCTTGATTATGTCGTCCTCATGCATCTTAATCTGGTGGTAACACGAGTAAGCGTCGAGGGGCGAGGGTTGAGTGACCAGCAATGGAATCAACCAGCTTGTTGATTCTAGGAAGGGGATAGCTGTCCTTAGGGCAAGCAAGATTGAGAGTGGTGAAGTCGACACACATCCGCCATTTGCCATTTGATTTCTTCACCATGACCACGTTGGCCAACCACGTTGTATGAGTGGCCTCTTTGATTATCCCTGCATTCAAAAGTTTTTGTACCTCAGTTTTTATGGCCTCTTCCTTGTCGCGAGCAAAGCTTCTCAATTTTTGGGGTCTAGGCTTTATGGTCGGGTTGACTTCGAGTCTGTGAACAGCGACCTCCTCCTTGATTCCCCTCATGTCTTCTACCCTCCATGCGAAGACATCATTACTTTCCTTGAGTAGCTCGATGATTTCTGCTCGCTCCTCAACTGATAGCTGCTTCCCAATCTGAATTTTTTGGTCGGGGTAGGAAAGGTTGGTGATTACTGACTCTAGCTCATCCACAGCTTCTAGCTCTGGTCCATCCCTGAATTGTAGAGTCTCAATGATTATCTCCTTGACCCTTTGTCTCTCCTCGGCCCTCAGGTGTGGAGCTTCTTCTGCTATCATATCATCTAACTTGTCTGCAACCTCGCTGGTGGTGGTGGTGGCCCCCGAGTTATTGTCGAGCTGGAGGCATAGGTTGCCTATGATGACTTGGTCGACCATAACTACATCTGAATCGACCTCAGTGGTGTTAGAGTGACGTGTCGACTCAAGCATGACCTCGTCATTTGAGCGATAGGTCGACTCTTCCACGTCGGTGATTGTTGACAGTCTGGTAGTTTTGGTGACTGATTGAGACAACTTTAAATAACCGTCTGCAGTCTCGATTTCCAACTCCCTTTTCTTTCTTTCTCTGAGAACATGATCAAGGTAGGCTCGAGCTGTGCCTTGTACACACCCTACTCCAGCGGGTGTAGGGAACTTGACTCGCTGATGAGGGATCGATGCCACCATTCCAAGAGCGACTGACACTGGGATACCAAGTATAGCGGCATAGTCACTATTTACATCAATTACTATAAATTGTACCTTGGATACGATCCTGAGGGGGTGTTGGCCTAGGTCGACGTTGAGCTCTATCTTGCCTTTTGCATCAACTCGATGATTGGTGAAGCCCTCCAACCTACCATCATATCTCTCCAACTGCTCATCATTAAGACCCATTTCTTTAAAAGTTTTGTAGAACAAAATATCCTTGCAGGCCCCCGTGTCGACTAAGAGTCTGCTCATCGTACATCCGTCTATGAGACCTGGGATGACGAGAACTTGCTCTCTAGCTGCCATGTTAGTAGCCAATTCGTGGGGGAAGAAGGCGATCACCTCATCTCGACTTCTCTTCAGGGGGCACGTGTGGGGCTTTATTGAGTTGGAAGATCTTGTGCTTGATGGCCGTGTTGCTTGCTTGCTCTGTAATGACCCCCAGGTTCAATCTAGGCTGCCTCGGTCCTTGTTGTCCACCTGCTGGTTGCTCGCCTCCACCGGCTTGAGGTCTTTTCACATAAGCGTCGAGCCTCCCCTGGTCGACCATTCTTTGTATAATGCGCTTGAGCCAAACAATCTTACGTGAGATGACCGGTGTCCTTATGGTAGTCACAATATTTGCTATTGTCCCTTCTAAATTTGTTGCACAGGTTCGTTGGGACGGGAGGAGCCGGCTCGACAGCGTTCATAATCTGCGTTCGACTCACCGTAAGGGGAGTGAAAGCCTCGAGCACTTTCTCATTGCCCTAGTCCTGTTCTTTCCATTTTTATTGTTTCCTCCATTCTTGTTGGAGTCCTTTTTGTCATCGGCGACCTCCACCTTAGGGCTTTTACCATTCTTTTTCTCTTTCCTTTCCTCGGCAAGAGCGACATTATACACCTTCTCAAACAACTCTGTCGAGTTGTTCTTTATGCTGTGAGTTCATAATCCATGTCTGCGAGGAAATACCGTTTCGGAAGAAATTAATGACTTCCCTATCGGTGAGGTCTTCCTCTATCTTATCAACCATTTCCTTAAACTTGGTGAAGTAGCTCATCGAGCTTTCATTCTTCGCTGCGCGCCAAGTTATTCGATCGGTGACAGTTATCTTCCGAGCTCCCCAAGTGAGAAGCGATCCAAGAACTTTGTCCTGAAGCATGTCAGTAGTGATGCTACCGCGGCAGGCCGTTGAACCAAGTTAAGGCCGCCACAGTGAGTGTGCTTAGGAGGGCTTTGCACATATTGTCGTCCTCGTTGGCGACAAAACACATGGTGGCTTCCAGATGTGCTATATGACTCCTTGCATTGGTCGACCCCGAATATTTCTCCAGAAGTGGCAACCTGAAAGTAGGAGGCCGACTATCTCGATTTCTTTAGATAAAGGTCGAAGAGCAAAATCAATTCGTTCGACCTTTCCGGCATCCTTTTTTCTCTCCTCCTCCCATTGCTCAAACTTCTTTTCATCAACAACCATTCCCTGGCATCGGGTCTTTCATCTCTTGGAGGGGGCGCAGCATTTGACTTCTGGCCTTCACTTCTAGGGAGTCACCGCCTACTCCTTCTATCCCTGTGAGAATGAGCCTTCTCTGATCGTATTGGAGATCTGTGCCTGTCACTTCCTTGTGGCGACCTGCGCCTATAATCTCCGAATGGCGACCTGCGCCTCTCCTCTCTTACGGGCGACTGCGCCATTCCTGTCTCTATGGGACCACGACCTCTGCGTCTGGGTGGTGAAACTCCTGCTCCTATTAGGCACATTAAGCGCGTCCTTAAGTCAGATTGAGCCTCTTGCTCCCTGTTTCTGTTGAGGCTAGCCCTTAGGTCGTTACTGGGCACATGAACGACCGTGGGAGCTCGTTGAACTATCCTGTTTTCACCATTCTGCCCCACACCTTCATTTGGCCTCAAACTCCTGGCTGCCGCCCATTAGAAACACGAGTAGGGGCCACTCTCTTGAGAGCGTATGTCGGCTGTTCGCCTCCTCCATGGCTATCAAGTCGGCCAGAATCTGGGCTCGCTCCAACATCATCTCCTTCTTGCTCATGGGGTTGGTGGAGGGACCTGCCCTGTTTCCAACATTAACCTGAGCAGTTGGACGTTTTGGAGGAGGTGGAACTCCTTGCCCATCCATATGCCTTTTCCCTCTCCTTGTGTCAGGCAATCCTCTGCCATCAACAACACTGGTAGAGCGGGTGGCCCTACCATGGGGACGATTCGGTGGAGGAGGAGGCAAGTTAAGGTTCTCGGCGTTTGCGTTCATGTTGTTGTTGTTCACTTCTTCATGCCCAAGTGAAGCCTCGGATACGTGTCCTGCGAAGTCACCATTGTTGCAGGTTGATAGAGTTTTCGAGGTCAAGTTTAAAGCACGATTCCCGGCAATGGAACCAAACTGATGCTGCAGGAATTGTGCTTATCAATCTTCCTCCACGTGGCAGGATGAATCACCTGGCTCCTTGACCTGAAATCAGAACCCACGACTAGCCGGATGTGTCTCCGGCGAAGACGCTCGGGCGTGAGAGTAAGATAACGATGTATATAGCTCAAAATGTATTGAATAATGAACTCAGAATACAAAATGGCAGTTACCTTTCACCGTTTGGTAGTGATGAAGTATTTATAGACAAGAGTGATGTATTTTTGGGGAGGCGACATGTGCTCCGTGATTGTAGCGGCGGTTATTGGTAATGGGAACGTGTCTATAACGGTCCCCTGATTTGTAGGGATGTGGTTATGAGAATAGTTCAACCAAATACGCCTGCAAGTATCAAGTCGTCACTTGTTAATTTAGGTCGAGGTCGCCATTTGTGGAATGGTCGACCTGACTGTCGGGTAGAGCATGATTCGTACCCGAATTGTAGTATGGATCACGAGGTCGGACTAAGTTAGGTCGGGGCCTGGTAGGTCGAACCATGGGCTTAGTCGACTGATGTTTGAGATGGGCCTTGGGCCTTGTTCTGATTGGATCAGTCTCATTGAGAATGTGGGTGCCCATGCTATCTGTGATTGGGCTTTACTTGCTCAGCCCAACTTGACACTTTTGGTATGTTCAGTTAGGATATTAAAGAGATGAATAGTTTTATTATAAAGTATAAAAATTTGGGTACAAAGTAATTAGTGAATAGTTGTTGTGACTATGACTTATAAGACCATTGAATAAAAAAATATTAAAATTTTTCCATTGTACTTTTTTTTTAATTTAAAATGGGACACCTTTTATTAAAGAAAAAGGAAGTTTAAAATGGGACGAAGGGAGCATTTATTTATTTGATAGTTAAATATTTTTTTCTAATGTTAAATTTAATTAATTGCGATATAAAAAAAACATGATTATATAACAATAACATTAAAGAAATATGTAAAAATCAAACAGGGATGTAGAAGTTGAATACGGGTCAAGAACAAAATAACTTCTCAAAAATCAAAATTGATGATACTTGAAAATTTTATTTCATGTATTTTGTTTGTTTGGAGAATCACTAGAGTCAAGAGTTCCGAATTGCAGTTGAAGAGAAAGATTTGGAGACTTATAACTAGATTGATTACGCTTTCCCAATCGTTGGCGAAACTAAGTGATACTGTGGGCAAATTACGCACATATCACGTTCAATACACAATAAATATGCTCTACATAAAAAATATGCGTTCAATTCCATAGCATTGAAAAATGGACGTCAAATGTGATTATTATTGAATAGAACGGGAATTTACGTATAAAACGCGCTTCATACAAACTAACTATGCCTTAAATATATACTCCCTCCGTCCCAGCGAAAGAGTCGGTAAATTTGTCCGGCACGCAAAATAAGAAATGTGATGTAGGAAAGAGAAAAAGTTTAAATGTTGTGAGTATGAAAAATTAAATAGGAGAGAGAATGAGTGGGAGGTGATGTAAGAAAGATAATGTTGTGAGTGTAAAAGTAAAGTAGGAGAGAGAATGAGTGGAGAGAATAGTGATTTAAGGTTTCCTTTTTGGGAAAGTGGCTTTTTAAATGGGACGCCCAAAAAGGAAATAAATGGCTCTTTCGCTGGGACGGAGGGAGTATTTATTTTAGTTACCTTCAATCTGATATTTGTACTAATAATATAGTTTTCAAAAAAGTGTTTTCCAATGTACACGGACATTTCTATTTCCTTTTATATTTGTATGAATCTTCGTCAATATGTGTTAATAGCTATCCGTGCATCGCACGGGAGTTACACTAGTCCTTTAAAATGATAAGATTTTTGCTTTGAAATTAAAATAAAAGGACATCATTATCCCCTATCATTAGATTAGATAACATTATTTTAATAGTTTAAATTTAAAATTTGAAGTTTAAAAAATAAATCTTTATCTTTTGTCCAACATGACATTTGGTGGCAATGAGTTACAAGTAATATTTCTTGCTAATCACGACTATGCATCAGTTTTAATCTCACATTTCTTATTTTTACTCCATAGCTTCCTATATTTTATAGAAATTTGAATTATGAATTTAAAATTTTGAATTTATCAATTCACACATAATAAGTTTATCATGGGGATACATTTAGGGTGTCATGTGAAATTATACGTCATAAATCCACCTGATTTAATCTGAGAATGGCAAAAGACTCTCTTATATAATATATATATAGATATAGATTAGTTATTGATTTTTATTTTATTTTTGTTAATACATTGATTGATTGTCGTGATAAAATTGTGTAGCTATTTGTTATTATTTGGCATGCAATACTTATTTTGATACGGATAAAAAATGCTATAATATTTATGAGATAGAGGTTGTAAGATTTGGTGTAGTAAATTTTCCCTCCTCACAAAAATGAATAGACTTTTTCATATTCAAGGGGCAGTTTCGGTTGACTTTTAATAGTAAAAATTTATAAATATTTTTATAATTCACTTTTTTAAAATACACTACAAACTTTTAGTTTTGTAAATGTAAAATGAAATATGAAAAAGATGATAACAAATCATCTAGGAACACATTTTGGAATTTAAAAAAAATATTTATATATTCATTTTGGAACGGAGACCAGTAGAATTTATGGGCATTACTTCACCTCTTTCTACGATCATATTATATTGTAGTACGAAATACATACCTTGAAACATGAAAAGAAATTATGAGTGTTATATCAAGCATGATAAGCATTTATTTTTTTTTATTTTTTTTTTTTTGATATTGGCCTTCTCCTTTCTTGACTAATCCTGGACCACCAGGTATTTATTTGTAGTTTGAAATATGGAGAGGGAGAAAGGGAACAAGCCATGTACTGCAAAACATATTTAGAGGCTGAGGGATGCAGGGGCGCCTATGGGATCACTCTTCATGTCTTCTAGTATTTGTTGATTACATTAATTCTCTTCTCCCTTCTGCTATTCCTATCCAACCCCAATCCTTCTCCAATTTGCATGCTCATTCAAGGTCTTAAACAAACTTTTTCATACTATCTATATCCCGGAAAGTTTATTTCACGTTAACTTTTATTATCAACTCAATCGAACTTTAACCACAGTTTTATTAAAATCTAGATATCTCTATGTATTAAAAAAAAATTGTTATTGTTCACCATTAGGAATTTTAACAAAAATAATTTTTAGAATTGTATAGTGATATCTAGATATTTATTAAAATATGGTCAAATTTTGATTGAATTCACCATAAAAATTAAAGTAGGGCAAATTTTTCTGAATAGAGGGAGTATTTGTGAAGTTGAAACAAAAAGAAAATGTTTTTTTTTAATAATTTGTGTTGTGTCTTCTATAATTAGATGTTTCAAGGGTTTTGGTAGATTGGTCTACCATATTTATGTTTATGAAAGCAAATTGGCTCAGAAGAGCGTCATCTTAGATTATAGTACATATTATGCGTTCTTACTACTACTAGCCAACATTTTATTGCATCATATCAACAACCGACATGATAATTTAGAACCAATAAGCATTAGTATTTATTTAAGCAATCTTACTCAGAATGGTTGGTGTAATTTTTTTTATTTTTTGAAGGAAGGTTTGGTTAAAGAAGGTTAAGTATATTAAATACTCCCTCCGACCTCAATTATAAGGAGAAACAAAAAACTGTTTTTACACATATTAAGAAAGTAGTTGGAGTAGTTCAATTGTATTGATTTTATAACAAAAACATGTTAAAATTAATAATATATCGCATATTAAATGTGTAATAAATATGTCAAAATCTTAGAAGAAAAAAAAACAGTTTTTCCTAGCAATTTGAAAAAACTAGTTTTTAAAACCGCACGTTAGCATTTTCATAGTTAACCGTAACTTCATTTAAAAAGTATGCTGGTATTTTTGTAATTATTTGGCAATTTTTTTAAAACGTGCAGTAACATTTTTGTAAATAACTGAAACTTATTTTCAAATCACGCGTTGGCATTTTCATAAATAACCCAAACTCATTAATACCTCTGGCACTCTTTATAAATAAAACTAACACTTTTTATCACTGCACATGAAACTTTTTAACACAAATACTACTGACACTCTTTAGCATCAACACTGACACTAAAAAAAAACAAAACTGAAAAAGTGTCAGTTAATTAATAAAATGTCACAGCGTGTTTGGAATGAAGTTCCAGTTAATTGCAAAAATGTCATCCGCAATTTTAAAACTAGTTTTTCCTATGTGTTATGTGTTAGGAAAAACTAGTTTTTCATAAGAGCTACTCAATAAATATAATACTTGTCTTTTAAACGAATAATTAATTATGGATAATTTTGACAAAAGAAGATTAAATATTATTGTATTTAGTGAGTTTTGCATTGAAATTGAAGAGATTTGCTAATATTTAAAACAAATATAGTCAATTTTTTGCTTATAATAATAGCATGGAACTTTTGATGTTACTTGAAGAGTTATGAAACCACAAAATCTTGTGAAAAACTCGTTTTATCATACACTTAGGATAAGAATGAGTTTTAAAACATCCGCGTTGACATTTTTGTAATTAACTGACACTTTTTTTAAAATGTGCGGTGACAATTTTATAAATATCGGAGGTTATCAACACTACCTGGCAGTCGTGAACTCTGACACTGGCACTAATAACAGTAACACCGGCATTCTTTCATACATGCTTGTCACTCTTTGACACATGTCCTTGACACTTTTCAAAACACTTGATCTATCATTCAACAACAAAATTTATAAGAACATTAAAGGTTTGCTTGATATGTTGTGTGGTTCGTGGTTCATCTGCAGTAAAAAATTACGCCAGATTTCGCGCATGCACGTGCCTTATAACATAATCACTTTTACTGGTAAAACAAATACAATGGAGCTCCTAATAACTAACATTGGTTTTATCATTGTAATGTCAGTGTTAGTGTTTTTGAGTGTCGTTATATGCACTGACACTCCTTGTTACTAACGTTGGCTATATAGTTTCATGCAGTGGTAAGTTTTTGAGTGTCAGCTACATGTGATCACACTCCTTGTAACTCACATTGGCAGTGTGCACGAAGTTTTATTTATTTACAAAAATATCACCGCGCCTTTTAAAAAAAGTGCCAGTTATTTACAAAATGCCAATACACCTTTTAAAAACACTTTTTACCCTAAACTTAAGGTAAAATGCGTTTTTCATAAGAGAAACTCTTATGAAATAGATTCACAACAAAACTTAAATTTTGGTCAATGTTTTTAGAAAATAAATCGCATATTCAAAGAAAGACACATAAATATTGAAACATTATATAGACCCGTCATATTTTTCAATCATCATTTTTTTTCTATCACATTCACAATTTATACACATCATTCAATGAAATTATTTGAATTTACAGAATTCAACGAAATTCTCACAACATCATTTTGTTGAATAGAGTGTCCTTTAAAGTTTGAAAGTTTCAAACACATTTTTGTTTGCAAAGTTCATGATTTTAAGTTTTAAACAACGTTTTGTTATTGTATTGCAATTAATACTACTTTCAATAACACGTTTTAAATTTATTATGATCATTATTTTTATATAAATTATTGATCAAAGTTTTATCAATTTGACTACTAGTCTTCACTGAGTTGGGGCAAAGGTGTTGGGATTGTAGACAAACTAGGAAACTAATAGGCTAACGGGAAATGAAGAAGTGAAAAAGAGATGTTCTGGTCGATGAGTGTTTGAATGATCGCACGTCAAAAAGCGCATGAGAATTTGAGAACCCTGCATGCAAGGAATGCGCACAAGTTATGTGAGTGTATAGCTTGTTGGGAAGGGGCCGTATTTTAGAGGCCTATGCGCGCAGATCTGTTAAGCACTTTGGTGAGTGCACATTGAGCCGATCTTCAGTCATATTTGGTTTTCTTATTTTCACCAGATTCCTTTCTTAGGGAGTACGTAGGTTTCTTATAGGGATTTATTTCGTATCATATTTAAGTCAAAGTGACGGCCATAATCATGTTTGCTAGGGAAATTAGCAAGAGAGAATCTATGAGATACACAAAGAGAATCAAAGGCATTGTTTGGTCTTTGGGATGCCCTTAGGTGCATTACATGGATGACCTAAATTATGTCTAGGGGTTGTATGAGTGGTGTGTGTTTACATATATAAAGGGGATGACTCGGGAGAGAGATCATGTGCTTTGATTGTAATATCACAGATTTGATATTATTGAATATCATGGCTTGATAGTGCCTCCAGATTTAGTCCCGTTGTAGGATGAACTGGGTGAATAAATCTCGTGTTCTTGTTTTTTATTGCTTTCTTATATATATTGTTGCATATTGTATCTTTTCCTTGTACTCTTGATATGGGGCAAGTACTGCTCGGAGTCCACCAATTTTCTAACAACTGGTATTAGAGCTTCGGTTGAAAGATTAGGGCTGCTCGAACTTGATTGAATGTGGGCTGCATGAACATAGATCAGAATTGGGGGCTGAAGAGATTCAAATGGGTTTATTCTACTTAGACCAAATATGATCAAGGTTTCATAAATCCAAATGAATTTGGGACTGCATGGATTCAAATCAGGGATGAATGGATTCAATCAGTATTAGGACACAAATTCAAGATCAGGGTTGCAGAGATCCAGACGGGGTCAGGGCTATGGAAATCTAGGTGAATCTGGTGTTATTGAGGATTTAGTGGGAGCAGCGAAGATGGGTTAAGACGGATCGATATGGAAATTTGATGGGATCAAATTTGGGCAATTGATACGGAGATATAAAGGTCATAAAAAGAAAGAACCGGTAAGTTTCTAGGTCTTGATGGGTGAAGATCGCGTGCAATTTGTGTGTGGAGTACGTAGAGCAGCGTGTAGAGTATGTGCAGAACAGATTTCTTACAGATTTTGTGTGGTGCAGATTTTGGTTCAGATTTCGGTACATACCATATTTCGTGAGAATTCGTGCGGTGCATAGATTTTGATACATACCAGATTTCGTACAGAATTTGTGCGATGCAGATTTCGTGCAGAATTCAGACGGGGCAAATTTTGTGCAGCATGGGTACAATGTACGTGTAGCAGAGGTACATGGTTCATGCAATTGTAAGGTGCAGGGGACATTCAAAGGCAAGAGAGAAACTTAGTCTCCATGATCAGTGTGATAGCGAAGGTTAGTGGTCGCCTGCTAACTGCGAGATATAAAGGATTACTCAAGAAGCTAACTTGGTAGGTTAGGGGTAGGTTGTTGTACACCACATGCAACACTTCCGCATGTGTTTCCTAGAGTGGAGTCCTAGGTGCGAAGGTGGCGAAGCCAAGAAGGCCACGTTGAGAAATCATCTCAAGAACTGGTATGTTGATCGTGGGTTAATGGGTCACATCAGCCAACAATATGGTTAGCGACATCAACATGAACGGATCCACGTGAACTAGAGATGTGATTGGTTGCTTGGGAGACATGCAAGAACCAAGACCATGTAAGCATGTTGTTATCACATTGTTCATAGGTGGGTTCTAGAAGACAAAGCGGGATAGTTGCAAGGAGGATCACATGGGTGAAAACTCAAGGCAAGGAATCCGGGCAACTGGTACAAGACTCGTTAACTTCAACTCGTCTTGGTGACTTAGTTGAGCCACAAAAGGAATTGACAACAATATTTGGAAATGTCATACTCTGGTGGGAGTTTGACGGAGGTAGTCACGAGATTTTGGTTTGTCTCCAGATGCGAGATTGTTGGGATTGTAGACAAACTAGTAAACTACTAGGCTAGAAAAAGGAAGACATGAAAAAGGGATGTTCTAGTCGATGAGCGTTTTAATGATCGCACATCAGAACACGCATGGGAATCTAGGAACCCGGCATGCAGGGAATGCGCACATGGTATGTGAGCACATAGCTTGCTGGGAAGGTGGAAAGATTTTAGAGGCCTATGCGCACAGGTCTGTTGAGCGTTTTGGTGAGCGCACATAGGTCCGATCTTCACCCTTGGGGAGTATGTAGGTTTCTTTTAGGGATTTGTGTTGTATCCTATTTAAGTCAAAGTAATGGTCATAAACATGTGTGCTATGAAAATTAGTCAGAGATAATTTGTGAGATACACAAAGAGAGTTAAAGACATTGGTAGGTATTTGGGTGCCCTTAGGGGTATTATATGAATGGCCTAAGTTATGTCTAGGTTGTGTATGTGTGGTGTGTGTTTACAAAGATACAAGGGATAACTCTGTAGGAAATTCATGGGCTTTGATTGTAATACAAATTTGATATTATTAAATATCATATTTTGGTAGTGTCCTCATATGTAGTCTCATTGTGGAATACACTAGGTGAAAAAATATCATATTCTTATCTTTTATTGCTTTCATGTGTATATTATTGCATGTCATATCTCTTCCTTATATAATTGTTACGAGATAAGTACGGATCGAACACCACCATTTTTTCAACAAGAGGGAGTATCTATATATAAAAATATATTATTTTTTGTGGTTGTAAATGATTATGTGAAAAAATAGGAGATTGAAAAAAAAGTAAATGCACAGCCTAGGAAAGTGGTTATATAATTTGGGGGAGGGGGAGAAAGTTTGAAATGGATGTGAATCCAACCAATAAAAAATACTAAGGAAAGAGAACTGTAACAAGTCATGTAATTGTGATGATAATTTCCTAGGAAATTCTAAACCTGCTTTTGCTGATGGCCTGAAAGATACTTTGATTTGTGTTACAAGTAGAATTTTTGTGCTGGTTAGGTTTTGAATTGTTGAAATTTGATCGTTACGTAATACCAAAAAAAAAAAAAAGACATTGGATATATTTCCCATCACCATTCAAATTAACTTGTCATAATAATAATTTTATTTAACTATTTAAATATTTCAACAATTTATTATTCCATCTTCTTGCTGGATAGCTCTCATCATCTTCTCTCTCCTTTTCTTCATTAGTTGGCAATTTTGAAAATTCAATTACGGAATCATGATTATCTTTTTGTATAAACAAAAATGATAAATTATAATATTTTTTTTGGAACGGAGGGAGTAAATGAGATGATAACCTAATCAAATTAATTAAAAGATAAATTGAATAAATCATTATCAAAAGAGAAGTGTTCTACACTCTTACGCTAAACTATGTCATCTTCCCTCTCCTTATCCTTATTCTTCAATCAATTTCAATATCAATGGATTGGTGGGAAAATGATTTTTGGATATTTTTTATTTCAGTCTCTTTATTAATTGGGAGGAAGTTTATCAACAATCTATAATCTATCCAAGTTAATTAATGGGAGCATATTTACCAGCAAGGAGAGTCAACTACTCTTTGTTTTTTTTTTTTTTAGAGTAAACAATAAATTCGATTTCATTCGCAAGTAAAAAAGAAATGACATTACACAAAAGTCGAAGGCTTACTCCAAAAAAATTAATAGCAGTTCCAACTATTAACATACACCAATGATATTTTTAATATAAATTTTGATACGTTCGAATTGAATTCTAGAAGACAGTTAACTACTTGCATTCATATATGTTATGATGTGATATCACCTCATCTAGTCTATTCTAACTTAAGATAACCTCTATCTCATATTCAGAAAATTTATCTTTTATTTTAAATTTTTAGTTGTATAGTTCAAAGTTAGGGGAAGGGTACCAAGATCTAATATTTTGATTCTGTTAATTTAGAGTACATCAACAGGGGTTTTTGATTAAAAAAAAATAACAAAATCCAGTTAAATCGACACATACGACTTAACTAGTGTTATTTTTATTTTATTTTGTCTGGGCTTTTCATCAATTTTCTTGCGAAAAATATTGATGAAAATGTCAAAAGTATTGGTATTTTCATAAAAAAAAAAAAAAAAAAAAAAAAACTTAGTCAAGTAGACATGCAAGGGACGTGCGATTTAATTTAAATTTCATTAGCAATTTCGTAAAAAAAAAAAAAAAAAACATTGAACCCTAAATTGATAAAATTGAAAAATCATACTCCAATTGGCACACTCCCCCTAAGTACTGGGTCCTAATTTGTCATTTCCCCTTATATTTTCTACTGTCTTCGTCCCAAAAAATTTGTCGCATTTGACTTTTTAATTAAACTTTGACCATAAATATATGTCAGTTTAATTATGTTCATGAAATTCTTAAAATTTATATTGATTCACCATTAATAATATTATCAACAATAACTTTTAGAATTTTATGAACATGGTTAATTTTTCATAAATTTCTGATCAAAATTCAACAACAAAAAAAATCAAATGGGATAAATATTTCGGGACAAAGCGAGTATATCATTTCCGCACCCTTAAAAATCAATCATGTCTTTGTTTTCTCTTTTGTTATAACGAGGTCGAGGGATAGTAGGTCATGTTTTGGAATAGAAAAGAAAGACCAAAGTACGTTATGACGAAAGTTAATCATAAAGGAAAATGGTAACGAAAGTTAGTATTCATTAGTATTTTTCCTTAATATATTGCATTTGTTGGATTGAAGTGGGATGAATTTTGCGTGATAATGTAAAGTGAAATTTGATGTACATTAAAAACTCTATAAAATAATAATATCAGAACCGGTGAAATTTATTAATTTATACAGTTATTAATTTGTTGATAAATTGATAATTATTAATTTAAAAAAATAGCCGCAAAATTTAGATTTTCGTATAAACTAAATTTATTGTTTGTATATAATAAGTTGTAAAACATTGAAAGTTGATGATAACTTTGAATTTATTGTATTTTAACTAAATTGTGATAATTATTTTTTTTATTTCTAAGAATTGTTAATTTATGATTTTCGTGGGATCTAAAATTATAAAGGAATATCTCATAAAATCATTATCTTATTATTTTATCAATTTTTGTAATTTTTTTAAACTGACTTAAGTTGGGATCAAACAAATTTAATATTTTAGAAAATTTATTAATATACCAAGTATTAATTTAACACAAAATCTTGGGCGAAACGTGTTTTACGCTCGCTGAGCGTAGAACGTGTTTTAAAATGTGTGCGGTGACATTTTTGTAAATAAGTAGAACTTTTCAATAGGCACGGTGACATTTTTGTAAATAACTGGAACTTACGAAAAACGTACCGGCACATTTTGACAATGTATAAGGCAGTTTTTGAATACTACAAGAGGAACTTTCCAACTCTACAACGGGCATGTATTTTTTAACACACTTGAAACTTACGAAAATTCACCAGACATTTTTTGATACTGTAGAAGGCAGTTTTCAATACTACAAAAGACACTTTTTGATACTACAAGAGGCATGTGCTTTTTAATTTACTTGACACTTTTCAATATTACAACAGGCATTTTTCAATACTACAAAAGGCACTTTTCAATGCTACAACTAGGGGTGTGCGCGGGCCCAAAGCCCGCGGGCTTTGACAAAGTCCGGTATGAGCCCATTTAGTTGCGGGCTTCAATTTTAAGAGCCCAACATAGCGGGCATTTAGCGGGCTCAAATTAACGGGCTTTTGCGGGCTTTAAGCGGGCATTTAGCGGGCTCGGGCTTGACGGGCCCAAATTTAAAATTACAAATTTCAACTTCAAGATCAAAAGATTTTCATAAAGTTAACAATTTAACATTACAAAGCAGTCTCAAATTTAAAATTACAAATTTCACTGTTAGAAAGAATCCGTCAGAACAATTTGACAACAAGGAAAATAAATCTGCAGGTCTTTCCGAACACATAAGCTAGTTGATGTGGCTCAATCTCCGCTGCTAAACGCACCAAACATGAAGCTACAGGAACGAATCAAAACACAAAGGTTCCAGAACCTTTAATTCACACCCTAATTTCAGTTATTTAGTGAACAAATGGATATACAAATTTTAGTGAGCATGCAATATGGGATCCTAAGTCCCAAAATTTGCAAGTGTAATATGCAACAGTACATTTTATTATGTAAACAAGGTCATCCATAACTTTTACTCTCTCCGTCCACAAATAAGTGTCCATTTTCTAATAAAATTATTTCTCTAAGTGTAAATTTTTCAACGGCAGTTGCAACATTATTTTAACAAATATCATATCCAAGTCACTTGCAAAAAAAAAGGGGGGGGCTTATAATAGTATGGATAGGAAAGGTTTGTAATGGTAAAGAGTAATGACAAGACATACAGTCCATCCAGACCAAATCAAACCAAGTAATGATAAAGAATAACTACCAAAAAATAAGTAAGCAAACAACAGTTGGCGTTGAACCTTCAGTTCTGCGTGTGGAGCGTGGACTAACTGACTGTGATAAGTAAATTAAAATCAGTAAGTAAAGTAGTAAATTGTAAATGCATAATTGGGATTTTACGTCTTTTGGAGGTTACGGGCCAGGTCGGGCCTAATGGGCCGAAAACTATGAAAGCCCAAACTTAGCCCAAACCCCGCGGGCTTTTAAGTAGTCAAGCCCAGCAGGGGTGAAAACCTTGCGGGCACGGCGGGCTTCGCGGGCCGATGGGCGGGTTTGCACACCCCTAGCTACAACAGACACTTTTTAACACTACAACATGCACTATTTTCAACAATATCGCCGTTATTACTTAACATTACAACCGATTTAAATGTTATATTAGTGTTATTTTAGAACAGACACTTTCTAATTTTGTAAAAGACACTTTATAATAACAGATAAGGCACTTACGCAAAACAGGTTCTAGGATAGCTTATCCTAGAACTTATTTTACACAAGAACGATTCTTAATTTAAAGAGTTTTTACTGTACTCCCTCCATATAATTTAGGGGTAAACATATTTTATTTTAGCTGAAGTAGTCATAAAACCTGAATTTCTCTAATTGCAACATTACAGCTTTGTGAAGTCTACTTGATAATGATACAATAACATAGTACATTCAAATGGGGATTTTGAGTTGGAAGAGTAATTAACGATTAATTAATCAATTATCTTAGCTTTGAAAATACCATAGTCTAATCAAATTACTCAATCACATAATTAGGTGCCACGGCTAAAATCCTGTCATTTCTGGAAGACGATTGCTTAGCGTTTTCATCACCCTCTTCCGCTCCTCCTGCTGCTGCTTGCCTCCCATCATCCACCACTATCAAATGACCTTCCCTTTTTATCAAACTCTGTAAAAATATAAAAAATAAAATAGTTTAATCGTTGTCAGTGATAAGCATGATTCAGTTATTTTTTACTCCAATACAAAGGGATAGTTCAATATGAAAAATTATCCATTGCTACTGTATCTGACGTTTTGCCATGTGTAGAAAGGAACTGATCACAGAAAATGGGGCCCCTGACTTGGGGATGATAACCACTTGCCTACATGGCAAGACCGGATTGGTGTGTCACTGTCCCAAAGGATAATTTCTCGGTTTGAAAGTATTTATGCATGCTTATACCTCTATGATGGCTTTTAATTTAGAAACTTCAGCTGCAGCCTCCTCCATGGAGCTATAGTTGTTTTTCTCATTCTGCTGACCCACATACCATTGAATCAAATCCCTTTGCCTCATTCCAGCAAGTCCAGTCCCTGAAAATCACACACATAAATAGCTCAAGGAACTTTGACTCTGACTTCCTTAACATCTGACTATAGTTTGTAACTTAATCATCCCTTTACTGATTATGACATGGAAAATTATATTCAGAATTGTACGGAATGTGCTTGTAACTCCATATGGAGCAAGGCATTGTATGGTACAACACCTTAAAGCACATTATGTAAAGATTTTCTGTAAATCTAGCATTACTCTTAATGACATTTTGTACCTTCTTGCAATACAGTTTCCTCGTGTTGTCTTAGACGCATGACAAGGGCATGAGTAACTCGCTGAAAATATTCATCGGTTATGACAAGTTTCTTGCCTTGCCGATTTTCAGTGGGCTCCACTTCATTTCCTGAATAACAGTTGTATGGTTAGACGGAGTCTACATGGCACAAAAGAGGCTAAAGAAAGCCTTCCTAAAAGAGAAATATTTCTATGAAAGTATCAGTAACAATGGCCAACCTGTATTACCAAAGGTTGAGTCAGCTTCAGCACCATTTGGCTGAGCTTCACCCTGGCCAGTACCATCTTCACGATTTTCTTCTTGAAACTCAGATAAATCTATTTCGCTTGATTCAACGCTGCATTTTGAAATATTATTAATCATCCTATCCAAGATAGTTAGGAGGGGCGGACACAAGGTCTCTTTTTTGCCCAGGATTGAAGACTAATTATGCAAAAGGTTATAATAAAGGTTGAATATGAAGTTTGAAGCATCTATCTAATATAACTATCCACACCCACTCCTCGCATTGACCAGGGCCGGCCCAAGGGGGGGTCAGTGAGGGCAACCGCCCGGGGCCCTTAGTGGTAAGGGGCCCATTTTTAAATAGGCTATAATCAAGGTTCTAAAAAGCGCTAGGCGGATGCTAGGCGGCGGAGCCGGGCCTAGCGCCTAGGCGGGGACTAGTCGGGATTAGTCGGGATTAATCGGGACCTAGGCGGGGCTTAGAACTAGGCGTTGGAGAGGGGCCTAGCCGCCCTTAGGCGGGGTCTTTTAGAACACTGTATATGATATGTATATGTTTTTTTATAACCATAATAAATATTTATTTAGAGGCCAAAGTGGGCCATGGCTCACACTCGGTTTTTTTTTTTAAAAATTATTTTGTTAACGATTGAAGCGGTAGACGGTAGAACTTAGAAGCGATAACATACGGCAAGAAAATATCGCAAACAGACGGGAAAGGGAGAAAGGAAAAGGGAGAAAAGGAGAATCCGAACCTACCGAAGACGAAGAGACGATGATGGCGAGCTCAAGCTGCTGAGCCGTCGCCCGCCGTGACGCCGTCCCCCAACTCGCCGTGACGACGTCCACCAGCCAGCTATCTCTCTTACTTTATTCTTCTCTATTTCTTCCTAGTTCCACTGTTTAGGGCTTCTATTTAACAAAGATTTTGTCAACAAACACAAAGGTAATTTAATTTTCGACTTCAATTCCTTTATTTGATTGTAGATTACTTCGATTTAAGTGATTTTTGAGTGATTTGGGGATAGAAGTTTCATTATTCCGTTCCATGTGCGTGTCATAGTCTTAATCTCACTCTTAGTGATATGGAAAATTCCTGTGATAAAGCCTTTTCATTTTTTGGAATTGTCTAGCGAATATACACATTATTTTCGAGTTCTACAAAAAGATGGAAAATTTTACTAGATAATATTCCTAGTTTGACTTTGAAATCTTTGTGCAATACTCGTTGGGAGAGTCGAATAAAAAGTGTCAAAGCTATAAGATTTCAAGCTCCCCAATTAAGATTGACTTTGTTAGAATTATTTCAAAATTGTGATGATGCCAAGTCAAAAAGTGAGGCTGAAAGTTTGGTTTGTGCACTTGAGGGGTTTTCATCTAGTATGGATACTGTAAAAAATTCTAGCATGTGAGATGGACGTAACTCCTACGTTTCCAATTAAACGTCGAAGTATTAGGAAAAAACAATTTGATGAAAGTAATCATGATGATGAAGAAATGCTATCTTCTGAGGAGTCATATAGAGTTAAATATTTTCTTGTCGTTGTGGATATGGCAATTACTTCATTACGTAATAGGTTTGATCAATTAAAAACTTTTGAAAATATTTGTGGAAAATATTGGTATTGATACGGCCATTAATGATTTTGCATCTAGAAAAGCTCGAAAAAATTTGTTTATATGATCACAATGTGCTTCTTTAATCGTTTTTTACTTTTGGTCATCTTTCAAGTTTGATTTTTTTGGAGTTCAACATGGTTCAGCTATCAAAAACAAAGATCTTCTTCAGATTTTGGGATGCTTAATTGTTGCGCAAATGATTTTTGTTCTTGTTCTTTTAATGTTCTTGTTATTTTGGATATAAACCTAGTAACTTTACTTATGTTTTATCTAGGTAAAAATATATAGCATTTGAGTATCATAAAAATATATAGCATTTGAGTATCGTAAAAATGTCCGATTAATTAGGGGCCTCTTCATCTGATTTCGCCCGGGGCCCACAAAAGTCTAGGAACGGCCCTGGCATTGACTTCAAAAAGTCCAATCCTTAATTCTCAGAAACGTTCTACGATACACTAAAACTTTTCATCTGTGTGTTTATACTAGAGAATTTCATTGTGAAATGTGAACAATAGAAATTCAAGGAATAAAGAAAGTCTCAGTGTTACTTGCCTGATCACTGAAGTTTTTAGGAGCCTCACAGCAAGAGTCACATGTCGAGTCAAAACCTAGAATGACAAATGCACAATTTTAGGGTGGTTGGATACATAGTAGGATGTCAAATCAACCATGTTACTCCCTCCGTCCCAGAATGAAAGTCCAAAATAATTTCAAATTTGCTCTTGATCAAGAGCAAAGTTGAATTTTTTTGGACATTCATTTTGGGGTAGAGGGAGTAATAGTCTAAGGAATTTGGTGTACCTCATTGTCCAAATGACTCCGGGCAATGGCCTCAGAAAGCCTGACCAATGCCTCTAGCTGCCTGACCGTCATGCGATAAGCAACTCTAGTCCCAGGAGCCGCATCCCCTCTACGAAGAGATACGTAAGAATCCACCAACAATTGCCTAGCTTCTGAACTTAGCTGCACGATTCAAATCCAGTCAAATAAGGAAAATGTGGCACAAGACAGCATATTGTGGAATTGAATGACCTCAAACTGGTTATAAGCAGAAAGATAAGTAAAAACCTTGGGTTTCAGGGCCTTTGCGTATGCAATATAACGTTTTATTTGTGCAGTAGTAAATGAAGGAGTAACTGCGTCTTCACGCTTTTGATGCACCCTGACAATGTGGTGAGCAATGTGGTAATCTGTTTGATCATTTGGGTCATCTATCATGACGTATACCAAGTCGAACCTTGAAAGGATAGCAGGAGGAAGAGCCACATTGTACTGTATAAGATATACATGACAAGCATCAGAATACATTATTACTCAAACTCAATAGCTGAAATACAGAAAGAACTGGACAAGAGATCGTTCAAAAACTTCAGAGGAGTTACTGGAGTTCTGAATTACTCCCTCCATCCCAAAATGAATGCCAAATTTTAGCCTTGAGTGAGATTTAAGAAAGTTTAGATTTAAGCAGTTTTAGTAGCATAAGTACGTAAAAACCCTCAATGGTCTCTCACCATATTGTATCATGAGTATAAGTGTGAATTAGAACTTGTTGTTTGATGATGGATGATTTAGTAACTTCTCAAAAACAAGGACATTCATTATCTGGGCTCATACCCAGGAGTTAGCTTTCACAAATTTTGGAAAATTAGACATCCTTTTTGAGACTGAGGGAGTATATTATACCACAAACTTACAAGTGTTGCTCACCTTTAGTGGTTTAGACTTATCGTAGCGGCCTCCAGTAGGATTTGCTGCAGCCAAAATTGATGTTCTGGCATTTAGAGTGGCTTGTATTCCTGCTTTAGTTATGCTTATCGTTTGCTGTTCCATAGCTTCATGGATTGCAACCTATATGGTAGTTCAGACAAAGATTAAAAAATTGCTCTGTTTTTTTTTCATGCCTTGGCAGGAGTATAAAAGGAAAGATATGGTAAAATTGAGTGGTGAAATAAATTATGCATTACCTGATCTCGTATGTCCATCTTGTCAAATTCATCAATGCAGCAGACACCATTGTCAGCAAGCATCAGTGCGCCAGCCTGAAATATAGTAAGCAATTCTTTTAAGTAAGCCAAAAACTAGTTTGCACTTCCAAAGATAAATAATTATGAAATCTAGAGTGAGTGTTTCTCCTGAAAATGAGCTATTATTTTTCGTATCACTCGTTGAACGACTAACAGTTATTTTTGCACTTTACGTAGCTGCAATTCGCAAACAGTAGCTCTTCAGAATATAACATGTCGCTTAGTGTTAGCTTTGGCTTTTATTATGTGATAACTGCACCTTTATAAGAGCCCTAGATATGTTTTTCGAGATGGGGGGCACTCAATGATAGCAAGTTGACTTGTGCAGTACTTTGGCATTATTTCATCAACATAAAATCTAATAGAAAGTAGTATTTGCCAACTCTCAAGAAACAAATACTAAACTCTAAAGGTATTCTTGAGGATCTTGCATCTCTCAGAGTTGTTCTTGCTCTGAGTCTTTCAGGAATGTCCCGTAATGTGGGTGAGAGGGCAAATGAATATCCACAATAACGAAAAAACAAAAGTATTACTCCTAGTTACTAATGCAAACTATGGTTATGAGTTTTGAATGAGTTTTGAATGAGTAAAAGAGAATCAGAACAGGCACCTCAATACAAAACTCGCCAGTTTCTGGTTCTTTTGCCACTGTTGCAGTCAAACCAGCAGCAGAGGAAGACTTTCCAGACGTGTAGACAGACCTTGGAACTAGGCCTGCAGTATATCTATAAAGTAGAAAATGATATAAACGTAAATAAGTAGCTAGTTACTCCTCCGTCCCGTCCTGAAATGATTTTCCCACTTTTTTTGTTATCACTACGAAGGTACTTCGAGTAATAAATTTAGATTAATTTCATTATCTAATGAAAATTTAAAACTTGTTATTGATACAACATCATAAATACAATCAATAACAATTTTTAGATGTTCATTAGGATAATTAAATTAGTCTATAATTATTGCTCAAAATATCTTCGTATTAACAACCAAAAAGTAGGAAGATCATTTAGGGACGGAGGGAGTAGTAGATATGGGAGGAAAACCCAATAAATAATGCATACTTGAGGAACTGTGACTTGGCACAGCTTGGATCCCCAACAATGCAGACATTGATGTCCCCTCTGAGATTTATGCCTTCGTGAGTAAACTTGTGGACCCCACCCATAAGCATAAGTAGGATTGCTCGCTTTATATCTTGGTGGCCAAAAATAGTTGGGGCAATGCTGTCAACAAGCTTATTGAAAAAATCTGGGGTGTTTCTCATTTGTTTGACCTCAAGTATCTCTTCAGTCTGCAAATAACAATAATAGCCACACAAGAAACTCCAAATTGTAAGAACTCATTCTCCAAAAATATTCACTCAAAGCAACCTACAGAGACCAAAGTGATGATGAAACTGAATCGGATGTAGAAACAATGGAAAATGTAATACCAAGCTTCCAAGTGATATATCATGATTCATGGCTTAATTTCAAACAATTTCCTAAACCTTAGCAGGTATGCTACTACTTCTATTGCTTGAGAATCGTGGAAATATCATGTGCACAAATTGAAGACTATGTTAGCTTAGCTATAATGAGAATCTCCGCTTTATGGGTCATGTTTATGGAGATTGTGTTTGAGGAACTAACTGTGAACTGCAGATTGTCTTCGTCCTCAGCATCCCTCTTTCTATTTCTGATGTCTGTATCCCTTCTGCCATCACATATCTGAGCAAAGGATCACATTTAGTATTGGCCTAGTACCAAAATTGAAGAAACTAGAAAAATAAGAGAAAACATAAACGAATAAGCATGCTCCTTAACTAAGGTAAGCAACGTTTCAGCGAGCAACAACCGAACAGAAACTAAGTATAACAAGCAGCCAGATGACTGAACAACAAACTAATCAAAACAACAAACCTGGACAGAATTTGCAATGAATGCAAGACGGTAAGACAAGTCTCTAACTCCCAATGCACGGAGTCCCTTGACACCTTCTTGGACACTGGCACCAGATTTGCGCTGAGATGATTCTCGACGAGATTCAGATCTCTCCCCAGGAGAAGCCAATGCAAATATATCTGGTATGACAACCACAGTGCCAGTGAAAATCACCCTGTAAGAAAAGAGCAGCAGAATCTTACAATCTCTCTAGTAAGCAGAAACAAAAAAATGGTCTTCTATTGCCATGAAAATAAGGAACAAAATGAGATGGGGTTAAAATGTCTTACGTATCACCAGCCCTCGCCTGCTCAACAATGTCATGACGAAGAATAACATCCAAGGATCGGGGGAGGGACCCAGCTGGTATCTCTTTGGAGGTTTCCTGCATCCTAACTCTTTGCCAATCTGCAAATTTGCTTTCTTGGCGAAGTAGCGCCCATCTTCCTTTCTTCATACACGTGACATTCATGCATATGACTGGCTGTTAATGCAAAGGTGAGCAACAGCAAGAGTGAGAACAAAAAAACACTCATTGGGATGTAAATAGTTAAATCTAATGATGTATTCAGAAGCAGCTAAATCTTATGCTCGGTCGAAATGTCACTATCACAAACCTCGGTGTATTTGAACTGCTGTTCTACATGTTTGATGATGTTACCACAATCCAAGCACTTGAAAGTGCCTTGAAGAAGTTCAGGTCTGACCTCACTTGTTCGAGTGACCACTCCAGTCACTGAAACTAGTCTCCCTATTTCAGATGTACTCAATTCCCTCAATCTGGCAACAAAAATAATGAGTTAATGATACATCTAACGTCAACTAGTTTGGTACTTCCTTCCATCTAAAAGTAACCATCCTTCAAACAAAACTGTCCCAAATCATTGTCCTTCCCCTAAGAATGTACCAAGTTAATTTGCCTTTGGCAATTATCATATCCAATAATGCAATATTGCACATGTGCCAATAAAAATACTAAGAACCACTTAGAAATCAGTATCCTTAAAAAACTGAAAAAAAAAAGACACTCAAATGTGGAATAGAGGGAGCCCTCAGTTCCTAAATGAATGTCCAAATTTCAAAAAAAAAAAAAAAAATCCCAAAATGAATGACTAATTTTTTTGGAAGTTACAAAATCCCCCCTCATCATACAACAAGTTCTAATTCACATTTAGACTTGCGATGCAACATGGTGAGATCATTAAGGGTTTTTATGTACATATGTTACAAAAAATGCTCAAGTTTAATATTTTTGCAAATGTCCCTCAAAGTGGAATTCGGACATTCATTTAGGGACAGAGGGAGTAGAATAATTAAAGGCATTTGGGAAGCAAAATAATTACAAATGGCATCAGCAGTTTACCTCTTTAACAAGGGAAGATTATAGAAGGCAACATTGATATCTTTATTCGGGTTGTCATCAGTAATGAAAGTGGGTTTCTGTTCCATCACAAATCTCTTGCAAGCGTTCTTCAGATAGGGCTCAAATCTAAAAATCCCATAACAAATTTCCCCATTTAGAATACAGAATAAACAATTAAATAGAAGTAATTAAATCCCCCATAAATAAAGAAAACGGAAGTGAATAACCTCACCTCAAGTATTCATCAGAAATGGCCTTCTGAAGAATATCATTGAAGCGCATGACGTGGGAAAAGTCAATGAACATAGTATTCGATTCGTTAGGTTTCATCGCTTCGATCTCAGATTCGTAAAAGGGCTCTCGAGCATTAGGTTCCAACCTAAAGCTGAAATGAACCCACAACCCCAAATCTTCAATTATCACTCTCTCAATTGTAAAATCAGATCTAATTTTCCCGGAAATTGAAAGAACGAAGGAAAAAAGAAGGAAACCTTTTGAGGAACTCCAAGAAGATATTCTCGACCTGAAGGGCCTTATCGTCGACGAAGTATCCGCCGCCGAACGAATCCATTTCTTCTTCTGGGCGATCTCGTTGTCTGAACGGGAAGCTAGAAATTGTGATGAGCGGAACTCAGATTCCGCAGCAGTCGAATGAATCTGATGGGATGAATGAACGAACCCTTTGGGAGTATGCTTGCTCTCTTGGCGGGAAAATGAAGAGGAGGTGACCACAGGGTTTCCCGCCAAAATAAACAAGCGATACATACATGGGAGGCTCTGGAGCCCAGTTAGTTTCTGTGGACAACGGTTTTATGGCCCAGTTATATTAGGAGATATAGGCCCCAATTAGTGGGCTTGAAATAACATACCGGACTTTTACTTTACATGGCACCGCACAAGACACGATACATATCACATGATGAATTTAACGGATGTTTAGAAAATGGATAACAAAAATGGGCCATTGTCTCATAAATTCATTTTTTTAAAATTTATGTTCAATAAGTTTTTTTTATGATGTTGTATTATGTTTCGAAAATACAATATCAATTAAGGCCATAATACTGCATTCCGGCGGCCGTCGGTGACCGGTGTCCGAAGCCCATGAACCGGCCACCAGATTTCGACCTCCGACGATCGGATTCCGGCGACCTGCAGCCGGATTTCGGTCAAAATTGCCGGATTCCGATAAAAATTGACCGGATTCCGGCGAAAATTGACCGGAATTCGGCATGCGGCGATAGCAGACGGCGGCAGCGGAGCTGGGCTATGGCGGAGACGGTGGTGCGGATGCAGTATTATGATTTTAAACTACTGCATAACTAAATGTTGTATTATACATAATACTACATGAGAACTTATGAGGCATTTTAATATAATGAGAAACTTAGTGGGAAGTGATTTGTTCCAAAAGGAACTTATGGGGCAAATTCCCAACAAAAATTTATTTGCATCTTTGTTATTAAATTATATAGAAGCTAAATATTTTCAAACAGTATCTTACGATGAAATTTGGACATTGATTTAGAAATAAAGGAGGGAGTAGTATTTATTGAATCCCAGTTTCACAAACATAAATTGAAAAGGTAATTATTATTTTTTTAGTTTTACTGAAAGATGCATAATTCGATGTATCAAAGAAGACTGGATTTTAAAAATTCCTGACATGTATTAACACTCACGCATTTTATTAGCACTTAGGATCTGGTTGATAATCCAATTAAGTTTTTAATTTGAAATATTTAAAAAAAAAATAAACTTGTTTGATAAAGTGAATTTAAATTACTTAAATAATTAATATTGTCTTAATTATGACTATTAAATACTCATTTGTCGCAATTGATGGCTGATGACTTATAGCTGATAGTTGATGGCTGGTGACTTATTGACTTATAGCTAATTAATCATAATTCGTTTATCGCATATTCTGATGACTATTGATTTATATTTGATAGTTGATGACTTATTGACTTAGTAATTTAATATAAAGTATTTGTTTTGAAAAAAAATTGCTAATAAATAAATAAAAATGGTTGCTATAAAACTAATTACGAGTGGTTCATAATTATAAATATAACAAATTTACATGTATATATTGAAATAAAATATTAATCAAATACGAAAAAAAAAAAACTAGTATGAAATACTATAATAAAGGACATGATTTGTATTCATAATTTATTTTTCATATAAATATTGTACATTTTTAATCCTTTGTTAATTAATTTAAAATGATATAACAATTTTATAAAAAGTAACAAAATATAGAATAAAATGAGCCCAAAATAATTAATCTATTTTTGTAATATTATATGAAAATGATTAAATAAATAAAGAAGAAAATTGATGGAAGAATGTAAGAAGAAAATAAACAAAGATGTAAGTAGTTATATTTGAACTCGTGCCCTTTGTGGTAAGATAACTGAGTTTGCTTTAAAAATTTCAATAATAAGTGGTGAAAAACAACACTTTCATGGCTTTTCATTTTGTTTATTCATGCAATAACCAGATTGTACTTTACTTATTAGCTTATAACTTACAAGTAAAAACAAAAACTACATTATATACTTAATTTAAGTTATAAGTCAAAAGCCCGTTCAAATAATTGGAAACAAACGACCACTAATTTTAAGTTGAAAATGAGAGTCTTATTTTATTAAGAAGTTATGAGGAGGAAAGAAAGAGAAAAAAAGTGAGTTCAATTTCATCCATAAACATATTTTATTTATTTTTTATTTATTTATTAATACTTTATTTTGTTGAAATATTTTAACTTCTCATATAAATTATGATTGACTAAATATTAATATGTAAGTTTCTTAATATTAAATTATTGATAATATATTTAATAGAGTATCATAATTATTATTTTTTATCAAAGTTAAGTCAAGTTGATCAAAATAATCAAAATAAAATTTATTAAGGGACAGAGGAAGTACCAATAATTTTTTAAAATATTATAAAAATATAATCTAATTATGTCAATGATGGATTTATTTTATTATACAATCATTAAAATTATTCAAATAATTATTAAGTGTTGAGTTAAAATTTTGATTAAATTCAGATGTAAATGGTTTGTCATTATCAAACAATCTCAAATATTAAAATTCAACAACTTAATAATTTCAGCACTATATTTTCAGAGCTTAATTTTCAGTTTTAACAAACAGTCCTAACACTTATTGATATTCGCACTGTCATTTATTAATATTCCATATAACAATTTTTCATAATCTAACAAATGCTGATCATTTTATTTTGTATAAGCGTCAATTTAAATGTTTATAGTTGAGACTTTTTAACATTCAAATTGACCCTTTTAATACTTGAAAAAAGTAACAATTTGAATGTTTATATGTGTTAATATCAATCGGTAATTTTTAACATTCAAACTTGTATTTTTAACGCTCGTTATATAAATACAAGTTTGAATGTCTCTGAGTATATGAATATTTATGAGTGTCTGTATAAATCATCACAAAATCTAGGGAGAAACGCGTTTCTCCATAAGTTATGGAGAAACGGGTCCCGACATGTCGCGCGACAATGAGCTAGATAGCCAGAAACCTATGAAAGTGATATCCAGAAACCTTCAAATGAATATCCAGAAACCTTCAAAATGTTTCTCGGATATACATTTGAAGGTTTACAGATATCCGAAAACCTTCAATAGCAATTTACGGATATGCCCTAACACATTTACGGATATGCGCACCTAATGGTTTTACGGATATGCGGCTAACAGTTTATGGATATACATTTCACATCCTTTTCGGCTATCAAATACAAAGCTTCGGATATCAAGCAAAGCTTCATCAATCTGAAAAGCTTCTGGATATCCAGAAGCTTTTGGTCTTGGCCTTGGGTTTTTTTTTTTCTGGTTATCAAATGTAAAGCTTCTGGCTATGAAAAACACGTTTCTCCATAGTTATGGAGAAACGCGTTTCTCAGCAGACGCACTCATAAATCATTAAGACTTTTTAACATTCAAATTAATAATTTATTAATTTTAATTTTTATAAGTAACGAGTTCGCAAAAGTAAAAGTGATGGTATGAATCATTTTCACTTTCTAAAAGTTTAAAATAATTGATTTTTATATGACTAACCCATCTCTCTCTCTCTCTCTCTCTCTCTCTCTCTCTCTCTCTCTCTCTCTCTCTCTCTCTCTCTCTCTCTCTCTCTCTCTCTCTCTCTCTCTCTCTATATATATATATATATATATATAGATATATATATATATATTAATGATGCAGGAATGTGTTCGGGATCAGCTTTGGGTCCAGCAAGTAATCAAGGCTGACTTTGGATCTGCACAACACAAGAAACAACCGTGAACTGCGTCGGGCCGGGGCTCTTCCGGCAAGGCCCTCTGGCGTGAGAATCAGCGTATGGACTGGAGAGAGGTGATAATAATATGGTGGGTGTGTGCATATGTGAATATATAAACTTGCATTACCTTAGTCCATGATTTTGTTCTCATATTTAGTAGATGAACTGGTATTAGGGTTTTCATCTAAACCGTTGGATTGGGTAGTGGTCAACCGTTGGATCAGCTTTGTTTCCTAGGCGTACACGTGGCACGTTGGGATTGCTCCGCCTAAGTAAGGACACTGCTGTGTCTGACACGGATAAGTGGTTTGCCTTATAATGGAAAGTCAACATGCACACCTTTTGGCGCTACTACTGATTTCGTGATTGCATGTGCAGAATGTCCCAGTGGTAGGTCTGACTTTATCCCAAAATAGCTTATTAATCAAGCTTATTGAGAAAGCTAAATGAAGGGACGACCCGGAGCTGTATGTCCAGTAAGGTCGTCGCCTTAACAAGACTCGACGAGCGAGTGGACGAGTGGTTTACCTCGTTCTCCTGGTGAGTTGGGTCGCTCAATGGCGACGATGGTAATTCTCCATTACGACGGGCTCTGACCCATGTGGTGGGAAGGCTCGTCATTAGATGGGCTTGGTCGCTCATTGGCGACGACCGCCATCTATTGTTCGACGGGCCATGGCCCAGGCCTTGGTGGGCTTCATTAATCTTGATCTCTTAGTGGGCTCGTAGGGCCCATGTCTCGTAGGGATATACTGGGCCTGGCCCATCACGAAATATCCCATTCAGTGGCCCCCAACTCATGGGTCATCTTGACGGACCAGGAGTTAGCATTCTTCTTAGGGTTATCCGTACGACCGTCAATTTGAAATTTGAATTGAGGTGACGTCAGCGTTGGTGACGTGGATGGCCAGGATTCCTTCATTACGTGACACGCGTCTTATGATGGGACATTCCCCTCGAAAATCACAGAGGGTATTTAATGCCCCCCATTATTACGCCGTTTGAGTTTCCTAGGCCAAAACCTTTCATCTTCTCTGGGTATAAAAACCTCCCCCCTCTCCTCCATTTTGAACTTTTCGCACCTCTGATTATTGAGAGCATTTGGCAAGGAGAGATTTCTGGCAACTAGCAAGAGAAACTCCGGCGATCAAGAAATACCGTCTCCGGTGATATCACACCTCCGTCCGGTGACCTGAACGGTTCTGGCTTCTCCGTCCGTACGGCAACTGGGAGCTTGGATAAGGGATTTTTTCGATCTCCCACCGGAAAACACATCTGCACTTCCTTCTTCAGGTAATTCCTTTGAATGCTCTTCGTTTTCTGGGTTTTTCTTGGGGTTTAAGAATTTGTTTAATGGCGCCTAGAACATTAAGTTTTGAGAGGGGAGTTAAATTTGGTTTTAGGCTCAATTAAAGGGTATACAAATGTGCTAGGGGCATTTGGAGGGAGATCCCTTTGGTTGAATGTTCCTCAATCTTGATAAAATTTGACTTTGAGAATGAGAGGTTGGGGTTCCCCACTGATGAGATTCTTGGGGAATTTGTAGAGGATGACCCAAGGGTAACACCCTTTAGATCTATGAACGACCTCCCCAACCACATCCATACTCACTATTCCTTGTCCCGTCGTGATTCACTTAGGAATTTGGTTTCAGGGGAATCTAGGTTGCCCTTAGATACATCGTCGCCCAAGGATATTAGGACTGATTCCCTTGTTCTTTCCACTTGTTTTGTAGTGATGGATCACGACGACCATACCAACCAACCAATCCAAGACGTCAACGAGGCTAGCACAAGTGCCGGGGGTCCTTGGATAGTTAATGCTTTCCATACGAGCGTACGACCAAGGCGCAATGAACGAGGCTTTGGAGCCGGGGCAGAAGGGAGATGGGTCATACTCAAAATCGTAACCAGAAGGAAAGATGTAGGGACCCAAATGATTGATGCCCTACGAGGTTCCTACAGGGTCCAAGCCTCCACTTACAGATTGGAATACCTCAGCCAGGCTGAGTATGAGCCCCGTCGCCAATCCCTTCTGACTAGCAAGGAAAAAGTAGCCTTTTTTTACAAACACTTCGAGCTTGGTTTGAGGCTACCCCTTGATCCTTTCATTAATGAGTTTTTGGAGGACTTGTCTTGCGTGCCAATGGAATTAACTGCCAACGCCGTCAGGATCTTGTCTTCGTTCATCGTCGTCTGCAGATTTCTGGGGTACGAGCCTTGCAACAAGGTCTTCCGTCAATACTATAAGACGACCCGATCCACAACTCGTGGAAAATCCGTGGTTAGTGTTGCTGCACATAGGAATGGACGGGGTTTGTTTCTGGATACCCAAAACAAGGTCTATGGTTGGGAGAACCACATGATCGTTGTTGAAAGTAGAGTGGGTTGGCAGTTCCCTTTTCCACAGACTCAGACGATGGTTACCGACGAGCACGTGTGGCCGGCGCCATGGGCCAAAGAGCTCAAGGAAAAGATTGATGCTCTGTTAGATCTTAGATGGGTCTCGTACAAAGACATAGAGGCTTCTCAGTGGAGATACATCAGGGCCGGCATGATGTCTAGCCCGTCGATAGGGCCGGATCCCTTAGTAAAAATTAATCTTGACCCTCGTTATCCTGTCTGGGTCGTTCACGACGACTGTGTTTGGGAGGAGAATTGTATAAATTGCATGGGAGCACATGTCAGGCATCCAGAGGAGCGTTGTGCTAATCTTGAGATGATTGGGGGTTAAGCTCTTAGAACTTGTCTTTTCATTCTGATAGTTTGTCTTTTTGTCTCGTCGTAAAGAACTTAACCTTTATGTTTTTGTTTGGCAGTTCTTACTCAAGCTGACGCCGACAGAATTGAAGCAAAAATCATGAGTGGGGCAATCAGAGCCAGCGATCGAAGCAAAGCCAGGAGGAACCGAGCGGAATCTAACACCGTGTTTGATCGTCAGGAAAAAATGGCGACGAGAAATGAAGAGCTCCCTAAGGACGCCACTGGTGCCATCCCCCTCATTGTAAAGGAGGCCGTGGTTGAAGGGTTGAACACTGGCGGCCGTCAAACTCTTGTGGACGCGCCTGAGAGAGCAGCAGAAACTGAGGTTGATACAAGTGTTGATGCCGGTGCTAATAAGCAAGTGGTCGTCGTTGAGGAGGGCGAGCACGTCAACTCAGAGACCGTCGGGAGCACTGACTCCAACCCTGAGATGGTCGGTGAAGGGAGCCACGTCTCCAGAAAAAGGAAAGATCCTCCTGCTGGCTCTTGGGGAGAAAAAGAAAGATTTAAGAAAGCCTTTTTTTGACCTTCCTTCTACCTCCGACCCTTAAGCTCCCGGCCTGTACTCAACGAGTATGACAAGGGAGAAGGTGATTGAGTTGGCGACCCATCTCACCCAGATTCCTTCAATCTCCGAGATCCCATATCTGAAGAGGGATGGCTTGCCGCTCATCATGGGGACGGCCGTCACCCGACGAGCTATGGATGTGGGACTTGTTCGCAGGTTGAAGGAAGCCAAGCTATCCCCTGAGACCTATTTGGCTCGTCTTGGGATGATCCAGACCGAGGTAGTTTCATTTCTAAATTTTTGCAAGTCTCTCGTCATCTTGTACTTGTATTAATAATTTGGTTTGTCCAGCTGTCGTCGATGATGGAGGCTATGACCTCCGACTATAGAGATTGCATTGAGGCGGAGCACCGGGGCAGTGAGCAGCTTGTCCAGTCTGTTGGGGCCAAAGAGACCGCGGAGAAAAAACTTAAGGAAGCCGAGACGAACGTCGTCGAGCTCACTGCTGCCTACGAGTCTCTGATGACTCAGAAAGACGAGGCTTTGAAGGAGGTCAGCCTCCTGAAAAATGATAAAGACAAGCTGAAGTCGGATGCAACGATCTTGACCACCGGTCTTCGTGCGGCTGAGACTAAACTTGATAAGATGAAAATCGACTTTGATGCTGCTCGTGCTCAAATTGAAGAAATGAAGGCCAGCCATGCAGCTGCTCTGGATCACGCGAAGCTGGATGCTGTCAAGGAGTTTAAGGAGGGCAATGAATGCCTCCTTATGATTACAAAGAAAGCTAGGGGCTTCTTCAAGGATGGGGCAAAACATCTGGCCAGGCGGATCCTTGTTGATCCAGAGTCAAAGGATTTATTTTCTACGAGGAAGTTGGCCGATCTCTGCGCCGAGGAGTCATACGATCAGGAGGCTCGTTCGGTCCATCCTCTCGTCCCTTACAACGACAACGACCTACTCATCATCAAGGAAGATGACTAGAAGGATGGGAAGGACGAGTGGCTAGTCTCAGCCGTAGATCCAAGAAATTTTGATGCTTACTATGCCCACTTCGTCGACGACGCCCCTGATCCTGACGTAGCTTCCACCAATGTCGATGGCCCCCAGTAATCATCTATAACTTGTAATCTTGCAAACAATGTTCTCAACTTGGTTTTATGGTTTTAAACATTGCTTCAAACAATTCGTTTTGTAATGTAAATGGCCCGTTTCCTCGTTGTTTAGAGGGGGTCGTACAATATTTTGCTTAATCAATGCTTGTTATTTTATGCTTGTTAATCTGTATGTTAACGTAGGTAGCATGTGGCAATAACTTAGTAAATGAGTAAGTTTGAAGACAAGTTTGTTTGGTCGTCATGGGTGATGACCAGAACATGGGTCGTCCTAATACGACTGACCCTTGTTCATACTTGTGCTTTTTACTTCTTGCATGGCTCGTAGGAATAGTACGAAGGCCCGTAGATTGTTGCTCGTAGGCAAGATTCTTTGGACGAGTCGTCTTATTCCGTTATAGCTATCGACGAAGTCTAGCTTCGTCTAACCTTTATACTTGGCTAAAGTAAATGTGGGTCGAAGTCTGGCTTCGATTGATCTTTATGCTTGATCAAAGTGAGTGTAAAGGTCGAAGTCTGGCTTCGACCGATCTAAATTTCTTGAGTTCGTAGTGTATGAAGTTAGCAAAGTGACGAACTTCCATTAATAGCTTTTGATCAACAACGATCTTACATTGATGGATAACTCCTGACCACTTCTTAAACTACTGGGATTCATAGACATCCCTTACAAAACTTTCAAAAACTTCAAAAACTTCTTAAAGAGTTACATAAAGAACCACAAAGTATGGTGCCCTGAGGGCACTGGGGTTTTACGACGATCTCAGAAGTAGTATTTTGTGAGATGGTTAGCATGTCATGGGTGTTTGAGATTTTCACCGTTGGGTTTGGCAAGCCTGTATGTTCCTTCTCTAACCACGCTGGTGACGATGTATGGACCTTCCCAGTTGGGAGAGAGCTTGTTCTGACGGGCTTTGAGGTCCGTTGCTTCAATTTTTCTCAAAACGTAATCTCCGACCTTGAAAGTCCTTTTCTTTATCTTCTTGTCATGGTACGCCTTGGTCCTCTTTTTGTAGTTAGCCATTCTCAATTGAGCGTCTAGTCGTCGCTCGTCCAAGAGGTCAAGGTCGACCTGTCGGCTGTGGATATTTCTTTCAACGTCGTAGAATGCCACCCGATCGATAGGGAGTTGTAGCTCGGCGTGAGCCATGGCTTCTGAACCATAGGACAAAGAAAATGGGGTTTCCCCTGTAGGCCCCCGGGTGGTTTTCCGGACTGCCCAAAGAGCCGACGGCAGTTCGTCCAACCACCTCCCATCACGGCCCTCAATATTTTTGCACAAGGTAGATAAGACGAGCTTATTTGCCGCTTCAGCTTGCCCGTTGCCTTGAGGATAGGCGACAGATGATTTTGAATGCTTCACTCCCATCCTATTCAGCTCCTGCTCAAACTTCTTTGAAAATTGTAACCCGTTGTCAGAAACAATCACCCTTGGAATCCCAAAACGGCACCATAGAATCATGTGTAAAGCTTAAGGCATTATTTTCTGTGATCTTGTTTAGGGCTTTGGCTTCAACCCACTTCGAGAAATAATCCACCTCCACTATCACGTATTTTACTCCTCCCTTGGCCTGTGGAAAAGGCCCAATAAAGTCAACACCCCACATGTCAAATGTCCAAGCCGCCATAACTGGGGTCTGTTCTGTCGTCGGGAGTTTCAGAAGGTCGGCGAATCTTTGACAGGTGTCACACTTTCTCACAAACTGCTTCGCATCTTCGCGCAAGTGAGGCCAGTAGTATCCCATCGTGATTAGCTTATCGGCAAGTGTACGGGCTCCAGGGTGGCCCCCACACTCTCCTTGATGCACCTCAAAAAGTAGGTTGACAACTCTGTCAGGGTAGACACATTTCAGCAGCGGTCTAGTAATGGATCGTCTCTAAAGCTCGCCCTCTACGGCCGAAAAATGGGCGGCTTTCCTCTTGATTTTTTGTGCCAACACCTCGTCAGATGGTAACTAGTCTTTTTCAATAAAGGCCTTCAAATCGTCGATCCAACACCTTGGACCGTCTCCAGCGCACATAATCTTCACTCTCTCGTAAGCTGGCTGTTCGAGGTAGGCCAGGTGGTGGCCATGCTAGTCCTCTGGCAGTTGATCTGTGGATAGCTTTGAAAGTAAGTGGGCGTGTTCATTGTCTTCCCTGGCAATTCGCTGGATGGCCCAAAACTCTAAACCTTGTATCAACTCGCCGACCAACGAGTGATATTTCTGCAAGGTGGAATCAACGACCTGGTAATCTCCACGGACTTGGTTGACAATCAGTTGTGAATCACAGTAAGCCGCAATCTTTGTTGCCCCAAAGCACTTAGCATATTCAATAGCTGCAACAAGTGCCTCATATTCCGCTTGGTTATTTGATGCCTGGAACTTGAATCTCAAAACCTCTTAAAAAACGGTGTGCTTTCTGGCTCGACTAGTACAATTCCGGCCCCACTAAGGTCTCTTGTCGCCGACCCGTCTGAAAAAATCTTCCAACACCCAATGGGCAAAACCAACTCCTCCGGCTTGTCGTCGACCTGCTTGCCCTTGCTCATCTTTTGGGGTGGCCTTTGTTGGTCATCATCTGAACAGAACGTCGTCTCAATTAAAAAATCAGCCAAGGCCTGGGCTTGCAAACTCTTTCGGGCTCTGTATTGGATGTCAAACTCGGTCAATTCAATGCTCCAGTTAAGGAGACGACCAGAGCTTTCAGGGCAATGTAAGATTTTTCGCAATGGGGCATCTGTATAAACGACAATGGGGTGGGCTGAGAAATAAGCTCGTAGCTTTCGTGCTGCAATGACGAGAGCATAAGCTATTTTCTCAGCGTTGAAATAACGCGTCTCCACCTCAGACAAAGCTTTGCTTACGTAATACACTGGCCTCTGTATCCCATCCTCCTCCCTAACCATCACGGCGGCGACGTCTTTGTCACTCGCCGAGAGGTATATGTATAAGTCTTCCCCTGCAACGGGGCTGCTGAGGAGTGGTGGGGAGCCAAGGTATTCTTTAAGCTGATTGAACGACTTAGAACATTCCTCTGTCCATTCAAAATTTTTAGCACCACGGAGAGCCTTGAAAAAAGGGAGCGATCTCTCAGCCGACTTTGAAATGAAATGACCTAAGGCCGCCACTCGTCCATTTAGCCTTTGGACCTCCTTAATGTTTGTAGGCTCGGCCATATCAATCAAGGCTTTAATCTTTTCGGGGTTAGATTGAATTCCCCTTTGGGAGAGCATGAATCCCAAGAATTTTCCTGCTGCAACTCCAAAAACACATTTGGTCGGGTTGAGCACCATGTTGTTTGCTCAAAGGTTAGTGAAGGTTTGCTGAAGGTCGTCTACATGTTTCCTCTTTCTTGACTTGACGACCATGTCGTCAATATATGCATCCAAGTTGTCACCGAGCTGTCCCTTAAAGACCTTGTTGATCATACGCTGGTAAGTTGCCCCGGCGTTTTTTAGCCCAAAGGGCATCTTCGTGTAGCAATAGGTTCCCCCTGCAGCCTGGAAGGCCGTCTTTGGAATGTCTTCCTCAGCCATCTTAATTTGATGATAGCCGGAATAAGCATCCAGAAAGCTCAGCGTCGTATGTCCAGCAACTGAATCGACGAGCTTGTCAATTCTGGGTAGGGGGTAACTGTCCTTGGGGCATGCTAAATTTAGATCGGTGAAGTCAACACATAACCTCCACTTTCCATTGGGTTTTTTCACTAGAACCACATTTGCCAACCACGTCGTGAACCTAACATCCACGATAATTCCAGCACTTAACAGCTTCTCAATTTCTTGCTTTATTGCGACCTCCTTCTCAGTTGAAAAAAATCCTTAGCCTCTGTTCTTTAAACTTCATTGTTGGGTTTACTCCGAGCCTGTGCACGGCCACATCCTCTTTGATGCCCTTCATGTCCTCAACCTTCCAAGCAAAGATGTCGAGGTTTTGTTTGAGTAGGGAGATTATCTCTTCCCTCTCCTCAGTAGATAACTGAGACCCCAGCTTAATCTTTTGCTTGGGATAGCTTGGGTTGATGACTAGCTCAGTTAGTTCGTCGGCTGGCTTTATTTCAGGAGCGTCTTCTCGAAAAGCCATAGACTCAATCACGATTTCTTTAATCTTTTTCCTTGCTTCGGGGGTGAGGTCTAGAACCTCGTCTTCAATTATCTTGTCTAGCTCGGCCCCCGATTCATGGGTGACCAGAAGTTGTGGAGCCGCAGCTTGGTCGTCCATGAATTTTTCAACAAAGGCTTCTGTGTCGTCCACACACTTGATTGTGGAAACATTGGAGTAGGAGGTCGACGTATTTTTGATTGACTTGGAAAGTTCACAATCTCGTCAGGGTCGTCTATTTCGAACGTCCGTTTTGACTTCAACACATGCTCTAGGAACTCTGGGACCGTCCCCAACACACAACCGATTCCTGAGCGACTAGGAAATTTGATTCTTTGTTGAGGGACTGAAGCGACGATCCTTAAAGCCGCTTGGCCAGGCTGGCCGAGAATTGCATGGTAATCACTGATGACATCAATCACCACGAATGTAACTGTCTTGATGGTTATCAAAGGATGGTCCCCGATATCGACGGGCAGATCAATCTGTCCCTTGGCGTCTACCCTATGATTGGTGAATCCTTCTAGATGACCTAAGTAGGGACTTAGGCGACTATCAGGTAGACCCATCTTCTGATAGACGTTGTAGAACAAGATATCCTTGGCTGCTCCGGTGTCAATCAAAATCCGCCTTGACTCACAATTGTCAATGAAACCAGAGACGATCAGTGTTTGTTGACGAGCCAAAGGATTGGTTGATAACTCGTAGGGGTAGAAACTTATCACGTCATTAGGAATCTCAGATTTTTGGGGAACATAGGGGGCTTTCTTCAGGTGGTAGATGGCGCTCTTGATTTGATTCTTGCTCGTCTCTTCGGAGATCACTAGGACCATCCTTGGTTGTCTCTCAGGAGGGTCGTTGTTAGCAGCTCGAGTGTTGGCTGCTTGACGGTCCCTCCTTACATATTGTTCGAGACGACCGTCATCAATCCACCTTTGAATTATCTTCTTCAAACTGAAACACTCTTCCGTGTCATGCCCCTTGTCTCGATGGTACTCACAATATTTGTTCATGTTCCTTTTCCCTTTAGCATTGGGATTCATTTTTGGGGCCGGCCCAAAATCCACATTGCTCAGTATTTTTGCCCGCGAGACTGTTAAAGGAGTATACACGAGTCTGGCGCCTTCTTAGCTTTCCCTTGTTTGTTCTTCCCTTTGTCTCCGGACTTGTCCTTTTTTGACTTCGTCGCCTCACCATCGTCGACGACCTTTCCTTCTCTCTGCAATTTTCTCTCCTCAGCCTCGGCTACAGCATATGCCTTGGCGTAGAGATCCTTTCTGGATTTAGCTGGATGGACTTGTAGTTCGTAGTCCAAAGTGGAAGAAACAACACCGTGCCTGAAACAGTTAATAATTTCTCTATCCGTCAGATCCTCGTCGATCTGATCCACTAACTTCTTGAACCTTTTGAAGTAACTCATGGAGCTTTCATTAGCTCCCTGGGTGATGTTACTGAGGTCTTTCACGGTCTTACGACGGTCCCCAGCTATTGCAAATCTTCCCAAAAACTTTTTCCTCATCTGTTTCCATGAATCAATGCTTCCTTTTGGAAGGCTTCTAAACCACCGTAGAGCCACGTCAGTCAGTGTGCTCGTAAGAGCCTTACACATTACGTCGTCGTGTCCCAAAGTTCTAGATACCACACACATCTGAGCTTCAAGATGCTGCATGTGATCCAACACGCTCGTCGAGCCGTCATATTGTTTTAAGTCAGGAAGTTTAAACCCTGGTTCCGGGGGTCCCATCTCCAGCATCCATGGTGCCAATGGTTTCAGGGTGCCAACATCATCTTCTGAATCGTCACTTTCCACATTGTTTCTTTTGGCCGTCAATTCCTCAACTTGTCGTTTAAGTCTTAGAAATTCCCTCATATCCACATCTCCTGCAGGACCGGTGGGAGGAATCCTTTCTCGACGAGGCCCCCGGGCAATGGTGTTCGACCGCTGCCTCTCAGAGGGGGAGAGTCGTCGAGAGACAGTTCTCTCTCTCCTATAGCTTCGTGGTGGAGACGGTCTATAAGATCGCGATTGTTCTCGGTCACGACAAGGAGGAGTGCGCGTCCTCTCCCTATAACTCGGCGCTCGTTCATTTCTTAAAGAAGGGGTCATTTGCGGACAACTTGGTTTAGATTCTGCTCAGGATTTTCATTGGCTAGAGTTCTACGAGGCTCATCATCCGCCTCATCCCGTCTTCGCTATGATGGGATTCACTCACTTCGTCGCTGATTGAGGTGTTCTCTGAGATCAAGTTGTGGCACTACTCGTTCATTCCCGACGGCGGTTCCTTCACGACGACCATCGTTCCCTCTCTGGTTCCTTCTTCTCCCCGACGAGACGGTGTTATGGGACACCTGTGGGGGTTGGTCCTCAGCCATTTGTATGAGCTCGTTTTGGATTCGAAGGAGTTCGTGGAGAGCATTTTCTCTTTCGATGAGGAAAGTCGCTCTGTCGAGACGTGGGTTGGATGGGCCTCCCACATTCCGTACAGTAGCTTCCTTAGTTCTCCTCTCCAACGGGGGTCGTCGTTGTCTCTCAGGTGCGTGCCTTTTGTCTCTCCTTCTTGTAGCAGGAAGGCCTGTATCATCTACCACACCATGTGACCTGGTAACCCTCAGATTAGGGTTCCTAGGTTGAGGTGAGGGAGGTCTAGGGTTGTCCTGCTGGCACTGCTGAGGGGAAGGTTGCCGGCCTGCATCTCCGGTGGACTTGCTAGCTGTGTGTCCGTCTGACACCATCTCCAGATTTTCCGGTCGCTTTTCTTTTGTTAAAGATCACTGATGAACGCTTCCCGACAATGGAACCAATCTGATGATGCAGGAATGCGTTCGGGATCAGCTTTAGGTCTAGCAAGCAATCAAGGCTGACTTTGGATCTGCACAACACAAGAAACAACCATGAACTGCGCCGGGACTCTTTCGGCAAGGCCCTCCGGCGTGAGAATCAGCGTATGGACTGGAGAGAGGTGATAATAATATGGTGGGTGTGTGCATATGTGAATATATAAACTTGCATTACCTTAGTCCATGATTCTGTTCTCATATTTATAGTAGATGAAATGGTATTAGGGTTTTCATCTGAACCGTTGGATTGGGTAGTGGCCAATCGTTGGATCAGCTTTGTTCCCTAGGCGTACACGTGGCACGTTGGGATTTCTCCGCCTAAGTAAGGACACTGCTGTGTCTGACACGGATAAGTGGTTTGCCTTATAATGGAAAGTCAACCTGCACACCTTTTGGCGCTACTACTGGTTTCGTGATTGCATGTGCAGAATGTCCCAGTGGTAGGTCTGACTTTATCCCAAAATAGCTTATTAATCAAGCTTATTGAGGAAGCTAAATGAAGGGACTGTAAGTACCCCAATCTGGATCACCCTCTTCCGAGCTCCCGGGAAACACCGCAGACTCACTCAAACGCAGTCTCGAACACCCGGAACCCTCAAAAAAACTCTCCAAACCCTTCCAAAACCCTCAAAGGCCCAAAAAACTACCAACCAAACCAAGGGGGAGCCTTTCTGGGACAAACAAATACAGAAGGACTTTTGGGGAATTATGTAGAAATTGAGAAAAGCATGGAGGTCCGTACGGACCTCTATGCATGCTAAGAAGGTCCGTACGGACCTTCCTGCTACCAACTCTCATAATTACAGAATCCCTCTAAAGTCCACGAGATTCCCCTAAATCCTGGAAAACCAAAACTTTATATTTCTTTGGAGGTCCGTACGGACCTTCTTGCAGAAATATCTCAACTACAAATAGAGGGCTCCCCTTCCCTCATTTCACACACCATCCTCTTCTACTCTCTCCCTAGGCCTTCTGGCTTCCCCTCTAAGTCCTTCCAAGGCACTCCCGACCCCTTTCGGTTCCTCCCGAGGCCTTTCGAGCTCCCTTGTGGTGCTTTGAAGCCTTTCCGAGCGCTCCCGAGATGCTCCCGCGCTGCCCCGAGGCACTCTCGAGGTACTCTGAGGCCCCTCGTGGTACTCCGAGGCCTTGCCTGGTCTTTCCCGAGGCGTCCCGGCTCTTTCCGAGTCAAACCGGCAACTCGGACGCACGCCGGAACTCTGCTCGAACGCAACCGACGATCCCGACACACGCCGAACCGCTACCCGAATCCAACCAACAATCCCTGCGATCCCAACGCATGCCGTGACTCTGCCCGAGTGCACACTTGACAATCCCGAGGCACGCCGAAGCTCTGTCCGCTGACAACCGACACATCCCGAAGTAATCCCGGTCCGTCCCGGAACACTATTCCATCCTCAAACACTATTCCCCAGCGGAAGACAGACACAAAACAACATTGGTAAGGCTTCCTTCCTACACTATTTTAATACATTTCAATAAGTAGTGCACAATGTAGACTTTCGACACATCATGCATTTTTAAAAAAGCACACACACACACACACAACATTTAAAGAAAGAAGGGGTATCGAAAGACTCGTTTTTACGAGGCTACTCGGGTGAGCTCTAATATTCTAATATTCTCTTCCCGAGGAGTAACCTGACCTCCGAACTCAAAAATCTCATCACACAAAAATAGTTCATTTTTAAACTGATGCCTTTTCTCAATGTTTTGGGCTTAATCAAAACGGCGTGGTGACTTTACAAAGCAAAAACACGGCGAGGCAACTCCAACGCAAGCGAAAATGCCAGATGCCGGGGCGCGAACGCGCTGCCTCTCGGATCCGGGCAATTTCCAAACAATGCGAGATGCCGGGGCCCGCGCGCGACCCGGATCCGGGTAATTTCAGTTGGCGACTCTGCTGGGGAATATTTTGTTTTAAAAACTTTTAAACAAAGCAAAAGACTTTTAAAACGATGATGAGGGTCAAACTTTCATTTTACCCCTTTATTTAATTGTTGTGTGTGTGTGCATGTGCTTTACTTTTTATTTACAAAAAAAAATAAAAATACAAAAAAAAATGCATCAATATACATCTGTGTACATAAATTTAGAATTCTTCAAAAACTTTTGTTTTACTCAGAAAAAGAATTTTAGAGACCGCACACTACTCGCACTGCTGCCTCGGTACACCGCACGCTACTCGCACTGCTGCCTCGGTACACCGCACGCTACGTGCACTGCTGCCTCAGATACACTGCACACTACAACCCTTAACCCGGGGTGGTCTTAGTTGCAGTTCGTTTGGCCTTCCTACGCCTCTCTGACGCGCACGAGATCATTCCAAACATCCCATCCTAGCCAAGTGTCAACCATGCACGTTTGAGTCTTGAGTCACACTCTGTCCAGACTCGGTTGGTTTTTACCCAGTTCGTGTCATACAAGCCTGGATACATATCCCATGCCGGCCATTTTCTGAGTCGAAGCTCGGAACTCAAGATCCCTTGCGCAAGCAAAGCGATGAAAGGTCATGCTAAAATCTCGACCTGATCTTGATTTTCCGAAGCTACACCCAGACGATGTTCCGTCCCGGATATACATCCATGCCCACATGACACCATGTCATCAAGTCTTTAATACGTCAGCCATGACGATATGACCCAGTCAACGCCTAACGTCACAGATCCCTTGCGCAAGCAAGGTAAAGAGAGGTCATGTCGAACTCTTGACTCGACCTTGACTCAGGTGCCGGCTCGGCTCACTATTCGCATGGCTAACGCATTAAAACGAACATGACAGGCTCGGTCCTTAGGTTCGATTTTTCTTTTAGGCCGGTGGAAACCGCTTGCCCTATAGGACCCTCGCCCGGGGCTGTCCACCCCGGGATGTCGAAATACAGGTGCAAAACGAGGGGCTTATAGCCGCACAGATGGTCTCCACTGACCCAGGATCTAGCATAGTTGCGAAAAAGAAGAGCAATCTTTTCCAACCTACCTAGGATTCTGAGAAAACACTGTTTTAAGTAAATTAAAACAACAAAAAAAAAAATAAAAGCGGAAACCGCATGTCACGTGAGCTTTCCCCCTTTTTATCCCGAAAGGCCTTCCCGTGTCTAAACCTTACCCGTCACCCCCTCCGGTGAACCGAAAGTGATCGAGAGTACCCGGGAACTATTCTCCCAGTGTCAAAGCCGCAAGGTCCAACATCCTTCCCAGCGCACTCACTAGGGCAGTCTGTCAACTCCCCATAGCCATGTCGGTGGATAACGATGAGGAAAACGGGACCTTACCCCCTAGAAATTTCCCAACAATGGAGGAAGTTTGGCAAGTCCTCATGGCTCTTAAGAAACGCCAAGGCGAACAGCAAGCCTAGATCGAAGTTGCCATGCACCACTTCGGAACATTAGCCATTCCTCGATCACTCGGGACTTCCAAATACATGCCCGCTCCCGCAACTCCTAACGTCTCTCATTGTCTCCCAGAAGTCAACCTGTTGCCCTCGTACGAGCCATGCAGCTACGACATAAAGCCACAAGACCCCTCGGGGGAAGACGTGTCCGGTCAACATCCTGAGGTCCCGATACCACCGCAGAACAACGAACACATCTGGTGGGACGTTTGCGATTGCACCGCTTGTCTGGAAATGGAATTCCAAGATGAAATGAACGAGGATCGCCCTCGAAGAAAGAAGAAACCCTCTTCTCAACAAAAACTGAAGAAGAGATACGAATCCGGCGACCCCACAGTCGGAACCCTTGGAGAACCATCAGGAAAGTTTGACTACTACGTCATCTACTCCAGCAAATCTCCTCAGCCTAGCTCTGCACAAGGCCACGACAACGTCTGCTCCATGATCAGCTGGGATGAGCTCCGCACCGCCACCAATGGCCCGAGGGTCCAGATACCTCAACCCTTGTCCTGGGAAGATCTCAAAGCCACCGTTGACGCTACAAGAAAAGCAATGACGGTGAACGAATTGAAATGTGCAGTATGGCCCTACGCCAACCAAGGCCCTCTCATTACAGAAATAGGAGAGACGAGCAAGGCAGCAAAGCCAGAGGTGAACGTACTGACGCGTTCCGGTCAAATCCCGATGAATCCTCCACGGGCACACAAAAGGCCAGCCATGCCTGAGCCTCGAACTGAAAAGGGGCCCTACGTCAAAGAAGTCGAAACCCTTGACCCGAAGGCTGAAGATCCTGTCTTAACTCAGCTCAAGCGTACTCAGGCTAACATCTCACTTTGGTCCTTACTCACTTCCTCTTACCCGTACAAACTCAAGTTGGAGGAAAGCCCCATGGTACCCATCACCGTGACACCAGATGAAGCGGTTCAGATGATCGGCAACATTCATTACAGCAACATCATCACGTTCACGGAGCTTGACCTTCCAAAATTTGGGGCTGACCACAATGAGCCTCTCTACATAACAGTTCAACTTGACGAGCGCCGCCTCCCTCGGGTCTTGGTAGATGGGGGATCAGCCATAAACGTTCTTCCATCCAAAATGATGGATTTGCTAGGGATCAAGACAACTGATCTGAAACCCTCAACTCAGACAATCAAAGCATACGACTCAACGTCTCGCTCAGTCTTGGGAATAGCCACCCTGAACCTGTGGTTCGGAAAGCAGATGGTCCCGACCGATTTCCAAGTCATCGACATCCCGATCACATTCACTGCCATCTTGGGACGCCCTTGGCTACACCAGATCAATGGGGTGGCCTCCACCCTCCACCAGTGCGTAAAGTTCGTCTAAGGAACAAACCTTACCATCATCTACGGTGATAGCATAACCACCGAAGGGACCGACACAAACGGCGTCCCGGTCTTGGAGATCAAACACGACAATGACGGCATGATGCTGACAGGGTTCACCATCGAAAGCCCAAAGGCCCAGGTGTGCCACATAGACCTGCCTTTGATTTGGGACCAGATCCCTCCCCCGATGAAGATGATGAAGCTTATGAACTACATTCCGGGGCTTGGTTTGGGAAAACGCCATCAGGGTACCCAACAAATCATCGAGATCAAAGAACAGAATACCCTCCATGGCCTGGGATACATTCCTACTCCCGAAGACGCTGCGGAAGACAGAAGAGCTGCACGGAAACGCTCAGCCAATAACAAAAGAGGCTTGCACGCAATCTCCGACCTCCGCCCTTACAGCTTCGACATGACCAGGTACTTCACAAAGAAAGCCGACAGTTTGAACGAAGACACAGACAAGGGAACAGAGTCGATCAACGCCCAACAAAGATGGCCGACAACCATGGACAAGCTCCAGCAGAACCTTGCAAGATTCAGAGGCCTCAAAGCAAATCCAGTCAGAAGAACATTTCTCGATGCACCACTTCTGCCGGGACCCACGACCACCACTATTCACAATGAATTCTGGTTCGGGAAAATCCCCTCTTTGGCAGAAGAACTCGAAAAACTCTCTGTCAACACCCCTGCCCCCAACAAGCGGGACGAGTCTGCATTCGAGCTAGCAATGCCCAAAACAAGAGCGGAAGACTCCGCAGACGATGCTTGGAACGAGCCACTGCTCCACCAGCTCTTCAGTGAAGAAATCGAGGTGCCAGACCTAATCGATTTTGTTTCTGATAACTCTATGGTAGCCATGATCGGGAACGGCAGCACAAAGCCTTTCAACCCCCGCTTCCTATCAAGCTCATTGCCACTCAATAACTGGGCCACCTTCTCCGGACCCACCGCCAGCAAAAAGGACATGATCGAACAACTTGGTCTGACCCCTCGCGTCCTAGAGTCCAGTGTCAAAACCCATCCTGAGTCCATTATCTTTGAATTCGAGTCTCTCGAGTCATCTGATGGCCTCACGCCAGAAGATTACGAACTCATTGCCAATAATGTATTCCCGTATGCTCTTAATGAATGCTTCGATCTTTCCGAGTATCCTCTCATTGCATCTTTAACAACTGATAAATTAACTAACACACAAATAGTTAATAACGATTCACTTGATAAAAAAGCAGACACATTAAACGAACAATACATTAAGCACATCTCTAAGCATGTTGTCAAACGAGAGAAAAATCGGGCCCAAGCTGCCGAGGAGGTTTTAACCAAAGTGAATTTGGGAACTGCTGAAGAGCCAAAAGAGACGCAAATCGGAAGTTTCTTCACCGGCACAGAGCAAAACGCATTGACTGCACTGCTCAAAGAATTCGTGGACGTGTTCGCTTGGTCTTACCGAGACATGCTCGAATTAGATCCAAACATAGTAGAACATCGGATTCCCTTGAATCCCGAGGCTAAGCCCATCAAGCAAAAGCTACGCCGGATCAAGCCAGAATGGTCTTTACAAGTCAAGGAAGAGATCGAAAAGATGCTCCGCGTCGGCTTCATCAGGGTGATCGAGTACCCTACATGGCTCTCCAACATAGTCACGGTCACCAAGGCCAACGGAAAAGTGCACTGCTGCGTGGACTTTCGAGACCTCAACAAAGTAAGTCCCAAGGACGACTTTCCACTACCAAACATCGATATGTTGGTAGACACTACAGCCAATTTCGAGGTCAAGTCCTTCGTGGACGGGTTTGCCGGCTACAATAAAATCAAGATGGCCGAAGAAGATCAAGAAAAAACAGCCTTCACAACCCCCTGGGGAACCTACTGCTACACAGTAATGCCGTTCGAACTAAAGAACACTGGGGCTACCAACCAACGTGCAGCAATCTCCCTCTTCCACGACATGATCCACAAAGAGATCGAAGTGTACGTCGATGACATGATCATCCACTCAAAGGGATCAGATGGACAACACCTCACGGACCTGAGAAAGTTCTTCGACCGCCTCCGAAAACACTCGATGAGGTTAAACTCTGCCAAATGTACATTTGGGGTCAACCGAGGTAAAGTCTTAGGATACATGGTCACCGAGCGAGGCATCGAAGTTGATCCTCAAAAGATCAAGGCCATCATCGAAATGAGACCACCACAAACTCAAACAGAGGTGAAAAGCTTCATGGGCCGCCTGCAGTATATCAGCCGCTTCGTTAATCAGTTGACCTCCATGTGCGAGCCAATCTTCAAACTGATGAAGAAAAATGCCGACGTCGAATGGAACTCAGAATGCCAAGATGCCTTTGAAGAAATAAAGGCGTACCTTGTGAGTCCTCCGATTCTCTGTCCTCCCCACGAGGAGAAGCCACTGTTGCTATACCTAACTGTGACCGACACCGCAGTCGGAGCCATGCTCTGTCAAGAAAAGAAAGAGTCACGAGTCGAGAACGCCATCTGCTTTGTCAGTCAAAAGTTTCAAGGCAGCGAACTCAATTACTCAGCCCTCGAGAAAACCTGCGCAGCTCTAGTATGGGTCGTCGGAAAATTACGACACTACATGCAGTCGCACACGGTGCACTTGGTCTCCAAAATGGACCCCGTTAAATACCTCTTCTACAAACCATCCCTGTCAACGAGGCTCGCCAAATGGTCTTTTTTTCTAGCGGAATTTGACATCAAGTACGTGAACCAAAAGTCAATCAAGGGACGGTTAATGGTCGAACAGCTGGCTGACTTTCCAACCGATGAGGCTCGAGGCCCTGAACCACAATTTCCAGACGAAGGAATCTTCGCACTCGAAAGCGAAAATCGATGGCAACTGTTCTTCGACGGAGCAGCCAACAAAAGAGGAAACGACATCGGTATGCTCTTGGTCGACCCTAAGGATGAGCACACCCCAATTGCCATAAAGCTAAATTTCGAGGTAACCAACAATGCCGCCGAATACGAAGCCTGCACCGCCGGACTAGAAGCCGCACTCTAAAGGAACGTCCAGAAACTCGAGGTCTACGGGGACTCAGCCCTGATCATCAATCAAGTTTCCAACAAGTGGAAAACCATAAACCCAGGCTTGCAAAAATACCACGCCTGCATGGAGGACCTCATCACACAATTCGAAGAAGTCACCTTCCACTACTTGCCAAGAGACCGAAATCGGTTTGCAGATGCCTTAGCCACTTTGGCTTCACTTGTGGAGTCCCCGAGGGAAAAGCAATCAAGCCGTTCAAAGTCGGGCAAAAAGAAATTCCCGCCTACTGCTGCGAGATCGAACCAGAGCCCAAGCCCATCAATGAGCCATGGTACAATCAGATCTTCCAATACCTCAAAAATGGGGAAACCGCCTTCATGAACGAGGAAGGTCAATGCATGGAAGGAGCCAAAGCCAAGAGCATCATGGCCCTAAAACGCCTAGCCTCTCACTTTGTCATCCTTGGGGGCATGCTATACAAAAAATGCTACCAAGGACCGCTCCTACGCTGCATCAGCCAGGAAAAAACTAGTGAGTTCATGAATGAAGTCCACAACGGGGCTTGCGGCCCCCACATGAACGCCAGAGCCCTGATGCAAATCATTCTTCGGATGGGCTACTACTGGATCTCCATAGAGGCAGACTGTATCCACTTTGTCCGAAGCTGCAACAAGTGTCAACGGTTCTCCAACCTCAATCATCTACCTCTTCACGATCTCTACTGCATGACTACACCCTGCCCCTTCGCCACATGGGGAATCGAAGTCATCGGGAAAATCGCTCCGCCAGGTAGCAACGGCCACGAGTTCATCTTGGTAGCCATTGACTACTTCACAAAATGGGTCAAAGCCAAGTCCTACAAGGTGCTCACCTCCAAGAAAGTGGCACATTTCCTCAAGGAAAACATCATATGCCGATACGGCATCCCGAACGAGGTCATATCAGACAATGGCTCCCATTTCGAAGGAGAATGCGACAGGCTGCTGGCCGAATTCAAGGTCACACGCCACAAATCGTCTCCCTATCGGCCACAAACGAACGGTGCCGTAGAAGCAGCAAACAAGACCCTCGAACGGATCATCCGAAAAATGACCACCCGAGGACGAGATTGGCCCGAGAAGCTGCACCTTGCACTTTGGGGCTACCGAACATCAGTCAGAATAGCCACGGGAGAAACTCCATTCACCCTGACATACGGGATGGAAGCAGTACTACGCGTGGAACTGGAAATTCCCTCACTCCGAGTGTTGCTGGAAAACGAAATCAACGAAGTCAAATGGCTCCGGAGCCGACACGACGAACTGGCTCTGCTAGACGAGCGACGACTAAAGGCCATGGAACACGTCCGAGCCTACCAAAGCAGGATGGCTAGAGCTTTCGACAAGAAAGTCAAGTCCCGAGACATCAGGGAAGGCGACCTGGTACTCAAAGAAAAGCCTCCCACTCGAACCAACCCACTGGGAAAATGGGAACCAACATGGATCGGCCCTTTCGTGGTTCAAAAGATCTTCTCCGAAGGTGCCATGAAGCTGACAGACCTAGACGGCAATCCCTTCATGAATCCAGTCAACGGAAGCAAACTTCGCAGATACTTCGCCTAAAGAAGAACAACTGTGCATCTCTTGGCACTCCATGTAGTGTCGAACTACGCAGACCTGAGCCCTCTAGTCCGGGGGAACGTAGGCAACCTTAATTGGTCCGGTCTAAAAAACACACAAAAAAGTCAAAAGTTTGAATGTCAATCAAGACCTCCATCAAACTACACACTTTCCAAGAGCATGCCCCCAACATCACCTTGACCAAGTCGAACGACGGCGGCAACATCAAAGGACATTCGAGGGTCACTCAACGTCAAACGACTGACCCATGTCAACTTTCAAGCCAGGGTCTTGTCTTCGCCCTCACGCGCTTCAAAAAAAAAAAAAGAGCTCGAGCAAAGGCTCTCAAAAATAAAAATAAAAATAATAAGCTCAAGCAGAAGCTACAAAAATGAGGTCAAGAGCCCGACGCCAACAAACAAGAGGCAAGGAAGCCATGGAAAAGACCGTCAAGATGACTTGTCAAGGGATCACCCAACCTCCCATACAAATACAAAACCCAGGTGAAAGGGGATTGCCGTCAAGGCCCAGGCTGCTTCAGTCCGCAAATGCAACAGAAAAGTCCAAAGATGGACGCCATCAAGGCTCACAAATAAACAAAAGGCGAACAAGAGATCTTGCGTCTCAAAAAAGCTTTAAAAGTAAATCACAAATCAATAACGATTACAACATTTCTTGATGAGTTCAAGCACGGTTTACTCTCAAGTTCACAGCACGCTAAAAGACAGCTTAATACATTTAACAAATAATGTGTCTGCAATGCAATGAATGGATACCTGGGAGGTCATTCCGCGCCATCTGCGCTTGTCCCCTCGCCATTCTTCCCTTTCTTTCCTCGTCCCCGACGAGTCTTCTTTCGCTCCACGCGAGCCAGCTCTGCATCTCTCAGTTCGAGATTAGGGGTCCTCCCCATAGAGTCAAACAATCCAGTAGCTCGTAGGGCTTCATTCGCCCGTGCTTCGGCTCGGATCTCCTCCTTGCGAGTCTGCAAAAGAGGACCTCTCTCCGTCAGTCAGTCAACTCTGGTCTCGTAGTCCAACAAAGGCTCCTGCCTCATCCCGAACTGCCGAGAAACAAGCGATGGAATGTAAAAGGAGGACCAAGACAAACCTGGAACTCTGACAACGTAGGACCCTTCCTGCAAGGCCCTCCTAGTCTCAATCCCCCAATGCGGAACCCACCAGCAGATCTGTTGCGTACCAAGCTGTGCCATCTATCTCTCCCAGGCGAACTGATCCATATCCAACACAAGAGGTCGCCGAGCAAACGATCATGGGCTAAACGACATCGGAGCCTCGGGCATGGCCTGAAGCCTCTCTCGCAGCCACAAAGTGAGCAAAGCGGGGCTTCCCCCTCTCATGAACCTATCTCCAGTCGCCAGACGATCAATTCCGTGAAGGGTCTCCCCCAGCACCAATGGCACTATATCCTCTCCGGCTCTACAGTGCCCTACCATATCCAGCAGAGCGCCGTCGCAAACCCCAAGGGAGCTGACCATGAAAAGCGTCGCTATCACGCATAAGGCAAATGCATTCCACGAGACGTCACTCTCGTCATCACTCATAAACCGCTCCGACAGCGCAGAAATGTCAATGTGACCTGAATCAAAGGTCATACCTTGCACTTCTTCCATCGAAGCCCGAAGAAAGCACACAAGCTTCACACTCACGGCAACACAGCCAATCAAAGGAAGCGAGATGGCCTCCACCTCCGGTCCTCCCATCAAAGCTCGAAAATCCTCAAAAGTGGGCGTCACTTCATTGTAGGAGAAGCTATACACATGCCTCCTAACGTCCCAGAACCTCGCGGCAGCCCGCAACAATCCCCAATTAGGAACCAACTCCTTAAGGTACCAAACCGAGCAGAGTCAAAACCTCACCTCGAAAGCCCGCCTCTGATGCCTCATACGGTGTCGCATCCACATTTTCAGCCGCTCAAGGAAGTATGCTTGCCTCTCCTTCGAAAGCCTCAGCAAAACTCGTGGAACATACGAAGAATCCATGACAAATATGGAGGTTCCTAGAGAAAATGGGGAAGAAGGCTCGAAATGACTGCAAATGGGAAATGGGGGAAGTCTAGACATCCTGAAAAGGCTAATCCTCTCCCCAAAAGCAGAAGAGATCCGTACGGACCTCTTTGCATGTCTAAATGGTCCGTACGGACCTTCTTGCAACATGACCCCACATTTTCAGTAAACAGTACAATAACCACTGTTCCCAGTAGGACCTTGCTCCAAACTGTCCAAATTCTGGCCAAAGCCATTCCTGGCAAACATACACTACCCACAAACGCACTCCCAGCTCACGTGGCATGTACAAATAATAATCTAGCAACAATTCCTAGGACAAACCCTGGGAATCACAAAATACGACATTACATCTTAAAATAAAATACTTTGCTGTGCAAATACAAGTGTTTTATTACAGGTACTTAAAATGTCTGTTGCTAAACAAAAAAAATGGAAAGAGGGAAAGCAAATGAGCCCTACTCCGACTCCTCATCATCAACCTCATCAAACATGAAGTCGGGCATATCACTGAACTCACCAGTCACGCCCTCGTCATCCGAATACTGAACCCCCTCCTCGGGCAAGTACTCGAAGTAAGCCCCAGGATCGAGCCCGATAAAAGGATCAAAGAAGGAAGGCTCCGACGAACCCTCTCCCTGAGACCCCTGTGCCGGCAAGAACTGGTGAAAAATCGGCGGCCTCCGGACCCCCGAAGACGTCCCCGCATCCATGCTATGCCGCCCCCGAACGGGTCCCTCCTGCTGCGGCTCTGGCTCAGCTCTCGACGGAGGAACGTCAACAGAATGCCTCGAAGGCATCGGCTCGTACGCCGGCACACGTCGCGAAGACTGGCAAGACAGCTTCCCCGCCATCTTCTTCACAAAGGACCTCAACGCCACGTAACGGCGGGTCAACGTGTCAAAAGATCTCCCAGAGACCTGCACAAGCAAACAATCAAAGAAACGCTCAGCAAAAGGAGATACAGTCATACTCAATAAAGAGAAAAATACAGAAAAGATGCCAAAATGGAAAGGAGTAAGCACACTCACCGGCGCATCCGGATCAACCCGATAAGCAGCAGGAGCCAGCTCAGGCACGGGTACCGACACCCTTCGCCTCGACGAGTCGCCCCGTATATATGTAAAGTCCGGCCCCGGCACCGGAACATCTGGGGGACGAGGTGGACCATCCCGCCTCTCTCTCGCCAACACCTGTGGCGTCCTCAGCTTCCTCCTGACGAAGGACCCGTACTCCTCAAACAAAATAAACTCATCGGCATCCACGCCGCCCAAGTACCTCTCGTACTCTATCACATCCATGTCACGGGGATTCATCATCCCAAAAGGCGGATCCCTCGGAGCCATAGGGGGCACACCCGGGCCATGCTGCCAGAAGACCCTCTCCCCCAAGTACATAACATCGCAAGTCAAGCCCCGCAGCATCTTCCTCTGCGCCGTCACCACGGGACCACCCTCAAGCTCGTCGTCTCCATACCGAGCCCAGGGATACAGCTCAAACTCCGCCGAGCTATCCTTCTCCAGGTACTCCTGGACATCCCGATAGGCGATGGTGAGCTTCCCCCTATTCGTCCTCCTCCTCCTCAACGGACGGGCCCAACCCAGCATAGCAGGATAGGCCTCTATGGCCTCAACATCTCGATCCCACGGAAAGCACCGGAAGATCTCATAAAACCACACCTGCGACAAAAGCAGAAAAGGCTCAGTGCAAAAGAAAACGGAGAAATGACAAACTGCTAAATCAAAAACAGCAATAAACTCATACCTCCAAAGCAAAATCAAAGCAGCCCAAAGAACTGGCCACGCCTCGGCTAAACCGGTCCAAAGAAAAATAAAGCTCGGCCAGGCCTGCCTCGCCCCAAGCTATCTCACCAACCCTCTCCAAATCCACCAAACTCTCCAGCATAGGAAAAGGAGCCAAGGTAGCGTGATTCGAGAACAAAGTCTCGGAGAGAGTAAACCACAAGAAGGAGCGCGCCAGCTGCTCCGCCATCACCAAGCCGGTACCCCGGCGATAGGCCCCGATGTTGGTCGTGATCTGTGCCTCAACTTTGCCGTATAACTTGCCCAGGCCCGTGCGAGGAAAAGGCGCGAAGCCCAACAGCTCAGCCCGCACCCCATCGGACATCCTGTCCCTCCATCTCACTGGCCCTCCTTTGAAGGAAAGCCCGGTGATAGCTGCAAAGTCAGTAGGAGTCACCGTCACCTCTCCCCAGCTCAAATAGAAGGTGTGCGTGGTATCCCACCAATACTCGAACAAAGCCAGGAAGATACTCTTTTTCTTCCTCGTATCTGAAATCCCGGCCAAGTTCTCCATGAACGCGCCCAAACCAGAAGTGAAGACTAGCCTCTTAGGGCTCGGCCTGCCCTCCCTAGAGATGTCCGGATGTCTTGCCGCCACTCTCAACCATGCCTCGAGCGACCCCCGAGACTTCATCTTCTTGGCTTTACCAGACAAAAGCCCCTCATCCTGCAGGTAAACACAGCAAAGGTACGTCAGTCACAGTACTTAATGCAAAATACTAAAAAGTCCGTCCCAACACGGCAAAGCACAAAAAGTCCGTCCCAACACGGCAAAGCATAAAAAGTCCGTCCCAACACGGCGAAACAAAAACAACCCGTCACAAAACACGGCACACATTGCACATAATTTTCCCCATGCAGTCCGTCACAAAACACGGCACGCACTATACACATTTTCTCAAAAGAGGGATTAAGCCCTACACGACACATTTTCAAAAAGCCCGTCACAAAACACGGCACACATTGCACATAAACTCCCCACAAAGTCCGTCCCAAAAACACGGCACACACTACATGACACATTTTCAAAAAAGTCTGTCCCCACACGGCACGCATTTTCAAGACAAAACCCGTCACAAAACACGGCACATGTCACACTTTTTTACAAAGTCCGTCCCTACACGGCAATTTTTCACAATGTACATACAAGAAATAGCATAGGGTACAAAACACCAAAGCATGCATTTCAAAGAGAGGCACTTTATTTTTACAAATAAGAGCTAATCTCCACATTTTTGCACAAAAATCACATATCCACAATCCTCACATGCTCAATTTCAACAATTCATCACGAATTTCACAAAAGCATGGCAATAACAAGAAGCCTCAAATATGCTAAGGATTAAAACCTAGTTCTAGCATACAATAATTCGAGCAAAGAATCAAGACGAAATTGTTTCTTACCTCTCCGATGGCTCTATCTCGCATATTGTGCACCTCCGAATCCGGATACAACACATCCGGATTCCTCGACGAAGGCACAAAGGAAGTGCAATTCCTTTGAAGGTCCGCCCTTTGCTCAATCGCCTCTTGGCCCCGTTGACGACGACCTCTCCTTGCTCTTTCCGCCATTGACAAGCGATTCAAGCGAAATGCGGAAGATTTACTAAGGAATTTGGATAAAAAATGGAGGTTTTCTCCTTCTCTCTCTCGGTTGTTCACGAAACTGGAAGAGGAAAATGGGGGTGATGCCTCGTTTCTGGAACTGGTCAAATTCTGGGAACTTCAAATTGCACAAAGGTCCGTACGGACCTCTTTGCACACATAAAAGGTCCGTACGGACCTCTTTACATTTTAGGGTTAAATTACCTCTTTACCCTTATAATCTTTGCCCCTGGCTGTCCAAAGACCTATTTCAGCAGATTCAATGCAGTTTGGTCCTTAACCCAACAAAACCAACATCGGCAGTCATCGTAAGCCCGAATTTCGCCCACTAAACGGCAACATAAACAGCGGCAGTCATCGTAAGCCCGGATTTTGCCCACTAAACGGCAACACAAATACCGGCAGTCATCGTAAGCCCGAATTTCGCCCACTAAATGGCAACACAAACACCGACAGTCATCGTAAGCCCAGATTTTGCCCACTAAACGGCAACACAAACACCGACCGTCATCGTAAGCCCGGATCTTGCCCACTAAACGGTAAAACAAGCACAAAAGGTACAAATGCCTCCAAACACGAGTTCCAAGGCACAAAACGCCTCTAGAACACAAAACGGTGAACCAAACCCCGGCCATCAAAGTAAGCCCGAAATCACCTTCTCAGCGGACAAAGCCCATACGAGACTACGCGTCCCCAGCAGACGAACACCGGCAGTCATCGTAAGTCCAACCCCTTCCCCAGCGGACAAAGCACGAGGTAATCACGCCTCTCACAAGCAAAGCACAAGGCAATCACGCCTCTCACAGTCAGAGGACACGACACATCCTCACGCACGACACAAACACAGTCAGAAGACATAACACATCCTCACGCACGACACAACCACAAGTTCCAGGGTATGGCATGCCCTCATCTACATCCGCAGCCCGGAAGGCTTTAAATCACTCCGTCCGGGAGACTGCATAAATCAGCCAAATCACTATCTGTGAATGTGTGCCCAAATTCTATTTTTGTTTTTTTAGATTGGATTCACGCGACTTTGAAAACAACCGGTTTAATTTGAAAAATGGAGTCGCCACGCCATTTTGATTTCCTCAAAACTTTGAAAAAAAGGATTTAGGGTTCGGAGGTTAAGTTACCCCTTGGGAAGAACGGATCGTCGTTCACCCAAGGTGCCTTGCCGTAGCAAGTCTCCCTAGATTCCATTTTTCGTGCTTTCTTGTGTGCTTTCTTCTATGCATGTGTTGAAAAGAGAGGGGGGGGGGGAATGTCCCAAGTTGTCTTCCGGATGTACAAACCATTTAGTTGGTTGTCGCTCGGGATTCCTTGGATTTTTTATGTGTTCGGGACTTTGATCCCATCCTCATCTTGGACTTGTGATCATCGCTATTTGACCTTGGGTCTTGCGTGATCGAGAGAAGGACTCTCTTTTATAGTCCAAAATGGGGTTCTTTAGAAAAGGAGTGTCCTTAGCCCATCAATCCTACACTTTGAGACGATTGAGCTTATATTGGAGCTATCATGCTCGTCTCAAGCGATAATCAGAGATATAGGTTCAAGGTTTATCCCTTTCTAAAGAGATTGTGGCACCTTTAATGGAAGAAACGATGTAAAGATAGGATCTTTACACCGGTCCGTTCCGAAGGTTGCATCAAGTACCAATTGAGGATTAGGGGAATGCGTATTAAAAATGACATTTTTAGTGAAAAGATGACATTTTTGGGTGCAAAGGATGCTCTTTGATTTGCAAAGGATGCTTTTTTATGTAAAGAAACAATTTTTAATGCAAATGATGCATTTTTATGTGGAAAAGTAGTGTTTTATATGCAAAGGATGCATAAAGACTACATTTTGAAAGCAAAGGATGCTACTTTGATTATAAAGACATGATTTTTAGTGCAAAGGATGCATTTTTATGTCAAGAATAGATTTTTAGGTGCAAAGGATGCACCTTTGATGCAAAGATTACATTTTTATGAGCAAAGGGTGCTTATTTCATGCAAAAAATGCAAAGGGAAAAGGGGGTATGATTTATATGAATAAAGATAGGATCTTTAACAACAAATACCAAGTCCCAAGCAAGATAATAGCAATATATGAATGCAAGGAGAAATTATATCACATAAACAAGTATGATGCAAGGTAAGGGGGTGAGAGGTTACCAATGGTAGTGACCTCTTCTTCTTTGGATCTTGCCTAGTGGATGGACCAACTTGGAAGGCTTCAAGGAGGAGGGTGGTGGCTTCTTGGCACTCTTCAACTTCCTGGATTTTCGCAGTAGTGCTTGAATAGAGTTTTTGGTGCTAGAAATTCATATTATGTGTGTCTCAATGGGTAGAGGAGGGCTCTATTTATAGGCAGTCTGGATAAGACCAATGAATCCGTGCGGCCAGGAGTTCCCTCCTAATGCAGCCGTGGGGCATTATCCTGTATGACTCAGCATGTTTCTAGAATCATGCAAGGTGGCACTTCTAGAAGGATACCAAATACAAGGAAAACGTGCTCTTTTATTTTAAAGCAGTCCCTTCAGCCCTTGGAAGGTTCGGAACAGTTCCGGAATTGCTCCCGGACTTTAGGAAAAGTCCGGGGAATTGCAGGAAAATTTAACCGGAAGGCATGAGCCAGATTTGGGTACTTACAGAAGCCCCTCGGCAACGTCAATTGCAGGGCGAGTGGGGTTGTCGATAGAAAAGGATCCGATCTGGCGAATGCCGAGACGGATTAGGTGACCAAGGTGGTCGAGTGGCTGAACCTTTGGAGGGCTACCTACGTATCCCAAGTTGGAATCAAGCCAGGCCGTAGTTCAGAACAAGATCCGCAGGGGAAATGGTGAAGAGAAAACTGGTCTCTTGCTGGGAAAATAGAAGAGAAAGTGACCTAGAAGGTCAGGCGATTGATCCTACTGGGGATATGCTAGAAGTGACCGATGTGGTCGGATATCTGGACCTCTATGAGGGGCTACTTCACCACTGAGGAGTGATGAATGACAAAGGGGTGACCAATGTGGTCTGATGGCTGGACCTTCATGAAAGGCTGCCTCACCACTGAGGAGCGATGATGGAATAGGGTGACCACTGCGGTCGGATGACTGGACCTTTTATGAAAGGCTACCTACTGTAAGTACCCCAATCTGGATCACACCCTTTCACACACACGGGAAACACCGCAGACTCATCAACACAGTCTCGACGACCCCTCTCACTCAAAACCCTCTCTAAACCCCCAACCAAACCAAGGGAGGAGCCTTTCTGGGATAAAAGGGGACAAAAGGACCTTTCGGGAATTTTCAAGAAATTGAGAAAGCAATATTGGTCCGTACGGACCTCTTTGTTGTCATAATTACTGAATCTCCTTAAAGTCCACAATATTCCCTCAAATCCCGGGGAAAATGATTACTCCCCTGCAGAGTTGGTCCATACGGACCTCTTTGCATGCAGAGTTGGTCCGTACGGACCTCTTTGCATGCAAGATGGTCCGTACGGACCTTATTGCTCAGGGGACACCATAATTGCAAATATTCCTCCATCATCACAGATTCCCTCAAATCGAGGAAAACCAAAAAACTGGATTACCAGGGAGGTCCGTACGGACCTCTTTGCACCAAATCTGGCACTATAAATAGAGGGCTCCCCCTCCTCATTTTCGAACACCTCCCACTTCTCTCTTCCTCCCTAGGCCTTCTGGCTTCCCCTCTAAGTCCTTTCGAGGCATTCCCGGCCCCTTTCGGATCCTTCCGAGGCCTTCCGAGCCCCCTCGTGGTGCTCCGAAGCCTCCCCGAGCGCTCCCGAGACGCTCCCGCGCTGCCCCGAGGCACTCTCGAGGTACTCTGAGGCCTCTCGTGGTACTCCGAGGCCTTGCCTGGTCTTTCCACGGTGTCCCGGCTCTTTCCGAGTCAAATCGACGATCCCAAACCACGCCGAAACTCTGCCCGAGTGACTCCACGCCACCACAACGCACGCCGAACCTCTGCCCGAGGTAACCCGACGATCCCCACGCACGCCGAACCTCTGCCCGAACGCAGCCTACAACCTCAATTCACGCCGAAACTCTGTCCGCAGACAACCGGTCCCTCCCGAAGCAATCCCGATCCATACCGGAACGCTACTCCGACCTCAAGCACTATTCCCCAGCGGAAGACAGACACGAACCAACATTGGTAAGGCTTCCTTCCTACACTATTTCAATATATTTCCATACATAGCATACAATGTAGACATCCGATACAGCATGCATTTTTAAAAACACACACACACACACACAACATTTAAAGGATATTAGGGGTATCAGAAAGACTCGTTTTACGAGGCTACTCGGGTGAGCTCTAATATTCTAATATTCTCTTCCCGGGGAGTCATCTGACCTCCGAACTCAAAATCTCATCACACAAAAAATAGTTTATAATTATCTTTAAACTGATGCCCTTTTTCAATGTTTTGGGCTTAATAAAAACGGCGTGGCGACTCTACAAAACAAAAACGGCGAGACAGCCGCTCCAACGCGAAAGATGCCAGATGCCGGGGCGCGATTGCGCTGCCTCTCGGATCCGGGTAATTTCGGTTGGCGACTCCATTGGGAATTTTGTTTTAAAAACTTTTAAACAAAACAAAAGATTTTTAAAGCAATGATGAGGGTCAAACTTTCATTTTACCCCTTCCTTTAACTGTTGTGTGTGTGCACGTGCTTCGTTTTTATTTTACAAAAAAAAATGCATCAATATACATCTGTGCATACATTTAAAATTCTTCAAAAACTCCTGTTTTACTCAGAAAAAGAATTTTAGAGACCGCACACTACGCGCATGCGGCCTCGGTTACACCGCACTCTACTCACTGCTTTGCCTCGGTTACACCGCACACTACGCGCCTTCTTGCCTCGGATACAATGCACACTACAACCCTCGGCCGGAGTGGTCTCGGTTGCGATCCGTTAGGTCTTCCTAGGCCTCTTGGACGCGCGGGATCATTCCAAACATCCCATCCTAGCCAAGCGTCAACCACACGTTTGAGTCTTGAGTCACACTCTGTCCGGACTCGGTTGGTTTTTACCCGATCCGTGTCATACGGCTGGATACATATACCATGCCGGCCATTTTTCGAGTCAAGGCTCGGAACTCAAGATCCCTTGCGCAAGCAAAGCGATGAAAGGTCATGCTAAAATCTTGACACGATCTTGATTTCCGAAGCTACACCTGCACGATGTTCCGTCCCGGATATACATCCATGCTCGCATGACACCATGTCATCACGCCTTTGATACGTCGGCCCATGACGATGTGACCCCGGCCCAACGCCTAACGTCACGGATCCCTTGCGCAAGCAAGGCAAAGAGAGGTCATGCCGAACTCTTGACCCGATCTTGACTCGAGTGGCCGGCTTGGTTCACTATTCACATGGCTAACGCATCCAAAACGAACATGACAGGCTCGGTCCTTAGGTTCGATTTTTCTTTTAGGCCGGTGGAAACCGCTTGCACTATAGGACCCTCGCACAGGGTGTCCACTGGGATGTCGAAATACGGGTGCAAAACGAGGGGCTTATAGCCGCACGAGATGGTCTCCATCGGACCCGGGATCTAGCATAGTTGCGAAAAAGAAGAGCAATCTTTTCCAACCTACCTAGGACTACGAGAAAACATGTTTTAAGTAAATTAAAACAACAAAAAAAAAAGAAAATAAAAGAAACGGAAACCGCATGCCACGTGAGCTTTCCCCTTTTATCCCGTTAGGCCATTCCTGTGTCTAAACCTTGCCCGTCACCCCCTCCAAATAACCGAGAGTGGTTGAGAATCCTGGAAGCCGCCTTTTCGATGCTCGAGGTCACAAAGTCCGATAGCTCTTCCCGGTTCAAGCGGTCCGCACCGTCCGATACTCCCCATGACGGGATCAACGGATAACGGTGAGGGAAACGGAACCCCGCCACTAAGGAACCTCCCGGACAATGGAGGAGGTGCCGCGAGCCTTCGAAACCATCAAGAAGCCCCAAGAGGAACAAGCAAGCTGGATCGTCGACACCTTACGTCTTCGAGGAACAGTTGCGGTTCCCAACCCGACGGAACCTTTGTTCTCATAGAGGACGAAGATATACCGGCTCCCGGTTTCTCAAAGCTATCGGCGGAGTCCCGCCTCCGCCAAGCTACGAGATCCCGGCAACGCAGCGGCTCTCGCTCAGCTCCCCTCGGGCGTCGGTCAGCGGCTTCGACATGCCCGCCTCGGCACAGTCGGTTTCCGGCTCACGCACATCAAGCTCGGTACCAACGGCACACATACGTGCTGCTCCGCGAGATCCCAATGCATCTCGGTATCCCCAGGATTCAATCCTTTGCCTCTATACGAGCCTCACAACCACAATCAAAAGTCCCCATTCTTACCGGGGACGGGCATCCCGAGCGGATATCCCGACATCTCAAGCTTGCCACTGCTAGTACGCGATTGGGGCTAACGAATCATTTCCCCGGTTCCCAAACACAACCCTTAGCGGACACTGGCAATCACGCCCTCAACTTCAACACCCCGGGGTATGGGTTGGTATACACTCAACTACCTCCCCAAGACTCCCGAATGGCGATCCCATCGGCCCAATCCACCTCCATCTTCGGTTTCCGTCCACGAAAATGGTAACCCGCCTCGAACAGTGATCCCCACTTGGCTTGGCTTATCGAGCAAATGAAGGACATGCAAGGCAATCTAGCTAGTTCTCGGAAGGACTCCCTCCACGCCTGCGATCCGAACAAAGTGGTCCCTCTTCCTCCAAAGTTCGGGATGCGGAAATGGAAAAGTTTGACGGGACGGGAATGCCCAAAACCCACATCGACACCTACGTCCTGGGTATGAGAGCCAAAGGGGCAACCCCTCAACAAATGGCGGATCATTTTCGGCATTCCCTCAAATCCACAAAGCACTAAGGTGGTTCCTCAATGTGAAGGCGTAAAACCGCTCCACGTGGGATCGAGATCGGTGAAATCTTCACGGAGAAGTACCGCGCCAATCTTGAATGGGAAACAAACCGCCATGACACTGCAAGCCACCGAACAAAAGGATGACGAACCGGTGGGCGAATTCTACAAAAGATGGGCTGGAAGCTAAGCGAGATAATGGATCCACTTTCCAAAGAAGAGCGAGATGGACATCTTCCATTCCCGCCTCAAACCATCTTTGAGGACCTTGATCGCCCACCATTTCTATCCGGATCTCCGTGCCATGGTCAACGCCTTGGGACAAAGTTTGAAAAGACCCCGAGTCTTCAAAAGGCAACGGCATCCCCGCCTCATCTTACCGCTATCGAACAAACCTGGCAACTTCAACTCCTGCCCAGGCGAAGGAAAGGAAGCGGTAGAACGATGCACTACATTCGTAACGGAGCTCAAGTAAACCGCGATCAAGCGGCCCCGAAGAATAGCAACCCCCTCGCTTCCCACAGTTCCGGCATTTAGATAACCTGGAAATGCCCTTGGGTCAAGTATTTGAAGCTTTGGTGAAGCGAAATCTTCTCAAACCACTCGAGAATTTCCAACCGAAGACCCTCAAACCCAACATGGATATGAGCAAACAACTGCGCCTTCCACAACTACCCCGGCCACACCACCGACAATTGCTTCGTACTCAAGCGGGTGGTCCGGGGCTCATTGAGGAGGGAAAATTGGAACGCCCTCGTGGTCCCAATACCATCGGAAATCCATTCCCCGGAACGACAGGGTAAACTCAATAGCCTTTGACGAAACTCCAAGCGAGAGCGGACCCCCTGCAATTTCCGAAACCGTCGGCATCTTTGTCCGCTACGGCCCAGGAGCGTGAAACCGCAGTCAAAAGATCTCGTGACCGGGAATTCCGACAAGAACGCCCAAGGGCCACTGTCTCCCTACGATCTTTGCCCCGGCCCAGAGGCATACAAATGGATGGATCGAACGTTCCCCAGAAGAGGCGGAGTCAAACGGTAGCACGGGAAGCGGTTTAGCCTTCGCGGACGATGACTTGCCAATATGTGAGAATCGGCACAACGAAGCCCTCCTCATCCTCATAAAAATAGAGATGTTCTTCCTCCCGAACGTCTTGATTGATAACGGCTCCGCGATCAACATCATCGCTTTAAGCACACCGAAACGACTCCGCATCGACCGTTCTCGATAAGGCCTTCACCTCGGGTAATCCGAGCCTACGATTCCACCGCACGACCAATCGTAGGAGTCATCAATACGAGAATCCAATTCGACGTACAATTGGAGTCGGTAGAGTTCCAAGTCGTGGAAATCAAACCAACCTTCTCTGCTTTGTTGGGACGGCCTTGGATACATCGGATGAAAGCGGTATCATCTACTCTTCACCAATGCGTGAAATTCATCAATGCCAACGGAGCGATCGAAGTGATCCGCGGAAGCGGTGCAATGGCAAGTGCTTGGCCAGCAAGCTATGACCCGGAAGAAGGTCCCGACATGACCGAATACTCTTCCCCGAGATGATTCTCCTACCCTGTCCCGCTACGAAGTGGATCCTTACATCCACGCTCTAAGCCGCGACAGTGGAAATTGAAGAACTCATGGGCCGAGGATGACAACTCGATATATGCGGCTGTGAAGAATGCTTGAGAGAGGATCAAGAGATGGATGCCCTAATGGAGATTGATCGAGGAGTAGACCCTTACTTCGCCGAAAACCCTCTTGCAAGCGGCTCATCACCGATCCCCGGTACAAGACAACCCTCTAGCCGACACTCTCGGATCTTACGGGGACAGCCATCACGGCTTAGTTCAATTCAACATTCCGGTGTCCGACACGGACGAACAATGGCGCAACCTCCTCCAAGGCTTAATCGGGGAAGGAGATATAGCATGTCCGCTCGAATCGGACATTGTGAACGTCGTCCAAGCAAAGATCCCGGATAAAGAGGCGGATTCTATGAAAGTGATCAACATCGGCAAGAATCAACTCCGAGATCGGCGAATGCTTCGCCTCCTAGAAGTAGCCCTCGGCGACTTCTATCATCAAAAACCCCCAAGGACTCGGTGGCAACACTAATGGAGGGACATCATCGGGAGCAGCCAAAAACCTCCGCGATACGGTTTGAAATCGAACCGCATGCAAGCCACTTTCTCGGGACTCATGCCAAGGGAAGATTGGCCACCCGAACCAAGCACCACTCCCTCTAGAGCTACGGCCATCCGAGAGTAATGAAGCTCGGTCCAATCCCTCGTCGCCTATAGTCTAGCTTCGAGTCTTGTTATACTGTGTATTCACATCTTTTGAGTCTTTTGACGGCTTTACGCCCGACGATTGTGAATCTTTGGTCAACAATGTACGGTCTTCACGCTTTCAATAAAAGGTCCGACCTTCCTAAAAATCCTTTCATTGCATCTTTTAACAAATGATGATATTAACTAATCAAAACAAGTTAATAACAATTCATCTATACAAAAGACAAACACATTAATTAAATAAATGCATCAAGCAAACATTTAAGCATGTTGTCAAACGAGAGAAAACCGGGCCCAAGCTTCGAGAAGGTTTTAATCCCAACGATTTGCAAGATTGCTGAAGAGCCAAAGAGACGCAAGTCCGACGCCATTTCCAAAGACAAACCCGATCTTCCCACACCTCAAGAGCGGGGAAACCACCTTCATGAACAAGGAAGACCCACACACGAAGGGGTCAAAACCAAGAGCATCATGGCCCTAAAACGCCTTGCCTCTCACTTCGTCATCCTCGGGGACATGCTATACAAGAAACGCTACCACGGGCCACTCCTACGGCTGCGTCGGCCAAGAAGAAGCAAGCAAGTTCATGAACGAAGTCCACAATGGGGCTTGCGGTCCCCACATGAACGCCGCAGCCCCGATGCAAATCATTCTCGGGATGGGCTACTCTTGGATCTCCATGGAGGCGAATTGCATCCACTTTGTCCGAAGCTGCGACAAGTGCCAACGGTTCTCCAACCTCAATCATCTACCTCCTCACGATCTCTACCGCATGACTACACCTTGGCCCTTTGCCACTTGGGAATTGACGTCATCGGGAAAATCGCTCCGCCAGCAAGAACGGTCACGAGTTCATCTTAGTAGCCATCGACTACTTCACCAAATGGGTCGAAGCCAAGTCCTACAAGGTACTCACCTCCAAGAAGGTCGCGCATTTCCTCAAGGAAAACATCATATGCCGATACGGCATCCCAAATGAGGTCATATCGTACAACGGCTCACACTTCAAAGGGAATTCGACAGGCTGGCTGAATTCAAGATCACACGTCACAAATCTTCTCCCTACCGGCCACAAACAAACGGCGCCGTGGAAGCAAAGAAACAAAACCCTCGAACGGATCATCCGAAAATGACCACTCGAGGACGAGATTGGCCCGAGAAGCCGCACCTTGCACTTTGGGGCTACCGCACATCGGCCGAATGTGCCACGGGAGAAACCCCATTTGCCCCGACATACGGGATGGAAGCGATCCTTCCCATCGAGCCGAAATTCCCTCACTCCGAGTACCGCTGAAAATGACATCAACGAAGTCGAATGGCTCGAAGCCGACATGACGAATTGGCTCACGCTAGACGAGCGACGACTAAAGGCCATGGAACACATCCGAGCCTATCAAAGCAGGATGGCTAGAGCTTTCGACAAGAAAGTCAAATCCCGAGACATCGGGGAAGGTGACCTTGTACTCAAAGAAAAGCCTCCCACTCGAACCAACCCACTAGGAAAATGGGAACCCACTTGGATCGGCCCTTACGTGGTTCAAAAGATCTTCTCCGGAGGCGCCATGAAGCCGACGGACCTAGACGGCAATCCCTTCATGAATCCGGTCAACGGAAGCAAACTTCGCAGATACTTCGCTGAAGAAGAACAAGCTGTGCATCTCTTGGCACTCCATGTAGTGTCGAACTACGCAGACACTGAGCCCTCTAGTCAGGAACGTAGGCAACCTTAATTGGTCCGGTCTAAAAACACACAAAAAGTCAAAAGTTTGAATGTCAATCAAGACCTCCATCAAGCTACGCACTTTTCAAGAACACGCCCCGGCGATCACCTTGCCCAAGTCAAACGACGGCGGCAACATCCAAGGACATCCGAGGGTCACTCAGCATCAAACGACTGACTCGTGGCTGCTTCCAAGCCAGGGGCTTGTCTTCGCCCTCATGCACTTCAAAAATAAAAAAAAAGAGCTCGAGCAAGGGCTCACAAAAAAAAAAACAAAAAGAAGCTCAAGCGAAAGCCGCAAAAAGTGGTCAAGAGCCCGACGCCAACAAGAGGCAAGGAAGCTACGAAAAGACCGTCAAAACGACTTGTCAAGGGAGCATTCAACCTCTCGCCCAAGCACAAAGCCTCAGAAAGGGGATTGCTGCTCGTGGCCTGCATCGCTTCGGGGCCCGCGAATGCAATGTAAAAGTCCAAAGATGGACGCCGACAAAGTGCACAATGTAAGCAAAGGCAAACAAGAGATCTTGCGTCTCGACAAAGCTTTAAAAGTAAATCACAAATCACTAACTTGGTTACAACATTTCTTGATGAGTTCAAGCACGGTCTACTCTCAAGTTCACAACATGCTAAAAGACAAACTTAATACATTTAACTAATAATGTGTTTGCAATGCAATGAATGGATACCTAGGAGGTCATTCCGCGCCATCTCGCGCTTGTCCCCTCGCCATTCTTTCCTTTCTTCCCTCGTCCCTAGCGAGTCTTCTTTCGCTTCACGTGAACCAACTCTGCGTCTCTCGCCCGAGATCCGGGGTCCTCCCCGTAGAGTCAAACAATCCGAGCTCTCGTGGCTTCATTCGCCCGTGCTTCGGCTCGGATCTCCTCCCCGCGAGTCCGTAAAGAGGACCTCTCCCCGTCGGTCGGTCAACTCTAGTCTCGTAGTCAAACAAAGTGTCTCCCGTCACATCCAAAGGGTCGACTGTGCTTCGAACTCCTAAGGCAATAGCTACTACGGCAACCGGGTCCCGGAATCGCTACACGCCGCTCTCGAAGACCACTTGGGATCGCCCAACACGCCGTTTCATACCAAAGCCGATACCGAGTCGTCAATACAACGCTCCCCGACGTCTAAGGAGTACCACAGAGGGAAAGCGGAATACTTCCATACCCTCGTAAAATACAAGAAGGCACCCGAAGCCGCCATACAAAGAGGAACTACCTCCGCAAAGAGCAAGGTCATCCTGCACCCAACAAAGGCTCCCCGCTTCATCCCAAACCGCCGGAAACAAGCGACGGAATATATAAGGAGGACCAAGACAAACTTGGAACTCGACAACGTAGGACCCTTCCCGCAAGACCCTCCCGGTCTCAATCCTCCAAAGGCGGAACCCACCGGATCTCGATGCGTACCAAGCCGTGCCATCCATCTCTCCCAAAGTGATCGATCCATATCCAACACAAGAGGTCGCCGAGCAAATGACCACGGGCTAAACGACGCTGAGCCTCGGACATGGCCTCGAAGTCTCTCTCGCAGCCACAAGGTGAGCAAAGCGGGGCTTCCCCTCTCATAAAACGATCCCTACGCCGGACGGTGCCGATACCATGAAGAGTCTCCCCAAAGACCAACGGGACAATATCCTCTCCACTCCGCAGGTCTCTACCACATCTAGCAAAGCGCCATCACAAATGCCAAGGGAACCGACTGTAAAAGCTGTCGCCATCACGCACAAGGCAAATACATCCCAAGAGACGTCACTCATCATCAACCATGAACCGCTCCGCAGCCTCGTAAATGTCGATATGACCCGAATCAAGGATCATGCCCCGCACTTCTTCCAACGAAGTACGAAGAAAGTCCGCAAGCTTCACGCTCACCACAAAGACCACCAATTAAAGGAAGCGAGATGGCCTCCACCTCCGGTCCTCCAATCAAAGCCCGAAAATCCTCAAAAGTGGGCACCATTTCATTATAGGAGAAACAAGACACGTGCCTCCTAACATCCTGTAACTTCGCGGCAGCCCGCAACAAATCCCAATCAGAACCAACTCCTTAAAAGACCAAACCGAGCAAAGACGAAACCTTACCTCGAAAGCTCCGTCTCTCGATGCCTCATACGGCGCCGCATCCACGTTTTCAATCGCTCAAGGAAGTGTGCTTGCCTCTCCCGCGAAAGCCTCGGCAAAATTCTAGGGACGTACGAAGAATCCATGGCAAAAATGGAGGTTCCTAGAGAAAATGGGGAAGAAAGCTCGAAAATGGCCGCAAATGGGGAAATGAGGAAGAACCAGACCGGAAAGCATTTATGTCCTTCCCAAAAGCAAGGTTGGTCCGTACGGACCTCTTTGCATGCTAAGTATGTCCGTACGGACCTCCTTGCAAACAACTCCATTTCCTCAAAGAACAAGCATAAAAGCCACCGTCCTCGCAGACCTTGCTCCAAACCGCCCAAACACCGGACAAAGCCATTCCCGCAAACAAACACTACCCACAAACACACTCTCACTCACGTGGCATGCACAAAATAAAAAATAATAATAGCAACAATTTCTAGGACAATTCCTGAATCACAAAATTGACATTACATCTTAAAATAAAATGCCGTTTTGCCGTGCAAATACAAGTGTTTTATTACAGTACCCATAAATGTCTCTGTTGCTAAACAAAAAAAAGAGGGATATGAAAAGAGGGAAAGCAAATGAATACTAATCGGACTCCTCAAAGATCATCATCCTCGCCAAGGTCCTCCAGAGAGAAGTCGGGCATCCCAGCCAACTCGCCCCGTCACATCCTCGTCGTCGTAATACCGAGCACCCGCCGGAGGCTCCCACGAAAAGTACTCGAAGGATCAAATCCGGCGAAAGGATCAAAGAAAGAAGGCTCGAGGAACCCTCACCCCGCGCGCATGCGGAGGCATGAACCGATAAAAGGGCCGCTCCTCGAGGGCCCCGCAGCCTCCCGAAGACGCCCCGCATCCATGCTATGCCGCCTCAAAGGTCCCTCCCCGCTGCGGCTCCGCTCGGCTCTAGGCGGAGGAACGTCTACAGAATGCCTCGAAGGCATAGGCTCGTACTCCGGCACGCGTTGCGAAGACCGACAAGATATCTTCGAAGCCATCTTCTTCGCAAACGACCTCATCGCCACGTAACGGCGAGTCAGCATATCATAGGCTCTCCCCGGGACCTGCACCAACAACCAGCCAAGGAAACGCCAAGCAATACGGTTATACTCAACAACAAAAAGAGAAAAATACGTAAAAGATGCCAATATGGAAAAGAGTAAGCACACTCACCGATCTATCGGGGTCCACTCTGTATGCAGCATGAGCCTGCTCCGGAACGGGTATAGACACCCTCCTCCTCGATCCGTCCCCGCGGACGTACGTGAAATCCGGTCCCGGCATCGGAACCTCTGGGGAGCTGCGGGCCCGGCCCTCTCTCTCCGCGCCGGTTACTGCGGCGTCTCGGCTTCCTCTCACGAGGCCCCGTACTCCTCTCCATACAAGATGAACTCCTGGCCGCCGACACCGCCAAGGTACCTCTCGAAATCGAGCACGTCCATGTCCCGGGAATCAAGCATCCCAAAGTGGAGGGTCCTCTGAGCCACGGGAAGCACACCGGCCATGCCGCGTAAGACCCGCTCCCGCATACATGACATCACAAGTCAAGCCCCGCAAAGATCTTCCGCCGCGCCGTCACTCCTGGGAGCCCCTCAAACTCATCCCCTCATACCGAGCCCACGGGAACAAGACGAACCCCTCGGCTACTCCCTCTCCGCACGCTCCCCGCACATCCCCGTAGGCGATGGTGAGCTTCCCCCGCCGGGTCCTCCTCTTCCTCGCCGTACGAGCCCACCCAAGATAGCGTGGTACGCAAAGAATGCCCGGATCTCTATCCCACGGGAAGCACCGGAAAACCTCATAAAACCACACCTGTGACAAAAACAGAGAAGGCTCAAGCAAAAGACAATGGAGAAATGACAGATCGCTAAATCAAAAAACAAAGAATAAACTCATACCTCCGTGAGCAAAGTCAAAATAGGCCAACGAATCGGCCACACCCCCGCTAAACCGGTCCAAGGAGAAGTAGAGCTCGCCCAAGCTCGCTCGCCCCAAGCAATGTCACAGCACCCTATCCAGGTCAATCAAGCTCTCCAACAGAGCAAAGGGAGCCGCAGCCGCGTGGTTCGAGAACAAAGTCTCGAACAGTGCATACCACAAAAAGGAGCGCGCCAATCAAGCCCGCCGTCACCTGGCCGGTACCCCGGATGTAGGCCCCACATGGCCGTAATCTTCAGCTCCACGTCACTATACAAGATGCCTGTGCCCTCGCGAGGACGAGGCTCAAAGCCCAACAAATTTCACCAAGACCACATCGGAGATCATATCCCTCCACCGTACCGGCCCTCCTTTGAAGGAAAGCCCTGTCGCAGCAAAATCGGTCGGCGTCACCGTCACCTCTCCCCGGCTCGGATGGAAGGTGTGGGTGGTATCCCACCAGCACTCGAAAGGCCAAGGAAGACGCTCTTGTTCTTCCTCGTATCAGAAACTCCGGCCAGGTTCTCGACGAACACCCCCAGGCCAGAAGCGTAGACCAGCCTCCTAGGACTCGGCCTACCGTCCACAGAAATATCAGGCATCCGCTGCCACAGCTCAACAACAGCCTCGAGCGACCCCCGAGTCTTCATCCTCTTGGCCTTCCCGGCCATAAGCCCCGCATCCTGCAGGTAAACACAGCAAAGGTACGTCAATCACGATTTAATATAAAACAAAGGCACATATAACCCGTCACAAAACACGGCACACATTGCACATATTTTTCACATATATCCCGTCACAAAACACGGCACACATTGCACATATTTTTCACATATAACCCGTCACAAAAACACGGCACATATTGCACATATTTTCCCCACAAAGTCCGTCACCCAAAAACATGGCACACACGGCACGACACATATGCATAACACATTTTTCAAAAAAATCCGTCCCTACACGGCACACACTTTCAGACAAAACCCGTCACAAAACACGGCACATGTCACATTTTTTCACAAAAATTATCACTACACGATAATTTTTCTCATAATGTACATTCATAAATAGCATACGGTACAAAACACCAAAGCATGCATTTCATTAGAGAGGCACTTTATTTTCACAAATAAAAGCTAATCTACACATTTTTGCACAAAATACACATACCCACAATTTTTACATGTCCATTTTCAACAATTCATCAAAAATTTCACAAAAAGGCATAAAAAAAAAATAATAACAAAAAAATTCAAAAATGCGAAAAACTAAAACCTAGTTCTAGCATTCAAAAATTCGAGCAGGGAATCAAAACGGAACAGATTTCTTACCTCCCCGACGTTCATAGAGCGACGATTGTGCACCTCCGGATTCGGATACAAGACATCCGGGTTCTTCGAAGATGGAACGAACGAAATCCAATTCCTTTGGAGCTCCATCCGTTGCTCGACCACTTCTTGACTGCGTTGACGACGACTCCTTCGAGATCCTTCCGCCATTGCAAGCGATTCAAGCGAAAAAATGGAAGATTTTGGTAAAAATGGAGGATTTTTTCTCTCTCTCTCTCTCGCCTGGTTCACGAACTGGAAATGGGAAATGAAGGGGGAGCCTCGGTTTTTTAACCCGGTCAAAATCTGGGACTTGCAAAAAAACAAAGGTGGTCCGTACGGACCTCTTTGCAGCCAGGTTGGTCCGTACGGACCTCTTTGCAATGGGTGGCCAAATTACTTTCCTGCCCTTATAATCTTTGCCCCTGGCTGTCCTAAGGCCTTTTCCAGCAAATCCAAGTGCAGAATGGTCCCTAACCCTTCAATTCAACCACCGCCGTCGCCGTAAGACCGGCTCGCCCACTTCGCCCACTTCAACGGCAATTCAACCACCGGCCGTCAGCGTAAGACCGGTCCTCGCCCACTTCAACGGCAATTCAACCACCGGCCGTCAAGCGTAAGACCGGTCCTCGCCCACTTCAACGGCAATCCAATCCCCGGCCGTCAAGCGTAAGACCGGTCCTCGCCAAACGCTCAACGGCAATTCAAGAAGGAGCCAACACCTCCCAGCACGAATATCAAGGCACAAGACGCCTCCAAACGCTCAACGACAACTCAACCACTGGCCCTCAAAGGAGGTCCGGAGTCATCTTCCCAACAGAAAAGGGCCCCTACAGGGTCATGCATCCCCAGCAATTCAAGCACCGGCCATCAACGTAAGACCGGTCCTCGCCCACTTCAACGGCAGCGCAAGCACCGGCCATCAAAGTAAGCCCGAGCTCCTCCCCAACAAGTCAAAGGGAAGTCATGCAAGACTGCATATCCCCAGCACCGACCATCATCCTTGCCCACTCAAATGGTAAAACAAGCACAAAAAGGAGCCAACACCTCCGAGTACAAGTCCCAAGGTACGAAGCGCCTCCAAAACGCCAAATGGGGAAGCAATCACCGGCCGTCATCCTTGCCCACTTCAACGGCAGCGCAAGCACCGGCAGTCATCGTAAGTCCAACCTTCTACTCAACATGCAAAAACACAAAGGCATCTACGCCTCTCGAAGCACAAGGCAGCCACGCCTCCACAAATGCGGCTAGAAGACGATTCAAAGTCCTCGCGCATTACATCATTTGCGGCTAGAAGACGATTCAAAGTCCTCGCGCATAACATCAACCGCCGCCAGAAGACGATTCAAAGTCCTCCAGCGTGGCACCAACCGCCGCCAGAAGACGATTCAAAGTCCTCCAGCGTGGCACCAACCGCCGCCAGAAGACGATTCAAAGTCCTCCAGCGTGGCACCAACCGCCGCCAGAAGACGATTCAAAGTCCTCCAGCGTGGCATCAACCGCCGCCAGAAGAAGATTCAAAGTCCTCCAGCGTGGCACCAACCGCCGCCAGAAGACGATTCAAAGTCCTCCAGCGTGGCATCAACCGCCGCCAGAAGACGATTCAAAGTCCTCCAGCGTGGCACCAACCGCAATCAGAAGACGATTCAAAGTCCTCCAGCGTGGCACCAACCGCAATCAGAAGACGATTCAAGTCCTCACTCTATCTCCGGCCCGGAAGGCCTTAAACCACCCGATTAGGAAAATCGTAAAATTTCCATCCCAGGACACCACCACGTCCTCACAATTGACCTTGGCGGTCATCACGTCTTAGGAAACCACCCCGTCCTTATCACTGACCTCGGGGGTCACACAACACTTCAGGGCACCACCACGCCCGCACTCACAGATTTCACGACCTCTGAACTACGACCAGGCTTGATTCCCGCCAGGGATACGTAGGAATCCTATCACAGGGTCCAGCCATCGACCTATACGGTCACCTAGGACACCACCACGTCCTTCCCATCGACCTATACGGTCACCCAGGACACCACCACGTCCTCACCACTGACCTCGGCGGTCACGCGACACTTCAGGGCACCACCACGCCCACATTCACAAAACACTCACCCCACACCCGAACTACGACCAGGCTTGATTCCCGCCAGGGATACGTAGGAATCCTATCACAGGTCCACTTACCGACCTATGCGGTCACACAAAAGGACACCACCGCGTCCTCACAATGACCTCCACGGTCACTTCCTTTCCCTGCACGCGATCCAGATTAGGACCCTTATCTTATCGGCGACCCCACTTCTTTCATAAGTGACGTCGTCGAGGGGCTTCTGTAAGTACCCCAATCTGGATCACACCCTTTCACACACACGGGAAACACCGCAGACTCATCAACACAGTCTCGACGACCCCTCTCACTCAAAACCCTCTCTAAACCCCCAACCAAACCAAGGGAGGAGCCTTTCTGGGATAAAAAGGGACAAAAGGACCTTTCGGGAATTTTCAGGAAATTGAGAAAGCAATATTGGTCCGTACGGACCTCTTTGTTGTCATAATTACTGAATCTCCTTAAAGTCCACAATATTCCCTCAAATCCCGGGGAAAATGATTACTCCCCTGCAGAGTTGGTCCGTACGGACCTCTTTGCATGCAGAGTTGGTCCGTACGGACCTCTTTGCATGCAAGATGGTCCGTACGGACCTTATTGCTCAGGGGACACCATAATTGCAAATATTCCTCCATCATCACAGATTCCCTCAAATCGAGGAAAACCAAAAACCGGATTACTGTGAGGTCCGTACGGACCTCTTTGCACCAAATCTCGACACTATAAATAGAGGGCTCCCTCCTCATTTTCGTACACCTCCCACTTCTCTCTTCCTCCCTAGGCCTTCCGGCTTCCCTCTAAGTCCTTTCGAGGCATTCCCGCCCCTTTCGATCCTTCCGAGCCCCCTCGTGGTGCTCCGAAGCCTCCCCGAGCGCTCCCGAGACGCTCCCGCGCCGCCCGAGGCACTCTCGAGGTACTCTGAGGCCCCTCGTGGTACTCCGAGGCCTCGCTCGGTCTTTCCACGGTGTCCCGCTCTTTCCGAGTCAAACCGACGATCCCAAACCACGCCGAAACTCGCCCGAGTGACTCCGCCACCACAACGCACGCCGAACCTCGCCCGAGTGATCCCGACGATCCCCACGCACGCCGAACCTCTGCCCGAACGCAGCCTACAACCTCAACTCACGCCGAAACTCGTCCGCGTACAACCGGTCCCTCCCGAAGCAATCCCGATCCATACCGGAACGCTACTCCGACCTCAAGCACTATTCCCCAGCGGAAGACAGACACGAACCAACATTGGTAAGGCTTCCTTCCTACACTATTTCAATATATTTCCATACATAGCATACAATGTAGACATCCGATACAGCATGCATTTTTAAAAACACACACACACACACACAACATTTAAAGGATATTAGGGGTATCCGAAAGACTCGTTTTACGAGGCTACTCGGGTGAGCTCTAATATTCTAATATTCTCTTCCCGGGGAGTCATCTGACCTCCGAACTCAAAATCTCATCACACAAAAAACAGTTTAAAATTATCTTTAAACTGATGCCCTTTTTCAATGTTTTGGGCTTAATAAAAACGGCGTGGCGACTCTACAAAACAAAAACGGCGAGACAGCCGCTCCAACGCGAAAGATGCCAGATGCCGGGGCGCGATTGCGCTGCCTCTCGGATCCGGGTAATTTCACCTACGTATCTCGGAGGAATCAAGCCTTGATCGTAGTTCAAGCATCACTAGATAGTTAGGAACAGTGTCTAGGATCCTTGAGGTTTTGACAATTAATGGAGGTTGTCACCTGAGGTGACTAAAGCTTACATCACTATCGAGGAGATAGAGGTAGCTGAAGTTTGGAAAACTTGAGCGTACTTCTCAATTTGTGATAGAGGTAGCTAAAGTTTGGAGAACTTGAGCGTACTTCTCAATCTGTGATAGAGGTAGCTAAAGTTTGGAGAACTTGAGCGTACTTCTCTATTCGTGATAGAGGTAGCTTAAGTTTGGAGAACTTGAGCGTACTTCTCTATTCGTGATAGAGGTAGCTTAAGTTTGGAGAACTTGAGCATACTTCTCTATTCGTGATAGAGGTAGCTTAAGTTTGGAGAACTTGAGCGTACTTCTCAATCTGTGATAGAGGTAGCTAAAGTTTGGAGAACTTGAGCGTACTTCTCAATCTGTGATAGAGGTAGCTAAAGTTTAGAGTTCTGACAATTTGGAGGTTGTCACCTAGCGTCATTCCGTTATAACGGAAGTAACGGAGGCAACTGGGGAGGAAAGTCTATTTGCTTAGTAGATAACGGATATCTTTTGGAAAACGACGTTATCCTAGTTAAAGAATAACAGGAATTATATGCCCAAGTGGGAAGTCCAGGGGCAAAACTGTAATTTCTGCTCAGGGCAAAAGAAGCCGCCCGGCATGAGACGGGGGCAAAAGAGGCCGCACGGCCAGAAGTCTGATTTTTCCAGATTATTTAAAAATCAGATTTGAACGGGCATTGGGCATTGTTGCCGCCCATCTGTTGCCGAGGAAGAGAGAGAGGAGGGAGAGAATTTCTTCAAAAAATCCTTCAATCCCTTGCTTCTATTGATCTAGATGGATCCGGAGGGGAATCCTATGCCAAGGCAAGCAAGGAGGAACATCTCCGAGGCCGTTCGAAGGAGGAGGAAAGAGCTCGTTCGCACGGAGAGGAAGTATGACTTCCTTACGCCTCCATCGGAGCTCTATCCGGGCAGGAGGGAGCACAAATCGACGAATCCTCAATCGGTTGGAGTAAGCATTCTTAATTTGCTCAATTCCGTCGATTTTGATTGAATTTTGATTGATTCTGGGGCTTGACTCGAGTTTCAGGAATTTCTCGAATTTTCCTAGGATTTTTTGATGATGATTTTGGAATATTAATGATTAACCTATGAGGCTAAGAAGATTAACGATCATGCATGTGCAATTTTCTTAAGAAATAATGAGAATGACCCATTTTTTGAAAATAGAGTAAAAATAATTGTCTTAAATGTGACGGAGTCCTAGCATGTGCTAGAACTAGGTCAATTTTTGATCATGGATGCTAAAACGGGATTTTGGATGATGAAAAGAATTCATGCATGCCATTTTTTGAGAGATTAATGCTTAGGTGCAAATAATTTTGAAAATTGTGATTTTGTGCTTAGGAGAGCAATGTGCTTGACATGACGTGTTTCAAGTGATGAAAGACACGTTTTTCTACGCATAGGATGCTAGAAATCCTTTATGAATGCTTTTCTTTTGAAAATATGTGCACTTTTGAATATATGCATGCTTTTGAAATGAGGTGAAGGACTGACACATTTCTTTTGCTGTGCTTGTCTACAGGAGAACAAGTCTAGGGGGCCTTCCGAGATTGCAGTGAGGCTGTGGCAGAGGATGCCTGATTTTGAGAAGGATGGGGTGAACCCCAAGCAGCTAGTGAGGGCTACCGGCCTGGATTTATTTATTGAGGCTATCGGCAGAGGTATTCACATTACCTCGAAGAGCAAGGGCTTGATCCAGGCCCTCTCGGAGTTCTGGTGGGACACCACCCACAACTTTCACCTTAGCTGGGGAGAGCTGACAGTGACGCCTGCAGATTTCACTGCTATCACTGGCTTACAGTTCACCGGGAGGCCTGTGACCTGGAGGAACCATATCACGACGGAGGAGTTTAGAGATTTGGTTGGGTTTGAGCTTATTCCTAAGGGGCTCGGGATGGAGACTAGGAATGTGGAGGTGGAAGTCCAGAACTGCATGCAGGGATTTGCTGCTAATGAGGTGACTGCCTACCAGCTTGCGAGGACTTTTGTGTGGTTGATGCTGTCAGTCACCATTTTTGCCAATTCTGGGACGCTGGCTATGACTTGCCTTCTTGACTCCTTGGAGGATGTAGATGGGATTGGGACGGTCTCTTGGGGTGAGGCCGGATTGGCGGAGCTTTACTTCTCCCTGGACATGTACAGCCGGAATAAGGCTGCCTCGATGGACTGCTTCTCCTTTGCTCTTGAGGTATTCTCACCTTCTTTCCTTTCTCTTTTCTTTTCTGTCTTTGAGACTTTTATGAGAGAGACCCTTTTGATGTTTTGAACATGCAGGTCTGGTTTTGCGAGGTGATCAGATTCTTTCCTTGGAACCAGCAGAGCGATGCTACCATCTTTCCCGCTATGATCTGCTGGAGGGGAGATGCGTGAGGCAAGTTCACCGGGAAGACCCAGATCACCTTTGATTACAAGATGGTTAGACCAGTCATCAACAGGGATGGGCATGACGGAGTGGATTTCTATCCTTGGGGGAGGTATCCAGAGATTTTTCTAGGAGAGGCCGTGGAGGCGACGAGGCAGAGGCGATGGTTGACCGGGCTGACATGTGATGTCATCTATCCGGGGGACCGTTTCTCTAGGCAGCATGGCCATATCCCTCTATTGGATGCCATTACCCCCCATGATCCTCCAGCACGGATGCTGCAGCCCAGAGATTGGTCGGCGGATGACATTGCTAGGTACTAGGCAGGCGTAGCAGCTGAGGAGTACTTTGACATGGCTACCCCTTATGCTACTTTTGTGGAGCAAATGCGGATTGAGAACGCCACGTAAGCTAGTGAAGCCGGGCCGTCACTGTGGGTATGGGGAGGCCGAGCCTACCGACCCGCCGATGCCTCCCGCTCATCTCTCTTATGTGGTCAACGGGGTACCGAGGAGGTTCGGGATACCCGTCCCCGACACTAGGGAGCCCCAAGATACTCGCCACGGACAAAGACCGTAAGTACACTTTAGGGTCTTTTCCCCTTTTTAGACTTCTTTGCTTTTTTTGCAATTTCAAGTTTTTCTGATATTTCCTTCTCTTTTTCTCGGGTTCCAGCTCGCACTTATGACGGCTTGGTCGTGTAATAGGGCCGGAAAGATGTATGCCGATCCCTTTTGAAGAAGCTGGCTTGCGCTTCAAAGGCTGCATCGAACGTGCAGGAGCCTGTGCGCAAAAGGAGGCATGTAGGGGGCACGACATCCACCTCATCGGCTTCAGAGTACTCCTCTAGCGCCATGCCTCGGGGACGGGGACCCAATGCCGGCATCCTGGAGCATCTGGCGGAGTATGAACATGTGAATGTTCATCTTTCTGATGTGAGCGACAGTGAGGATTTGATGAGAGAGGCGAGCTTCTATGAGCTGAGCAGTGATGAGGAGGAATCGGAGGCCTAGGAGGTCTCTAGAATCGATTTAGGAGGAAAAAACAAACAATGAACAGTTTTATGCACATTTTGTTTATTTTTTGCTTTATTTGGGCGCCGATGGGGCGAAAACATTGTATTAATGTTTTATTTGCTTTTTAAATTTATGCTTTATGAATTTACATATTACTTGAGCCTCGGGGCAGTTTTTTGCTTGGAATTGGGGCTGAAACTGGGCCAAAATGATTTGTGATGACACATAACTGCATGGTTGGTGTTTGGATATGTTTTTGTACAGGTTTTTGTTGGAAAAGTGGGGTGAAAACTCACTTTGGGCAGCAACTTGGTTGCTGCAAATTTGTTTTCCACATCAGGCAAATGAAGCCGTGCGGTCTGGTCTCTGGAGCAAAAGAGACCGTGCGGCTCACAGTTCTGTCTGGACTGGTCTTTTTCAAAATAAAATCAAGGCTTGGCCATTTCATTTCATTTTCACTCTAGACTTGTCCCAACTGTTCCCAGAGCAAATATTTGGCCTAACGACGTCAACTTTGATCATCTTGCAATGGAGAAGCCGTTAGATTGCAAAGGGGGAAAAGAGACCGCTTTCTGTTCGATCTTCAATCTTGGGTGAGATATAACTTTCAATCTCACAAGGGGTTGTTTGATTCTTCTTTCAAGATCAAATCTTTATGGCATTTGAGGGATCTCTCGCCCGATTGGGACCTTTTGAGAGCAACAGCAAGGTTTTGGGACGTCCGGAGACACGTTTACTGCTTTTCTTACAATGAGATTGTCCCAACCTATGAAGACTTCCGAGCCTTGATTGGGGGTCAAGAAATTGAGGCTATATCGATTCCTATGATCGAAGATGTGCCGATGGCGGCAAAGCTTGCATCTTTTCTGCACATATCTCTGGGAGAGGCTGAGGGGATGATGATAGCTCCGGACAGGATTGACCTTTCTGATATCCCGGGCAGGTTCGGGTCTCCGGATATGGCTACGACCACGGTGGCTATGGATGCCTTTATCCTCTGCATATTCTCTTCTCTATTCACCGCTGAGTCCGTGGGGATCTGTCATGGTGGTCTCTTGGACATGGTTAGGGATTGCAGGGCTGGGAAGGACATTGTCCCATTGGTTTTGGGTGAGACCCTGCATGGTATCGATAGGATGGATAGAGGAGACCATTTCATGAGGTCTGGGAGTCCGGCCATGTTGACTTTGTGGCTGCAGGAGAGGCTCGGGGCTTTGCCGACTCAGTGCCCTTGGGTGATTTCCCGGAGGGGTTTACCTCGACAGCAGGACCAAGGTGACTGGGAACTGATGATGGCTAGGTTATTCACTTCGGATATTCGCTGGTGGGTACCTCACTGGATCGACAGCAGGACCAAGGTGACTGGGAACTGATGATGGCTAGGTTATTCACTTCGGATATTCGCTGGTGGGTACCTCACTGGGGGTTGCAGACCGGAGGACATTTCAGAGTCCTATATAGTGAGGGTTCCGGGGTTACTCGCGGTCATCCTTCTACATACCCTGCTTGGTATCTAGGCAGTTCGGGGCCTTACAGGAGCCGTTGGGCGATTGGGAGGACATCCGTACCATGGAGGTGGTGCCATTAGATATGAGAGATCCAGCCAGCTTCTCATTCTTCTCGAGGGCTTGGACATACACCGTTTTCCCACCCAGGGCTATCCTCAGGAGCAGGAAGAGTACCATCTTGACTACGGTCTACTTGGATTGGTACGAGAGGGAGATGGGAGCGACTCAGGTCATATTGGTGTAAGTGCTCCAATTTGAGATGTTAGCATTTTCGTTAGAAAATTAACGAAAGTCTTAACATTCCTAACATTTCTAACAATTCCTAACTTTTCTAACAAAGCAAGGGTAAAGTAGGCATTGCTATTTAAAGATAAACCAAGAAAAGAATCTTAAAAATAAAATAAATTGTAAAAAACCCGAATTGGCAAGCTGAAAAACATAGCCAGTTTGAATTTTCAAAAAAATATTCCTTTGGTCCAAAGCCTGGAGCAGCATTTAATGAACAGTGCACGCTGTTGTTCCAGTCCGCGCAGATGACTTTGAATTTCTCAGAGGGCTATAAATTGAGCCCTTCAGTCTCAGAAAAAAAAGCAACAACAACAATTCACAGCAGCACCTTGGCGAAAATACTAGAGAAAACAGTGGGAATTCTCTTGAATTTCCACCTTTTTCTTTGGATTATTTTCCCAAATTTCACTCACTAATCACTCTCAAATTCAAGCCTCAAGCACTCTCAAATTCAAGCCTCAAACTCAAAAAATCAAGGGAAGATAGGTATAACATCCTTCTCCCTACCCTAAATCTATCTCATCCATGCATGCATCTCATACTTTGAAGATGTAACTTGTTCTTCTCTTGCCCTAGATCCAAGAGGATCACCATGGAAGTTCATCTCCATGGATGATCCTCTACAAGGATCAACATTTCTTTCAAAATTGTTTTTACTTCTTACAAACATATTTTCAAAACCCTAAAAACCATTTTCATACATAAAATTTTGATTTCAAAGTTAAATCTCCCCCTTCCCAAGCAAATGAAGTGCTTTAAGTCCTAATGTACCCTAAGGATGATTTGATATAGTAGATTCACCACTAAAATGTCTAGTGATCACTAATCAAAGCCTAAGGAAATGGGGACAAAGCATGGATGCAAACCCCTTTTAAAATCATATTTTCCCTCAAGAACATCTTGCTGTCCAGTAGCATTGTTCTAAGACCTCAGTCCATTGTCTAATTTTTTGGACACAGAATAACTTGGAGTTTTGTGTTGACTACAAAATACTTTTTGTAGCCAACATCCATAGATTTTCAGACATATTTTTATTTTATTTTTTTCATGAGTAAAACTCCCTTTTACAAATTATTTTCCAAAGGTCAGTTCAACAGTCTCTGGAAATCCAGATTTCATATCTGAGATTTCCAGAAGTTTTTGGTCCATCAAATCATCTCCAAATGGAAAAGTCTTTTGTAGAAACCTTATATAAGATGTTTTGAACAACTTTAATTCTCGGACTTTCCCCATATTTTGAAGTTTTAAAGCTCTTAGATCCATTTTAAAATCAAGTGTCCACTGCCTTTTTCATTCTGACAGAATTGATTTCCAACTTCAAGAAATCTTTTGAGTACCAAAACTCAACCCTAAAATCATACCAAAAATCATGGGACTTTTTTATTGCCTTATAAAGAGTTCCCAATTTTTATTTTTCTCAGTTTGAACTTATTTTGGCCAAAGGAACACACACACACACACATACACCCACACGAATGGTTTTTTAAGCTTGGAAGACTCGTTTTACGAAGCATTCCGGGTGAACACTAAACGTTCTTCCCGGCGTGTAACGTGACCTCCGAACCCAAATCTCTAATCTCGGGCATTTTTCAAAGTTTTGGCCCTTAAAACAAAAATGGCGTGGCGACTCCGTGTTTTTAGATTTTTCAAAAAAAAAAAAGAAGAAAAATCAATTTTCCGGTGGCACATATTCGTCACAGTGGCGACTCCGCTGGGGAAAAAATAAGTTTTATCTTTTTCAAAGAAAAAAAGAAAAAAGCTTTTGTGGGTCAAGCTTTCGTCCCGGCATTTGAAACCGTTTGTTGTGTGTGTGTTGATTTTTCACATTTTCGTGTTGTTTTGGTCGCCTCGGAAAAGTCAAAATTTTGACTATCGGACCCGTTGACTTGAATTTTGAATTATGTGCTTATGTGCTTATGTGTTCATTTACTTTCAAAAAAAAAAAATTCAAAAAAAAAAGATTTTCAAAAAAAAAAAAGCTTTCAAAAAAAAATTTCAAAAAAAAAATCATTTTCAAATTTTGTGCATGCATCATACTTTTTAAGACACATGAGAAAATTCCTATTTTACTCAGAAAAAGAAGATAGACTGCTTGCACACTACGCGCACTTGGCCTTACACTGCACACTACGTCCTTAACCCGGGGAAATCCCAGTAGCAGCCCGTTTGGCCTTATTACGCCTCTCGGTGCGAGCACGGGACTACCCAAACATCCCATGGAGCCTCGTGTCGACCATGCACTTGTCCGTGACACACTTTGTCCGAGACCCGGTTGGTTTTTAGTCTGGTCTGTGTCATGCCCTGTTTGTGTATAGACCTTTCCTTTCAAGCCTTAGTCGGCATACCAAGTCAATATCTTTCGGGGACCCTAATCAGTCGAAGTCCTGCCGGTTTTCCGTCACGGGCTTTGACCAGATATTGACTGGCGCCTTGACTTTGACTCTGACTGGCACAAATTATACACTGACTCCCAGCATGACACTGAGTCATCAAGAATTAACGATCATTCCATGCCTAATTACGGCCTAACTGACGACAGGTCAAGATCAATTATGGACATTTATCAGTCCAAATCATGCCGAATTTTCGTCGAGCCCTCGGACATGATCTTGACTTTGACGTCAGCTTTGTCCGTAATTTACATCGAATGCTCGTTAAGACTCGATTACCCGCTAGACTTTTAGGATCGTTTTTCTTTTCGATCGGTGGGACCCGCTTGCCCTATAGGACCCTCGCCAGGGGCTGTCCGCCCTGAGAAGTCGAAATTCAGGTGGAATACGAGGGGCTTATAGACGTAGTGATGGGGCCCACTGATCCAGGATCCAGAGTAGTTTGCGAAAAAGAAGAGCAATCTTTTCCAACCGATTAGGTTAATAAAACACGTTTTAAGTAAACAAGAACAAATAACGGCATGTTTCATGAGCCCAAAGCCCAAACACCTACCCTCCTTCGTTCCCAAACATCTGAACCCTCGTGTCTTTCCCCCCGCAGCTCCGCACAAAGCTTGGTTTCGGGTGTCGGGTCACCGTTTGATCAGTTGGGAAGAAGTCAAGCGCATCGTCAGCTTCACCATTTGTTCCGACTCCGGGTTTCAGAATTTCTGCATCAGTTGGTAATGATGGGGACAACACCACTCCGCCTCCCGGAATCCCTCAGACAGACCAGCATTGGGTCCGGTTGGTAGAACATATGAGACTCCGACATGAAGCTCAAATCGACAACCTTCTGGAGGCCTTTAGGAGCCATGGTTTGGTCGCCAGTCCCAATCCCGATGGCACTTTTACCGTGAAGAAGGAAGAAAATCCTCCCCCCACTTTCAATAGTCCCGGATAAGTCAAGGTGCCTTCACCAGATTCCTATGTATCCACCGCCGGAACTCCTGCCCGTCGATTGACAGGCCAGCTAGCCCCCAAGCAGCAATTCAAAGTACCGCCATTCCAACAACAGTCAGGGATGGAACAGTTCGGCATGCCTCAACAGCCGTCAGGTGTCCCCTCTCAGAGTGATACCGGTCCCGCAGAAATCAGTAAGGGGAATGGAGATTGGGAAACAACGGAGGAAATATGGTCAGCCATCAGGGCTCTTGAAGAACGTCAGAATAAACAGCAGGCCTGGATCGAAGAGGCCACACGTTATTTCGGAACATTAGCAATCCCCCAACTAACTGGGGCTCCCCTGAAGGACAAATATGTGCCTGTTTTCCCAGCTCCTAATGCCTCTCGTTACTCGGCAGAATCCGACCCTTTGCTCCCCAGTGAGCCCAACAGCCAGTCTCCCCAGATTAGTCCAACTCAGAGTCATTCTAGCACAGCTCAAATTTAGTTCCCAAACCCACCGCCAGTTGTTGAGCACATTTGGTGGGATATCTGTGACTGCCCCGACTGTCTTGAAAGGGACTACCAGGATTGGATAAATGAGGACCGTCCCCTAAGAAGAAGAAAGCTTCCTCCCAGCAAAAATTGAAAGAAAGGTTCGAAGCCGGGGATACCAGTGTGGGTACACTTGGAGAGCCATCCGGAGGGTTCGATTACTACGTACTCTACTCCAGCCAGTCCTCCCTTCCTCCAGGCCATGCCGCTCTAGAACAAACAGAGGCTAGAAGGCCGAAAAGTCCTGCTGACAACAGAGTTCAGACCTTGGGACACAAGAGCACCTCAGATCTGGGAAATTTCACTGCCAGTCAGAAGCCTAATCCCCTGCGGGATCAGCCAAGGTCCAATTTGTCCAGCCTCCAAGCACGTACCGCCAAAGAAAGATCAAAACCAGTTTGGCGTTCGCACTCAATCAATATGCTGACCAAGGGTAGCAACCGCTACAAACAGCCTCGACACAACCCTGAGGCTTCAGCAAAAGCTTTACCTCGCAAAAGAAAGACAAGAAATAGGTGGTTTGATGGCTCTCTTTCTCCAGATAAAGACCAAATCTACGATCCCCGACTGTATGGTAGTATGATCACCTTCTGCGACGAAGACCTGCCAAGAGATGCCTCCGGACACAACGAGGCCCTGTACATCACTCTCCGGCTCAACACCGTATCACTCCCTGAAGTATTGGTGGACAACGGATCAGCCGTTAACGTCCTTCCTCTCAGCATGATGCGAGCCCTGCGCATCAACGAAAGGTACGTGATCCCATCTACCCGGACTATTAAGGCCTACGACGGCACGTCTCGTCCCATCTTGGGGATGGTGACTCTGGAGCTCTAGTTCGAAACTCAAATGGTGCCAGCAAAATTCCATGTGATGGACATTCAGTCTGAATTTACAGCTCTGTTGGGATGCCCTTGGCTACATCACATGAAAGCTATAGCTTCCACCCTCCATCAATGCGTCAAATTCATTAATCGGCAGGGAGATCTTGAAGTCATCAGAGGGGATAGTTTCCTCATAGGGAACGAAGCCGAGACAGTAGCCAAGCGTGCTCGCAGCCAGACACCGGGGCTACCTCCTTCAAATCGACCAAGGGACTATCGGGGCAAGTCTCATCAAAATCCTTCAGAGTTCAGTGATGCTAACTATGTCAGCTTACTCGAGGAGGTAGATCCTAAAACAGTCTGATACGTCAAGTTCAATTGCCGCTTCCAACATTTGGAGGCAGACTGGAAAGAAACACTGAGCATCGCCATGATGCGGGCACATAAACCCCCGGTCTCCAATCAAAGATTTGTCAGCATTCTTCAAGTCAACTCTCCGGCCCCGCCATGTAAGGAAATCTTTGTGGTAAAGGTCGACAAGCACCGGCATACTCGTATTGAATGCATGACAGTTGTGTGGGATGTCTTACAAGAGGAATTACCCACCAAACCCTTCCTCTCAAGTATGGGGCATGAGGTTTTCTTAGCAGCTCCAGCAGCACAGCAAGGTTCAAGACGTCCTTATGTCTGGATTGAGCAATCAGACGATAACAAATCAGGACTCTCCAGGGTCGAGGATGCGGCATATCCGCAAGAAGATCCCTACATTCATATGCTCAGTTTTCAGGTGCCAGACCTGACTGATTCTGGTTCAGACAAAGATGGTAGCAATGATCGAGGTGAAAGGACAGAAACAACGCAATTCCCGAGTCATGAGGCCACCTCGGTGGACACCGCGAAAGAAAAAGAGATTGCCCGGAAAAGGGGAGAAGCTGCCACAGGAAGGGTCCCGGTCAACGACCCTAAATCTCTCCCTTTCAGTCCTAATCTGGCTGACTACTTCGTCAAAGGTCCTACACAGCATGGGAATGCCACAGTCAAAGAACCTACAAAGGGATGGCTGAGGCTACAGGATGACCTCAGAAAGTCCAGGGGAAACAAAGCCAACCCAGTCCGTAGGATGTTTGCGGATCTGCCCTAGATGCCTGGGGCTACCACCACCATGGAAAGTGAGATTACCTTCAAAGGCATGCCAAGCCTAGTAGAACAGTTCGAGAAGCTCACTACCACAATTCCGATTGTCCAGGAAGGCTCAAAGCCTGAGTTTGAACTAACGGTGCCGAAAGATAAAGCCACAGAGACCTTTTCAGATGATTGGGATGGTCCGATTATGCAGCAGTTATTCGGGGAAGAAGTTCAGGCACCAGACCTGATTGATCTCGGCTCAGTCAAAGAGATGATAGCAATGCTTGAGAAAGGAGAACGGAAACAATGCAATTCCCGAGTCATGAGGCCGCTGACAGCAATGCTATTGAAGAATTGGGAAACTCTCTCAGGCCCGTCCGCGACCAAGGAGGAAATGATCACTAAGCTTGGATTAGTCCCCCGTCCCTTTGTGTCAACCCATGTCAAGTCCTCCGAGTCCCTCATTGTCTAGTTCGAGTCGCTAGAGTCGTCCGATGGCCTTACGCCTAAAGACTGCCAAGTTGTAGCCAATGTTGTATTTCCTTTCGTTCTCAATGAAACGATGAACCTTTCTGAGTATCCCTTGATTGCCACTTTAACTAATGATAAATTGGCTAATAATTAAAAAAAAAAAAGAATTTTTAATAATGATTCACTAGATAAAGAAGCAGACACATTAAATAAACAATATATTAAAAAAATAAAAAAAATCTTTAAGCAGGTTGTTCGGAAAGAGGAAAATCGAGCCCAAGCTGCCGAAGAGATTTTGACAAGTGAAAATCTGGGAACTCGCGGAAGAGCCTAAAGAGACGCAGATTGGTATCTTCTTCGAAGGAACTGAAAAGGATGCCCTACAAAGTCCTACGAAGTTCTCAACTCAAAGAAAGTAACCCTCTTCATCAAAGAGAACATCATATGCAGATACGGGTTGCCAGCCAAAATCATCTCAGATAATGGATCCCACTTTGAAGGGGAATGCGACAAGCTGCTAGCGGAGTTCAGAATAACCCGTCACAAGTCATCTCCCTATAGGCCCCAAACCAACGGAGCCGTCGAAGCAGTAAACAAGACCTTGGAAAACATCATTCGGAAAATGGCTGTCCGAGGTCGAGATTGGCCCGAGAAGCTACACCTTGCTCTCTGGGGCTACAGAACATCTGTCAGAACGGCAACCGGGGAAACACCATTTTCTCTCACCTACGGAATGGAAGCCGTACTCCCAATCGAGCTAGAAATCCCTCACTCTCAGGTGTCTTTGTTGGAAAGTCAAATCAACGAGGTCGAATGGCTCCAAAGTCGCCATGATGAGTTGGCCCTGCTAGATGAACGCCGATTGAAAGCCATGGAACACATCCGAGCTTACCAAGGAAGAATGGCCAGAGCCTTCGATAAGAAAGTAAAACATCGAGAAATCAAGGAAGGTGATCTCGTTTTGAAAGAGAAGCCCCCAATCCGCATCAACCCACTTGGCAAATGGGAGCCTGTTTGGGTCGGGCCATATGTCGTCCAGAAAATATTCTCCGGAGGAGCCATGCAACTTGCAGACCTCAATGGAAATCCTTTTGTACACCCAGTGAATGGCGACAAGCTGCGCAGATACTACGCGTAGAACACTGAGTCAATAAAAAAAAAACAACAAAAAATAAAAATAAAAAAAAGAGTGCTAAAAAGAGTAATACCCAACTAGGTTGAAAACCCGAAAAGGGCGGCCTAGGTAAAAAACAGGGTTGCACTAAAACAAAAAAAAACAAAAAAAAACAAACAAAAATTTTAACCGGGTCGATCTACGGAGACCTGAGCCCTTTAGTCCGAAGGGAACGTAGGCAGCCGGAAACGGTTCGGTCTAAAACACAAGTAAAAGTCATACTTTGTTATCAAAAACATTGATCAAGCCATGAAGGCGTCTCGAAAAACTCTAAAGCAATTCACATATTCATTACAGTTAAAAACTTTTTGATGAGTCTAAGCTCGGTTCATTCCTACGACTTACAACCTGCTAAAAGAAACTAAGATACATAATTCAAACTAATGTGTCTGCTATGACAAGAAAGGGATACTCAGAAAACCTCAAAATCACTCCAAGCCTCTCGTACTGGCTTCTCCCCTCTTCTTCCCTCCTCTTCGGGTCTTCTTCTTCTGCACTGGAAAAATGTCGGTCTTCCGCCTACCAAGCTCTGGTGTAGGGACAGGATCTATCAAACCCACATCTGTCAGGGCCTTAGTAGCCCTAGCCTCATTTCTCATCTCCTGTAGCCGAGCTGGTAACATAGGAGTCCTCCTCTCCTATCTCTTGACATAAGACTCATAGTCAGTCACAGCATCTCCGCTCCTATCATGAGGGTTGGCCCTCGCCTCGGCCCTCCTCCTCTCTGAAACCGTCAGGTCCTCCACACCAACAATGGCCTCACGCCGTCTCAAGATAGCCACCTGAGTCTCCCCCAAATACCTCTCGTACCAATCCAAGTACCAAGTGGTCAGAAATATGTGTCCCGGACGCCTGAGGATAACCCTAGGAGGAAAGATGTCATACCTCCATGCTCAGGAAAGAAATGGGAACACTGAAGGATCATCCATCGAAACAGAAGCCACCACCCTGGTAGCTATATCCTCAAAATCCTCCAAAGGAGTCTGCTCCAAGCCAAACTGTCTCCGAACCAGAGCCGGAATGTAAAAAGTGGACTGAGAAAGCCCCGGAAGCATAACCACATGAGACCCATCCTGAAGTACTCTCCGAGTCTCTACCCGCCAATGAGGCACCGACCACCTGATATCTGTAGTCTGGCGACAAGCCATCCGACGCTCCCATGAGCCCTAATCATCGAGGTCCACAGTAACCCCTCTCCTGGCAAAAGTCCAAGGTTTGACCGCATTAGAAGTTTCACGAAGGACCCCCAGGCGCTCCATCAGCCACGTGGTCAACAGAAACGGGCTGCCCCCGTGCATATACCACCTCCCGGTAGCCAACCTGTTAAGAGCATGAAAAGTCTCCCCCAGGATCAAGGGCACAACATCCCGGCCCGAACGGCAGTGTACAACCACATCCAGCAAAGCACGATGACAGATCCCAAAAGAGTAAACCATGAACAAAGTACCAAACACGCAGAGTGCAAAAGCATCCCAATAGGCTTCATCAATCAAGCCTAAGCCCCTAAATCTATCAGGAAGACCAGAAATGTGAAAATGGTCAGGACCACGGATCATACCTTGTGCTTCCTCTGGAGAAAGATGAAGAAGGTTGCACAACCTATCAACGAAAGAAGCTCCTCCGGGCAAAGGAATCGCAATCTCTTCCACTTCGGGACCACCAAGCAAAGCCCAGAATTCTTCAACAGTCGGAACAACTTCATTGTAAGAGAAGAAAAAGACATGCCTCCTTGTATCCCAAAAAGAAGCGGAAGCCCTCAAAAGATCATAGTCCGGAACCAATTCTTTGAGAGACCACAAACACTTTACCTTGTACCTTTCTTCAAAGAATGACCTCCTCTCGACCAATCCTTGAACTTTTCAAAGAATGACATTTGGATATCTTTGGACAATTTTAGAGAATTTTTGGTCATTTCCATGGTTTTTCTCCCTTCTCTCCCGAAATTCCAGTGAGTTTGAACTGGAGAAGATGACATTTATGGTCCAAAACCAGATCCAACCACCGAAATAAATGAAACCTGCCAGATGTCACCCCTATCCGCGCGGATGGGAATGTCAAAAAAATAATAATTCTGCAGCAGTTCCAACTGCTGCACCGCGGAAAAATATTTCATCCCAGCCGCTCGAAACCTGTCCAAACAGTTCATACACCAAAACATTCACACCCTTGCCAAAAAACCAGGGCTCATGCAACATTGCATTCATAATAGATAAAAAAAAAGACAGTAATCCTAAATTATTACATACCCAAAAAAAAAAAAGAAGAAAAAAAAAAGTGTGCATGAAAAATAAATTGTGTCTGTCTAAATAGGTACAATCCCAGTCTCAGAAATCGATCAAAGATAATCAATTAGAGTCCTCAGTAGCTGGCCCTTTCCCCCGGTACCTCTTGCGACTCGGGCCCGCCTCCTCAGTAGCCATGAATGCCTCGGGCTCGGAATCATCGTCCTCGTCTCCAGAGAGAGGCTCGCCTGGATCAACCGGTACGCCACGATAAGGCAAGCCGAGATCCGCAAAGAAGTCATATCCGAACGTGAACGCGTCGGATTCCTGGACATGCGAAGAAGAGCCACCATGATGCCAAACATGTCCCTGCCCATGCAAATCCCCGAGGATGACGTGGTCCGGAGGAAGCTCCATGCCGGGATCTATGAGAGGAGAAAGAGGAGTCTCGATAGAATGCTCGGAAGGAATAGGGGAAGTCTCCCGCTCCACAGGTGCTGGCTGTGCCCGTCTCGCTCTACCCTGAGCAGCCCCACAAGCAATCATCCTCCTGAGGAACCTCTTGGCCCCAATCACCTGCTTCGTCAGCTTCTCCACAAGTCACAACCACAGCCGGGAACTGCACAGAAACAAAAGAGTAAAAAATAATTGACGCGAAAATGATGAAGCGAAAGGAAAGAAGAAGAGACAGTAAAAGGCCGTACCTTCATATCCGGACGAGGCCGAAAAGCTCGTGGGACCCGCTCAGGGATAGGGATCTGTACTCTCAGCCAAACCCCATCCTGGACATACGAAAAAGTCCGATCGAGGGTATCGCACAATCCCCTCCCCCTCTCTCAAGCACCTGGGGCATCCTCAGCCTCCTCAAGATAAATCTCGAATACTCCTCGATCGCCACAAACATCGAGAAGTGCTGGCCACCTCGATAGTCACCCCAGGTCTCCGATCTCTCACTCGGATGCATCATGTCGGCAGGAGGCTCCGCTGGTGCCATCAGAGGCGCACCCTCGCCATGCTGGCGTGTCACTCTCTCCCCCAGATAATACACATCACAGGTCAAACCTCTCAAAATCCTCCGCTGCACGGTCCATCTCTCGGCACCCTTCAGCTGCTCCACGTCGAAGCGGCTCCAGGGGTAGAACCTCATCCCCTCATCCGTCTCAGCCCTCGTCAAAGGCAGGCAATCCCTGTACTTGAGGGTCGTGCGCCCCCTGGAACCTATCTTCTCCCGAGCATGCTTGATCCAGGAGATCATAGCCGGATATGCCCCGATGTGCTCCGCCGGCTGTCGCCACATCGTGACGTGAAAGAACTTCAGAGCCCATACCTGCGAAAGGGAAAGATCCCATCAATCAAGTGCGGAAAGAAACAATGCGTGCTTAAAGAAAAGAGAAAAAGCAAAAGCTTATACCTCCAGAGGGAACTCAAAGCACGTCAGGGAGCTGATAGCCTTTCGGCTATACCGATCCAGGGCGAAATACAGCTCTGCCAGCCCGGCCTCCCCCCAAGATACCTCTCCAGCCATCTCCACATCCTCCAACGTCCTCAGCAAAGCAAATACCGCCGTTCCCTCGGCGTGTCCAAAAAGTGTGCTCGAAAAAGCAAACCACAAGAAGGACCTGGCAATATGCACAGCAACCACTCTCTCATCCCCAGCCTCGTAACTCTCAATGCTCTCCAAGATCTTCCCGTGGACCACAGCATACTCCATCCCCATCCCCTTTTTGGGAATGGGGGTAAAGCCCAGAAGATCCTGCAACTCCAGGTCACTGTAGCCATCCCTCCACTCAATGCTCCGTCCTTTAAAGGACAGGCCCGTGATCGCAGCGTAGTCGGAAGGTGTGACCGTGGCCTCGCCCCAGAAGAAATGGAATGTGTGGGCCACGTCCCACCAGTGCTGTGCCAAAGCAAAAATCAGGCCCTTACTCTTGGGGAACTTGAGCAACCCTCTCAAGCACTCAATGAACTCATACAACCCGGTCTCAATAACGATCTGTCTCGGACTCATCAAACCTCCTCTGCCCAAGACTGGAAGGCGATCCCACAGGCCGATCACGGCCTCCACTGATCCTCGAGTCTTCAGCTTATTCAGCTGCTCCGTCACAAAACGATCTCCACCCTGCAATGGAAAGAAAAACAAAAAAAATGTCAAAAAAAATTTTTGCATTTGCATCCAAAAAAAAAAGAGCATACACATGCATCACAAAGTTTTGAAGAAAATTCGGCAGCATAACGACATATAATGGACTCGGCCCCATTTTTCTTGCACAAAAGAAAAGATTTTTCAGCAACCATCATTCATCATGCATAAAAAAAAAACATGTCAACGGAAGTAAAAACTCCGTCCCATTTTTCATGAAATAGCATGCATAAGCAATTTTCCACAATTCATTCATCCAATCAACGGAAACGAAAATCCGTCCCATTTTTCACAAAAAATCATATTTTTACAAAAAAAATGCATGCATGCATTCATATCATTCATAAAAAAAAACATCTCATTGCAAAAATCCTACATGCAACAAAAAAAATTCGTCCCGAATTCGGGAAAATTTTCATCATCTCATATTTCAAAAATGGCAAAATGCCCATTCTTTTTCCAAACAAATTGCATATTTGGGTTACCCATATACTCATTACAACATGCATGTCATCAAAGTCAAGATTCAAGGTCCAAGAACACATTTTTCGAATTTTAACTACAATTTTTGAAATTAAAAAATTTTTTTGGCAAAATGCCCATTCTTTTCAAACAAAATGCATACTCATTACAACATGCAAAGCATCAAAATCGAATTTCAAGCCCAAGAACATTGACTTTCGAAATTTTCAAAAAAAAAATCACAAAAATCAATTTCAAATAAAAAATCGACAAAGGAAATGGAGAGATTCGAAGTATACCGTGCGAAGACTCGGATCAGTGGCCCAATGTTGCCACGCATCGGGATATGGCTCCTCCGCAATCAATTGCAAAAGAGAGTAATGCCTCCTCATTCGAACGAGCTCTAATCGCCTCTCCGCGACCAGGCCGCGTCCTTGACCTTGAATGGCGACTCCCCCATTGTTCCATTGCTCGAAAATCGAAAAAAATCGAAAGAATTTCGGAGCTATATAGTCAACAATGGCGGATTTCGCCCTTCTCTCTCGTCTCTCTCGTGAAACTGGAAAATGGGGAAGAGGGAACCAAAAAGGCCACGACCTTTATTTAAAACCAGTCTGGGATGCATTCCCCTCCGCGCGGACCAAATTGAAGTGGCAAAAAGACTATTTTGCCTTTTAAAATTCCAGGACTCTGCAGTTTAGTCCTCAACTTAACAGAGTAAACCAGAGTTAACCAAAGTTAACCCCCTTTTTCAAAAAAGCTTCACGGCAGTAAAACGTAAGTCCGATTTCTTCGAGAAAGATAACGGAATCCCGTTTTTTTCATCAATTTCATCAACGGCAGTAAAACGTAAGTCCGATTTTTCCGAGAAAGATAACGGAATCCCGTTTCTTTCATCAATATCATCAACGGCTGTAAAACGTAAGACGATTTCTCCGAGAAAGTTAACGGGATCCTGTTTCTTTCATCAATATCATCAACGGCAGTAAAACGTAAGTCCGATTTCTCCGAGAAAGATAACGGAATCCCGTTTCTTTCATCAATTTCATCAACGGCAGTAAAACATAAGTCCGATTTCTCCGAGAAAGATAACGGAATCCCGTTTCTTTCATCAGTTTCATCAACGGCAGTAAAACGTAAGTCCGATTTCTCCGATAAAGATAACGGAATCCCGTTTCTTTCATCAATTTCATCAACGGCAGTAAAACGTAAGTCCGATTTCTCCGAAAAAGATAACGGAATCCCGTTTCTTTCATCAATTTCATCAACGGCCGTAAAACGTAAGCCCGTTTTCCTTCGAGAAAGATAACAGAATCCCATTTCTTTCATCAATATCATCAACGGCAGTAAAACATAAGTCCGATTTCTCCGAGAAAGATAACGGAATCCCGTTTCTTTCATCAATTTCATCAACGGCAGTAAAACGTAAGTCCGATTTCTCCGAGAAAGATAACGGAATCCCGTTTCTTTCATCAATTTCATCAACGGCCGTAAAACGTAAGCCCGTTCTCCTCCGAGAAAGATAGCGGAATCCCGTTTCTTTCATCAATTTCATCAACGGCCGTAAAATGTAAGCCCGTTCTCCTTCGAGAAAGATAACGGAATCCCATTTCTTTCATCAATTTCATCAACGGCCGTAAAATGTAAGCCCATTTTCTCCGAGAAAGTTAACGGAATCCCATTTCTTTCATCAATATCATTAACGGCAGTAAAACGTAAGTCCGATTTCTCCGAGAAAGATAACGGAATCCCGTTTCTTTCATCAATATCATCAACGGCAGTAAAACGTAAGCCCGTTTTCCCCAGCAAAAGCCAAAGGGATCCCTCGATTCCACCCCCAGCAGCTTTTCGAACTACGTAAGGGCTTGATTCCCCAATCGGGATACGTAGGTAGCCTACCATAGGTCCAGCCACTCGACCAGCACGGTCATCCTTTCCTTCGGCAGCAGACGTAAGACCGATCCCTTCAAATGAAGTCCACCAGAGGACCATCTATCCCAAACCATCAAGGGAAAACCATTTCAAATCAAGGTTCGAGGCACCTAAAATGCCATCATCTTCAAGGTCCGAGGCACCTAAAACGCCATCATCTTTCAAGGTCCGAGACACCTAAAACGCCATCATCTTTCAAGGTCCGAGGCACCTAAAATGCCATCATTAAGGTCTGAGGCACCTAAAACGCCATCATTACCAGGTTGACGCCTCAAAATAGTCATTCCAGGGTCAAAGACCCGAACTACGACTGGCTTGATTCCTCTTAAGGATACGTAGGTAGCCTATCATTAGGTTCAGCCATCAGACCAAAATGGTCATTCCTATCCCCAGCAGAGCGGATATACAACTCTAGCCACCAGACCAAAATGGTCATTTCCCATCCTCAGCAGAGTTTCTTTCAGCAATCGACTGCAAAACTCGCTCGCCAGGTTGACATCCTAAAACAGTCACTCTAGGGTCAACATCGAAAGACCCGAACTACGAGCGGCTTGATTCCTCTTAAGGATACGTAGGTAGCCTATCACCAGGTTCAGCCACTCGATCACTTGATCATCTTGTCAAATATGAAGCCTTACTCTTATCGATGACCCCGCTTCCTTCGAAAGCACCGTCACCGAGGGGCTACTGTAAGTGCTCCAATTTGAGATGTTAGCATTTTTGTTAGAAAATTAACGAAAGTCTTAACATTCCTAACATTTCTAACAATTCCTAACTTTTCTAACAAAGCAAGGGTAAAGTAGGCATTGCTATTTAAAGATAAACCAAGAAAAGAATCTTAAAAATAAAAGAAATTGTAAAAAACCCGAATTGGCAAGCTGAAAAATATAGCCAGTTTGAATTTTCAAAAAAATATTCCTTTGGTCCAAAGCCTGGAGCAGCATTTAATGAACAGTGCACGCTGTTGTTCCAGTCCGCGCGGATGACTTTGAATTTCTCAGAGGGCTATAAATTGAGCCCTTCAGTCTCAGAAAAAAAAAGCAACAACAACAATTCACAGCAGCACCTTGGCGAAAATACTAGAGAAAACAGTGGGAATTCTTTTGAATTGCCACCTTTTTCTTTGGATTATTTTCCCAAATTTCACTCACTAATCACTCTCAAATTCAAGCCTCAAACACTCTCAAATTCAAGCCTCAAACTCAAAAAATCAAGGGAAGATAGGTATAACCTCCTTCTCCCTACCCTAAATCTATCTCATCCATGCATGCATCTCATACTTTGAAGATGTAACTTGTTCTTCTCTTGCCCTAGATCCAAGAGGATCACCATGGAAGTTCATCTCCATGGATGATCCTCTACAAGGATCAACATTTCTTTCAAATTTTTTTTTTACTTCTTACAAACATATTTTCAAAACCCTAAAAACCATTTTCATACATAAAATTTTGATTTCAAAGTTAAATCTCCCCCTTCCCAAGCAAATGAAGTGCTTTAAGTCCTAATGTACCCTAAGGATGGTTTGATAGAGTAGATTCACCACTAAAATTTCTAGTGATCACTAATCAAAGCCTAAGGAAATGGGGACAAAGCATGGATGCAAACCCCTTTTAAAATCATATTTTCCCTCAAGAACATCTTGCTGTCCAGTAGCATTGTTCTAAGACCTCAGTCCATTGTCTAATTTTTTGGACACAGAAGAACTTGGAATTTGGTGTTGACTACAAAATACTTTTTGTAGAAAACATCCATATCTTTCCATACATATTTTTACTTTATTTTTTGCGTGAGTAAAACTCCCTTTTCCAAATTATTTTCCAAAGGTCAGTTCAACAGTCTCTGGAAATCCAGATTTCATATCTGAGATTTGCAGAAGTTTTTGGTCCATCAAATCATCTCCAAATGGAAAAGTCTTTTGCAGAAACCTTATATAAGATGTTTTGAACAACTTTCATTCTCGGACTTTCCCCATATTTTGAAGTTTTAAAGCTCTTAGATCCATTTTAAAATCAAGTGTCCACTGCCTTTTTCATTCTGGCAGAATTGATTTCCAACTTCAAGAAATCTTTTGAGTACCAAAACTCAACCCTAAAATCATACCAAAAATCATGGGACTTTTTTAATGCCTTATAAAGAGTTCCCAATTATTAGTTTTCTCAGTTTGAACTTATTTTTTTGGCCAAAGGAACACACACACACACACACACACACACGAATGGTTTTTTAAGCTTGGAAGACTCGTTTTACGAGGCATTCCGGGTGAACACTAACGTTCTTCCCGGCGTGTAACGTGACCTACGAACCCAAATCTCTAATCTCGAGCATTTTTCAAAGTTTTGGCCCTTAAAACAAAAATGGCGTGGCGACTCCGTGTTTTTAGATTTTTCAAAAAAAAAATAAAGAAGAAAAATCAATTTTCCGGTGGCACATATCGTTACAATTGGGAGAGAGGTGTCAGGCTTTATTGGGGGCTGACTGTGACTCGAGTAGGACTCTGAGGGAGACTGAAGCTAAGGCGAGTCACCATAACCAGTCGGGTGACCTTATCAAAGATATGGAGGCTCGATATAAGAGGCTTTCTGAAGTCGCTCCCTTGACTGAGGCTCAGAGGGAGGAAGTGCGGACTCGTGCCCGTGTTGAGAGGGCACTTATTGACACGAGTTTAATGGAGGCTCCAGTGAGGATACCGGAGATCGGGATGAGGGAGATCGACATCATGGAGAAGAAGAGAAAGAAAACTCGATGGGGTCGAGGTAAAGGGAAGAAGACCAAAGAAGACTCAGTGAATGACAGCTGACAGATCTTTTCTTAGGATTCCCTTATTGCCATTTTGCAAACACAGTAGTTTATTAGGCATTTTATTGTATTTTAGATCTTTGTAGCAGGTTAGCAGAGTCAAGAGTAGACCGTGCTTGAACTCATCAAGAAGTTTTTAACTTGTAATGAACAAGAGATATTATCTTTGAAATTAATCAAGACACAATTTCATGGAAATTTCAGATGTCTTATTGATTAGGACCCGTTTTATGAAAACTTGAATGCCCTTTATTTATTGTTTAGGACGCATTTCATGAAAACTTGATCGCTCTTTTTTATTGTTTAGACCGAACCATAAATGGCTGCCTACGTTCCCCTTTTACAAGAAAGACTAAGTGGCTCAGGTCTTCGTAGTTCATTCTGGTGAACTTTTGAATTTTTTTTTTATGTGCAGCCCTGTTTTTTGCCTAGACCGCCCTTTTTGGGTTTTCAGCCTAGCTGGGCATTACTCTTTTTGCACTAAGATTTTTCTTTCTTTTTTTTATGTGCAACCCAGTTTTTTGCCTAGACCGCCTTTTTTGGGTTTTCAGCCTAGCTGGGTATTACTCTTTTTGCACTAAGATTTTTTTCCTTTTTTTTTATTATTTTTATTTTTTTAGACATAGTACCTTCGGAGCTTATCACCGTTGACTGGGTGGACAAAGGGATTGCCGTCCAGGTCTGCAAGCTTCATGGCTCCTCCCGATAGTATCTTCTGCACCACATAAGGGCCGATCCAAACGGGTTCCCATTTTCCCAGGGGGTTGTCTCTGGTAGGGGGCTTCACTTTCAACACTAAGTCACCCTCTTTGATGTCCCTGGTCTTGACCTTTTTGTCAAATGCTCTGGCCATTCGCCTCTGGTAGGCTCGGGTGTGCTCCATGGCTTTTAGCCTTCTTTCATCGAGCAGGGCCAACTCATCATGCCGGCTACATAGCCATTCTACTTTGTTGACACTGTTTTCCAGGAGGACCTTTAATGACGGGATTTCCAACTCCACTGGTAACACTGCTTCCATCCCGTAGGTTAAAGCAAAAGGAGTTTCTCCTGTGGCTGTTCTGACAGATGTTCTGTAGCCCCAGAGTGCCAGGTGCAGCTTTTCGGGCCAATCACGACCACGGGTGGCCATTTTCCGGATGATCCGTTCGAGCGTCTTATTAGCAGCTTCCACAGCTCCGTTAGTCTGAGGTCTATACGGGGACGACTTGTGGCGAGTGATTCTGAATTCTCACAGTAACCTATCGCAGTCTCCTTCAAAGTGCGACTCATTATCAGAAATGATCTCATTGGGCACCCCATATCTACACATTATGTTTTCCTTGATAAACTGGGTCACCTTCTTGGAAGTGAGGACCTTGTAGGACTTAGCCTCTACCCACTTGGTGAAGTAGTCGACGGCTACTAACACAAATTCATGCCCATTGCTTCCTGCCGGGGCTATATTCCCTATCACGTCAATACTCAAGTTGCAAACGGCCAAGGAGTCGTCATGCAGTACAGGTCATGAGGCGGGAGATGGTTGAGGTTGGCAAACCGTTGGCATTTGTCACACGCTCGAACATGCTGGACACAGTCTGTCTCCATGGAAATCCAGTAGTAACCCATTCTGAGGATCACTTGCATCATGGCTCTAGCATTCATATGAGGACCGCAGGGACCGTTGTGGACTTCAGTCATCAATTCTCTGGCACTTTCTTGAGTGACGCACAAGAGGAGTGGTCCTTGGTACCGCTTTTTGTACAGGTTGCCTCCTAAAATGACATAATGGGAGGCCAACCTTTTCAGGGCTTGCAAGCTCTTGGCTTTGACACCTTCTTTTGGTCTACCTTCTTCGTCTCTGAAAGCTGACTCTCCATCTTTGAGGAACTGGTAAATTTGATTGTACCAGGGTTCCTTGATAGGCTCATCTGCGAATCTGTTATTTTCCCTTGGCAAGTAGTGGAAAGTCACTTCTCTGAATTGTCCAGTCAACTCCTCCATATAGGCATGATACCGGTGAAGATTAGGGTCCACAGTCTTCCATTTGTTGGAGACCTGGTTGATGATCAGGGCTGAGTCTCCATAAACTTCGAGCTCCTTGACATTCCTTTCTACGGCAGCTTCTAAACCAGCAATGCAGGCTTCATACTCGGCAACATTGTTCGTGGCAGGGAAGTTCAACTTAAGGGCTATGGGCGTGTGCTCATCTTTCGGATCGACCAGTAGCATCCCTACGCCATTTCCTCTTTTGTTAGCGGCTCCATCAAAGAAAAGCTGCTATCGGTTCTCAGGCTTGACTACAAAGATCCCTTCATCTGGAATTGGGGTTCAGGCCCACGATCCTCATTACTGGGGAAGTTCGCCAGATGGTCTGACAATGCTTGACCCTTGATGGCCTTTCTGGTCACGTAGTTGATGTCGTATTCAGCTAAGAAGAAGGACCATTTTGCTAGACGCATCTAGAGGGAAGGCTTATCGAAGATGTACTTGATGGGGTCCATTTTCGAGACCAAGTTCACAGGGTGGGCTTGCATATAATGCTTTAGCTTACCGACTACCCAGACCAGTCCTGCACAAGTCTTTTCACATGCTGAGTAATTGAGCTAACTTCCCTGCAGCTTCCGGCTGACAAAGTAAATGGCATTCTCTACCCGAGAGTCTTTCTTCTCCTGAGCAAGCATAGCCCCAACTGCCGTATCAGTGACAGTGAGGTAGAGCAGGATAGGTTTCTGTCTATGTGGGGGGCATAGTACCGAAGGATGTACTAAGTATGCCTTGATCTGGTCAAAGGCATCCTGGCATTCTTCGTTCCACTCTGTGTCTACATTCTTCTTCATGAGCTTGAAAATGGGCTCGCACATAGTGGTCAACTGGTTGACGAAACGGCTGATGTACTGCAGTTTGCCCATAAAGCTTTTGACTTCTGTCTGGGTTTGAGGTGGCCTCATGTTTATAATGGCTTTGATCTTTTTGGGGTCGACTTCGATACCTCGCTCCGTGACCATATACTCGAGCACTTTTCCCCTTGTCACTCCGAAGGTGCATTTAGCAGGGTTTAGTCTCATGGAATGTTGTCTCAGCCTCTCGAAGAACTTTTGCAGGTCAACAAAGTGTTGCCCATCCTCGCCTTTGGAGTGTATTATCATTTCGTTGACGTAGACCTCAATCTCCTTGTGGATCATGTCAAGAAAAAGAGCGGTAGCTGCCCTTTGATAAGTAGCCCCGACATTCTTAAGCCCAAATGGCATTACTGTATAGCAGTAAGTTCCCCACTGTGTGGTGAAGGCTGTCTTTTCTTGGTCTTCTTCGGCCATCTTGATCTGGTTGTAGCCTGCAAAGCCGTCAACGAAGGATTTGACTTCGTAGTTGGCAGTGGAGTCCACCAGGATGTCTATGTTTGGCAAGGGGTAATCGTCTTTGGGCTGGCCTTGTTTAGATCCCGTAAATCTACACAAAGAAATAAGACCTTCCCATTGGCCTTGGTTACGGTCACAATATTGGACAACCATGTCGGATATTCGATGACTCTGATGAATCCTAGCCGCAGTAGCTTCTCAATTTCTTCTTTGACCTGTAGAGACCATTCTGGCTTGATTTTTCTCAGTTTCTGCTTCACTGGCTTAGCATCTGGTGCTAGAGGGATTCTGTGCTCTACTATCAAACTATCTAGCCCCGGCATATCCTTGTACGACCATGCAAAGACGTCCATGTATTCTCTAAGCAGATTAACCAGTCTGTCCCTTTCAACCCCCTGGAAGAAGCTTCCAATATGTGTCTCTTTAGGTTCCTCGACAGTACCCAAGTTAACACTTGTCAACACCTCCTCGGCAGCTTGGGCCCGGTTTTCCTCTTTTTCTGTAACCTGCTTAAAGATTTCTTTAATGTATTGTTCGTTTAGTGTGTTTGCATCTTGTTCAAATTATTCATTATTAACTATTGTTAAGTTTTGAGTTAATTTATCATTTGTTAAGTTGGCAATAAGAGGATACTCAGAAAGATCTGTCATTTCATTCAAAGCAAGGGGAAAGATGACATTGATTACATGTTCATAATCCTCAGGCGTGAGGCCTTCGGATGACTCAGAGGACTGGAATTCAAAGATTCCTGACTCAACTGACTCTTGACCCTACTGACTCTGGACCCTACACTACTTATTGACTCGAAGTGTTTGACGCGGGTTGGACTGGGGTTTACTCTTTCCTGCTGTTGCCCTGGGGAGTAGTAGTCTTGTCAGCATTCTTCAGAAAGTTGGAGACTTCAAACTGATCAAAAACTTGCCGGAAATCATTGATAGGCCGGTACCTTGGAAAGATTGTGAGGGGAGCTAAAGTAGCCTGATGCAATCTCTCGGCGAGCTCGTCTGTGACAATTGGACTCATTGACTGAAGAGTCTGGCTCATCTTATCAATACACTGCTGATAACTCATTTTCTCTTTACTGATCTTTGATACCACGACCTTGTCAGTATAGCCAACGGGAGGGTTGGCCTGGATAATGCTGATAAAGTCTTCTTCAGGAGAGACCTTGATTCTTCCTTGATTGACCACGTATTCTATGGGTTTTCTGTATTCTGCTTCCAAATCTGCTAGCTTCTCATTGAACTTCACGATGGCAACAAATTCAGAACTTTCTGCCTCGAGAGGGTCACTAACCACAGGGGTATCAGGCTGGACTGCGTTTTGAATGACGGGTTCCTTGGTAGGCTCTTTGGCATAACTGACGTAGTAGTCAAACTTGCCTGAAGGCTCCCCTAAAGTTCCAACGCTCTTGTCCCCGACTTCGTACCTTTCCTTTAATTTCTGTTGCATGGACTTCCTTTTCTTCTTCTTTCTTGAAGGAGCGTCTTCATTAATCCATTCTTGATACTCATATTCCAGACAGTCTTCACAATCGCACACATCATACCAGATATGGGGCCTGGGTTGAACTGGGATGGCCTCTCCGACTACTTGGTCATTACCATTGTTGACTACCACGTTGGTCATTTTGACACTGGAAAGTTGAAACTTGAGAATTCTGACGGGTTATCTGAGATCTCTGCGCCGATAAACTGCTGTACCGGTGTTCTCACCCACTTCTTTCTCGTTGCGGGAAAGGGATAGGAGAGGTTTAGACTCGGGGTAGGTGTTTAGGCTGAAGGCTCAAGCAATATGTAAATTAAGAATCTTCCAGTTTACTTAAAACAGTGTCTTTTATTAATTTCTATTTGGTTGGAAAAGGGGTTCTGCCCTTCTTTTTCGCAACTACTCTAGATCCTGGATCAGTGGGTTCCGTCACTACGTCTATAAGCCCCTCGTATTCCACCTGTATTTTGACCTCCCAGGGCGGACAGCCCCGGGCGAGGGTCCTATAGGGCACGCGGATCCCATCGACCGAGAGAGAAGAACGCTCCTAACGGGTCTAGCGGGTCATAGGAACTTTTAACGCACGAGCGATACGAATTATAGTCAAGGCAATACCGGGAAAGTCTCGTCTTTCAGCCTTAACAGAATTTCGGCAGAATTTCGCTTGCGCGATTGACGTTTTGACTTTTCGGTAATGTCCGAGAAGATAATAGGCATGGGTCGGGCGGTAAAAGCTGAATGACACAGTGTCACATTGAACTTCGTTGCATACGCAGTGCGTGAGTCAAAATCGAAGTCAATGCCGGGTCAAGATCTTGCCAATTTTTCCTTGTCGGAATTTTGGCAGAGCTTCGCTTGAGCGAAAGATCTTTTGGATTTTTGGCATGGACTTGGTCTCGACTCTTACGCATTCCGTGCGGGTCAAGGTCAAAGTCAATGTCGGAGTCAAGATTCTACCGATTTTTCCTTGTCGGAATTTCGGCAGAGTTTCGCTTGAGCAAAAGATCTTGACTTCCGTTATGGACTAAGGCTTGACCTTTACGGGGATATGCAACTGGGCTATATGACACGGACTAGACCAAAAACCAACCAAAAGTCACGGTTTTTTGAAACGTGTGACACGGACTGTGCATTGGTCGACACTGGCTACCATGGGGAGTTTGAGGTGATTCCGTTCGTGCCCGGGAGCATCGTAAGGCTGTCCGTGACTGCAGCTGAAAAACCACCCCGGGTTTAAAGGGACGTGCGTGCAAAGTGTACAGGATATATAAGGTGCGCGTAGTATGTGGCCTCCTAAAAATATTCCTTTTTGAGTTAAAACAGAGATTTTTCAGAAATGTGTTTTAAAGGAATGATTTTTCGGGACGGGGGAAAATGCAACAGATAAGGCACGTAAATTTTCTGGGAGCCCCAGTCAGTCTTGAAACTGAATAGCCCCAAGCTGCCAAGGCTGCCAGATTAACCTCAATTTGTCCTGGTGGAATTGCCACTGAGGCCGCCCGGTCAGAATCCAAGGAGGATTGAGCAGTACGACTGCATGGATCAATTTTCCAGGTTTCACTCCTTTGCAGTTTCAGGTTGCTTCCCGAACATTTCAGGCACCTTTCAGTAGGCTTTCCTGTTCAAAGTATGCAAAATTCCCAAGATGCAAATGATGCAATGCAATGCGAGGAAAGAAAGCAAGCACAATAATTGGAATCCATGACGGGAGTCTAACCCGCTCCAAAGGAAAAAAGCTTTCTTTTTATTATTTTTTTTCGAAAAGAGATACCGGTACGTGGGATTGTTAAACCACCGTTTATCCCAAGCCCCGGGTTAGGGAGCGATACAAGAAGGTTAAATGGTTTCCACCTATATACTGGGTATCGTTTATTTTGGAAATGAAAGCTTTTCTCCTTTGGGATGTCCCCAGCGGAGTCGCCAAACTGTGAATGTGTGCCCAAATTCTATATTTTTTTAGATTGGATTCACGCGAGTTTGAAAATATCCGGTTTAATTTGAAAAACGGAGTCGCCATGCCATTTTTATTTCCTCAAAACTTTGAAAAAAAGGATTTAGGGTTCGGAGGTTAAGTTACCCCTTGGGAAGAACGGATCGTCGTTCACCCAAGGTGCCTTGCCGTAGCAAGTCTCCCTAGATTCCATTTTTCGTGCTTGCTTGTGTGCTTTCTTGTGTGCATGTGTTGAAAAGAGAGGGGGGGGGGAATGTCCCAAGTTGTCTTCCGGACGTACAAACCATTTAGTTGGTTGTCGCTCGGGATTCCTTGGATTTTTTATGTGTTCGGGACTTTTATCCCATCCTCATCTTGGACTTGTGATCATCGCTATTTGACCTTGGGTCTTGCGTGATCGAGAGAAGGACTCTCTTTTATAGTCCAAAATGGGGTTCTTTAGAAAAGGAGTGTCCTTAGCCCATCAATCCTATACTTTGAGACGATTGAGCTTATATTGGAGCTATCATGCTCGTCTCAAGCGATAATCGGAGATATAGGTTCAAGGTTTATCCCTTTCTAAAGAGATTGTGGCACCTTTAATGGAATAAACAATGTAAAGATAGGATCTTTACACCGGTCCGTTCCGAAGGTTGCATCAAGTACCAATTGGGGATTAGGGGAATGCGTATTAAAAATGACATTTTTAGTGAAAAGATGACATTTTTGGGTGCAAAGGATGCTCTTTGATTTGCAAAGGATGCTTTTTTATGTAAAGAAACAATTTTTAATGCAAAGGATGCATTTTTATGTGGAAAATTAGTGTTTTATATGCAAAGGATGCATAAAGACTACATTTTGAAAGCAAAGGATGCTACTTTGATTATAAAGACATGATTTTTAGTGCAAAGGATGCATTTTTATGTCAAGAATAGATTTTTAGGTGCAAAGGATGCACCTTTGATGCAAAGATTACATTTTTATGAGCAAAGGATGCTTATTTCATGCAAAGGATGCAAAGGGAAAAGGGGGTATGATTTATATGAATAAAGATAGGATCTTTAACAACAAATACCAAGTCTCAAGCAAGATAATGAAATATATGAATGCAAGGAGCAATTATATCACATAAACAAGTATGATGCAAGGTAAGGGGGTGAGAGGTTACCAATGGTGGTGACCTCTTCTTCTTTGGATCTTGCCTAGTGGATGGACCAACTTGAAAGGCTTCAAGGAGGAGGGAGGTGGCTTCTTGGCACTCTTCAACTTCCTAGATTTTTGCAGTAGTGCTTGAATAGAGTTTTTGGTGCTAGAAATTCGTATTATGTGTGTCTCAATTGGTAGAGGAGGGCTCTATTTATAGGCAGTCTGGATAAGATCAATGAAGCCGTGCGGCCAGGAGTTCCCTCCTAATGCAGCCGTGCGGCATTATCCTGTATGACTCAGCATGTTTCTAGAATCATGCAAGGTGGCACTTCTAGAAGGATATCAAATACAAGGAAAACGTGCTCTTTTATTTTAAAGCAGTCCCTTCAGCCCTTGGAAGGTTCGGAACAGTTCCGGAATTGCTCCCGGACTTTAGGAAAAGTCCGGGTAATTGCCAAAAAATTTAACCGGAAGGCATGAGCCAGATTTGGGTACTTACACTATCCGCAGCCCGGAAGGCTTTAAACCACTCGGTCCGGAAGACCGTATAAACCTCCCACATTACTATCCGCAGCCCGGAAGGCTTTAAATCACTCGGCCCGGAAGACCGTATAAACCTCCCAAATCATTATCTCCAGCCCAGAAGGCTTTAAATTACCCAGTTCGGAAAACCATAAAATTTCCATTTCAGGACGCCACCACGTCCTCACAACCGACCTATACGGTCACCCAGGACGCCACCACGTCCTCACAACCGACCTATACGGTCACCCAGGATGCCACTACGTCCTCACAACCGACCTATGCGGTCACCCAGGATGCCACCACGTCCTCACAACCGACCAATATGGTCACTCACAGGAAACTGACACGTCCACTTCCCCACACACCCGAACTACGATCAGGCTTGATTCTTGCCAGGGATACGTAGGAATCCTATCACAGGGTCCAGCCAACCGACCTAAACGGTCACACCTCAGGACACCACCATGTCCTCACGCGATCCAGATCAGGACCCTTATCTTATCGATGACCCCACTTCCTCCATAAGTGACGTCGTCGAGGGGATTCTGTAAGTACCCCAATTTGGATCACCCTCTTCCGAGCTCCCGGGAAACACCGCAGACTCACTCAAACGCAGTCTCGAACATCCGAAACCCTCAGAAAAACCCTCCAAACCCTTCAAAAACCCTCAAAGGCCCAAAAAACCACCAACCAAACCAAGGGGGGCCTTTCTGGGACAAACAAACACAGAAGGACTTTTGGGGAATTATGCAGAAATTGGGAAAAGCATGGAGGTCCGTACGGACCTCTTTGCATGCTAAGAAGGTCCGTACGGACCTTCCTGCTACCAACTCTCATAATTACAGAATCCCTCTAAAGTCCACGAGATTCCCCTAAATCCGGGAAAACCAAAACTTTATATTTCCTTGGAGGTCCGTACGGACCTTCTTGCAGAAATTTCTCAACTATAAATAGAGGGCTCTCCCTCCCTCATTTAACACACCATCCTCTTCTACTTCTCCCTAGGCCTTCTGGCCTCCCCTCTAAGTCCTTCTGAGGCACTCCCGACCCCTTTCGGTTCCTCTCGAGGCCTTCCGAGCTTCCTTGTGGTGCTCCGAAGCCTTTCTGAGCGCTCCCGAGACGCTCTCGTGCTGCCTCAAGACACTCTCGAGGTACTTTAAGGCCCCTCGTGGTACTCCGAGGCCTTGCCTGGTCTTTCCCGAGGCGTTCCGGCTCTTTCCGAGTCAAACCGGCAACTCGGACGCACGCCGGAACTCTGCCCGAATGCAACCGACGATCCCGACACACACCGAACCGCTGCCCGAATCCAACAAATAATCCCTGCGATCCCAATGCACGCCGAAACTCTGCCCGAGTGCACACTTGACAATCCCGAGGCACTCCGAAGCTCTGTCCGCAGACAACCGGCACATCCAGAAGTAATCCCGGTCCGTCCCGAAACATTATTCTCCAGCGGAAGACAGACACGAACCAACATTGGTAAGGCTTCCTTCCTACACTATTTCAATACATTTCAATAAGCAGTGTACAATGTAGACATCCGACACAACATGCATTTTTAAAAAAGCACACACACACACACAACATTTAAAGAAAGAAGGGGTATCGAAAGACTCGTTTTTACAAGGCTACTCGGGTGAGCTCTAATATTCTAATATTCTCTTCCCGAGGAGTAACCTGACCTCCGAACTCAAAAATCTCATCACACAAAAACAGTTTATTTTTAAACTGATGCCTTTTCTCAATGTTTTGGGCTTAATCAAAATGGCATGGCGACTCTACAAAACAAAAACACGGCGAGGCAACTCCAACGCAAGCGAAAATGCCAGATGCCGGGGCGCAAACGCACTGCCTCTCGGATCCGGGTAATTTCCAAACAATGCGAGATGCCGAGGCCGCGCGCGAGCCGGATCCGAATAATTTCAGGGACGACCCGGAGCTGTATGTCCAGTAAGGTCGTCGCCTTAACAAGACTCAACGAGCGAGTGGATGAGTGGTTTACCTCGTTCTCCTGGTGAGTTGGGTCGCTCAATGGCGACGATGGTAATTCTCCATTACGACGGGCTCTGACCCATGTGGTGGGAAGGCTCGTCATTAGATGGGCTTGGTCGCTCATTGGCGACGACCGCCATCTATTATTCGACGGGCCATGGCCCAAGCCTTGATGGGCTTCATTAATCTTGATCTCTTAGTGGCCTCGTAGGGCCCATGTCTCGTAGGGATATACTGGGCCTGGCCCATCACGAAATATCCCGTTCATATATATATATATACCACTTTGGAGGGAGAGAGGATAGGAGAGAAGAGTGTGTGTGTGCAGGAATAATTTAGAGAGAGAGAGTATATGAAAGAAAATTCTTTCTATTAATTTCAAAACGTGATTACAAATGAAGGAAAACTCTCCTTATATAGATGGAAAGAGAAAACTATTACACACACCTGTCCATATTAGGACAACAACCTTTTGACTAAAGAATGAAAACAAAACTAAAAGTAACGGTCCTTATTGAAGCCGGGTACACATTGGGCCCCATCGTCACTATCAATAATGACTTTCCTAAAAGAAAACAAACTACTTTACTTTACTTTAATAAAGCAAGATTCTTGCTGTCTAAAGCAACCATTATTGCTAGAAAGTCCATTGTCTTCATTTGCCGACTTGATTTAGTGCGGTCCTGCTGTCATTCAGCCTGTGATATTGTTGAATTGTTGCAACCTTATCTTTAGAAGGTTGAGCTTAAGCCTTTTTCTTTTTAGCCATAGTAATTTGTCTAGTGCAATGGCTAGAGTGGTCCACTCATTATTATTTTCCCTTTTTGAATTCCCTTAATTCTTCTTCAAGCTCCTTAATTTCTTTTAGGAGCTTAGCTTCTAATTTATTAAATTCTTCAAACGATTGTTTGACTGGATTGTCCGCCATTTAACCTTTAATCTTTGGCCGGGGCTTTCCCCTTTGATGCAGCTTTAGCTTGCTGAGATATTGCCTCTATTAGGGAATCCCAGATATCTTCCTGGGTAGGCTCTGGCTGAGTCTCTCCTGCTAGGCAATTGAAAGTATTAATAGAGTCAAGTGACCCATGTGATGACACTGTTTTCATAGAGTCATCATCCTTTGCTGATTGATTGGGAAATGCCGAGAGGAATTGGTTCTTCATGTGATCCAGAACCTTCACCATGATTTTTTCCTCCGATTCCTTTGGATATTTTTTCTGAAAATAATTTTTCAGACTGCTCATTGAGTCATGCTGGAAGCATTGTTCCTTGGAACCTTTATTGCGGTCATCATTAATAACAGTTTGAATATTGACTGTTAATTTACAAATATCTTCAGGAGCCATTCTACTCCACCATTTGAAAAAGAAATTTCTTTGTAATATTGGAATATCAAGATTATCATGAGCAAGGGATATTGTCCATCTCCAAATTCATGGAATTTGGAATTTTGAAAAGAATAAGAAAAGACATTGTCCATAAATTAATTTTTCTGTTTGCAATTGTGCAACTAGTGGACTATTGTCACACGAGGAATTATATAAATCCCCAACTTCTTTTGGTAAAATTTCCAAAGAAGGGCCAAATTTTGACCACCAGTAGTAAATCCAATTTGGAACTGGTTTTTCTAGAATTTCTGGATTTATTGAGAAAAACCAAGAATGTTTGTTCTTGGGGTTTTGGTAATAAAATACCTTTGAAAAGGCTTGGATATAATCCCAATAATTATAATAGAGATATTTCCCTTCAGCTATCTTTATAGCCTTTTCCCCATTGGGGTTTAATCCCCATTCTCTAGGGAGTAATATCTTATTGATATGGCATTTGCTGTAGTTTATAAAACTTTCATCACTATTATTATTATCACAAAATCTGGGGAGAAACGCGTTTCTCCGTCGCGTATGGAGAAACGGGGCTTAGTATGTCGCGCGACATACTTAGCCACAAAAACTGGATATCATTTCCAAAGCTTCTGGATATCCAGAAGCTTGAATATGGATATCCAGAAGCTTGAATATGGATATCCAGAAGCTTTGGAAAGGATATCCAGAAACCTAATTTTTTTTCTGGATATCCTTTCCAAAGCTTCTGGATATCCATATTCAAGCTTTCGATATCGAAGCTTGGAAAGGATATCCGTAAAAATATTTGGTTTCTGGATATCCTTTCCAAAGCTTCTGGATATCCATATTCAAGCTTCTGGATATCCAGAAGCTTTGAAAAGTATATCCAGTTCTGTGGCTTAGTTAGTCGCGCGACATACTAAGCCCCGTTTCTCCATACGCGATGGAGAAACGCGTTTCTCAGCAGACCCACTCTATTATTATAATGATGAGTAATAGTTACTGATTCAGTAACCTTTAGCAAGATTTCCAAATTAGGTCTTGCTTGCCCATTGAGGCCTGTGTAACTTCTTGATTCGAGGTATCTGGTCTTAATTGACCAAGCATCATTTCTGATAATTTTGAGGTCTTCATCCTCAATAAACATCACAAATTCTGTGATATGATTCTCATAATATTCTTGCTCCTGAGCATTCTCAGTGATTGCAATTTCTTTATATGATATCATCTTATTGGATGATAAGGAAGCTAATTCTTCCTTTCTTGTAGATGAGGAGGAAGCTAATTCTTCCCTTCTTGGCGGGGCAGGTAATTGCTGCACAATTCTTGACCTTGATTGGTATACTGTCCAATCTCCAATTAGAGGAACAGTTGATGATTCTTGATGGGGTAATATATTGTTACTCCCATTTCCTCGACCACGGCCATTACCGCGACCTCTTCCCCTATTAGGGGTTGTCATTTTTCCTGTAAGAATTCTCGGGTTAAATAATCAGCAAGAGAATTATTTTCTCCTTTTATATATTGAATATCGAATTCAAAGGCAGATAACTGAGCTTGCCATCCTGCAAATATTTGCTTCGCCACAAGATTTTTTTTACATCTTTTTCAATAATAGATTTTACTGAACTGCAATCAATTCTTAGTAAAATTTTTTGATTTAATAAATCATCCTGAAATTTTGAAATACATTTAATTACAGAAAGCATTTCTTTCTTAATAGTTGAATATTTCAACTGAGTTGGATTCCATTTTCCCGAAGTAAATCTTATTAAATTTTCTTTTGAATTATCAGGATTCACTTGTTTTAAAATACCTCCATATCCTATATCGGAAGCATCAGTTTCTACTATTTTAAAATAGTTTGGATTGGCCAAAGTCAAACAAGGTAGACATTTTACCTTCGATTTAATGATCCTTACCGCTTGAGAATGTTTCTCAGTCCAAGGTTTAGGATTTTTTTTAATCTAGAATACAGTATAGTTGTATCCTTAGCCAAATTAGCATAATAGTCTGAAATATAATTTAGACTTCTCAAAAATCTTTGTAATTGTTTTGTATCATTTATGACATCAGGAAATTTAGAAGCAAATTCAATACTTCTGTCTATAGGAATAATTTTTCCTTGATTAATATTATGACCCAAAAACCTAACTTGAGTTTGAAATAATTTCATTTTAGGGGCAGATACCACTAACCCATTATGAATTATCAAATTCTTAAATATTTTTAAATGTTTAAAATGTTGTTCAATTGTTTTAGAAAATACTAAAACATCATCAATATACACAATTATAAATTCTGTGTATGGATTGAAAATATCATTCATAATGTTCTGAAATTCAGAAGGAGCATTTTTTAATCCAAAGGGCATAACATTCCATTCATAGTGCCCAAATGGGACTGTAAAGGCAGTTTTGTACCTATCAGATTCACTAATTTGAATCTGTCAATATCCAGATTTCATATCGAATTTCGAAAAGATTAATGCTTCATTTAGCCTATCTAATAAATCATTTTTATTAGGAATTGGATATCTAATCCATTTTAACACTTTATTAAGTTTATTAAGTGGTTTATAATTTATTACTAATCTAGGAACACCTCGTTCCTTTTCAGCTGCATTATTCACATAGAAAGCAGTGCAACTCCAAGGAGATTTAGATTTTCTAATTAATTTTTTCTCTAATAGAGAGTTTATTTCATTTTTACATAATTCTAAATATTCTCGATTCATTTGAGCCGGTCTAGCCTTAGTAGGTATTTGTTTTTCATCAAAATTATCTACATATGGTAAAGAAACAAAGTGTATTTTTTCTATCCCAAAAAGCATTGGGTAAGCTATTGCAAATCTCATTATTAAATTGTTGCTCAATTAATTTAATTTGATTTTGACTATTACTCCTTTTGAGTTGTTCATTAATATTCAAAATTCCTAGTTCTTCTTTGAGAAAGCATAATTGTTTTTCTTTATTTAAAAGAATATCCCTAACTTCATTAAGCATATGGGTCTGAGGATCGGTGATAAATTCAAATATAATTTCTTTACCATCTATTATGGTAGATATTCCTCTTTGGTCAATATTAATTATTGGCATTATTTTATGAAGGAAAGGGGTTCCCAATATTATTCTATGGGTAAGACCTTTTACCATAATAAAAGATGTAGGTAAACAAATATTTTGATTACAAATATAAGCATCAGATAATTTATATTTAACTCTTAATTTATCTCCTCCTGCTTGGGTAAGAGATTAAGTTGTTTTTGAAAAATATTTAGTAGAAATTATTTCTTCTTGTAAACAATTTAAATCGGCACCACTATCAATTAGTGCTATTTCATTTTCTAATATAAAATCTCTATTAATTACAAGAGTTATTTTCACAAACCATTTTTGTGAGGTAACCTGGTCTAACAGATTTAAATATCCTTTTATATCAGTATTACTGATGAAATTAACATCTGTAGTATTGGTACTAGTAGAAGCAACATCTTGTATTTCCTTTAATTTAAGAGATTTTGTTTCTAACAAGGTCATTCTTGTAGATAAAGCTTCATTATTATTTTTAATCTGAGAAATTTCAGACCTTAACAAGTTTATTTCTCTTTTTAAATCATTAATAGAAACAGGTGTTTCTTTAACATTAGATTGTTGGAATCTATGTAAAACCTCACTTAATTGGTAAGGTGCTTCTACAATCAAAGGTGATTCTTCTTTAATTAAGATTTTAATTATTTTTCCTTTTAAATTAGGATCCTTAATTGATTCTATCATTGTTAATGCTTTTTCTTGATCAGCATTTAGAACATTTAATCCATGCATATCAACTATGGATTTCCAATAACTTAATTCGTTACTTAATTCATTACATTGACAATTATTATTGAGTTTTTCTACTTCCTCTCCCCCCGAAGAAGTTTCTTCAACTAATTCGAAATTTTCTTCGTTAGAAGAATCTACTTCCTCTTCGGAATTAACAAGCATTATCTTTTTTAGTTGTGAACGTAATTGTTCATCTTCTATTTCATTAAGGGCTTTCTTAGTCCAACATTGATTAGCATAATGGCCAATCTTACCACATTTATGGCAACTTATCTCAAGCTTTTTTGCTTTTCTTTTTCCATTTTTAGGCATGAAAGCTTTTCCTTTTTGCTTAGGCTTAGCCTTATAATAACGCCTTTTATAATTCTTTTTATACGGATTTTCGTAATATTTTTCTTTATTTTTAAAAGATTTATTTTTCTTATACACAATTTTATGTTTTTTATTTATTTTAAATTTCTTTTCAGGAATTAATGATTTTCCTAAATCAAAGGCAAATTGTTCACAAAATTCACCTAATTGGTGCTTTTCTGATAACTTTTGCTTTTTTAATTGATTTTTTAGCTTAATGTCATTACATAAAGCTAATCCTTCATTAATGCAACTACTAATTAATTGCCCATAAGTTAATTCAGAATAATTAATATTTATTCCATCATTCTTCATTCTTAAAGATTGCTGAACCTTTTCAGCAAAAAGATGAGGAAGGCCATATATAAATTTAGATTTCCAATGAGTTGAATTAGGATTGGTTAATTGATAAACCCTAGATAAAAATGTATCTTTATACCATCTAAAATGGGTTAAAGATGGACATCTTAGGTTTTGGAGAAGTGTATGCAACTTCTCGGCAATTGGAATTGTATTTCCTACAAAATGTTGTAGGATAGCAAGACACAATGTATAAACTGCATCTTCTTCTCCAGTAGTGGCCATTGCACTACCTGGTTCAGTTTTAACCAATTTTTTATGGTTTCTTATTTCTATTTTTTGAGGTTCAGTAAGATAACGATCCCACCATCCTCTTAATTGTCCTACAATACCAGTTATAACAAAATTTGCTATGGCACTATCGCTATTGCCATGCTGTTTACATACAGTAGAATACATCATTATTCTATGTATTACATCTAAAATTTATTTATCATTCAAGCCATCTATATTCCATTCATAAATGGCTTTTTCAGAATAAGAATTCTGAAATGGCTCAGGTTCTTCAAATAGAAGATCTTGAGGAGAAGGTCTCTTGTAATAATATTTATCAAGAGGCTTAGGAGCATAAATTGAGTTTAATTCACTAATATTATTATTAGTATTTAAATCAGCAAACATATTGGTTAATTGATTAATATCATTAGTTTCTTCTGAGGATTCAGATTGAATTTCAATCTCACTTTCCGTCTCAGAAGACTCATTTTGTTTTGATGTTCCTTCTTGGGACACCACGTTAAGATGTAACTCTCTTAACTTTTGTTCTAAGATATGAAAAAACTCATTAGTATTATCCTCCAATTTAAATCCTTCAACAGAGATAGGAGGTTGAATCATAGGCGCATCTATTTGCACAGATGGAACTGATTCTTCTTGATTTATTTTATTTAATTGATTAATTATCAATCTTTGTTGATCCATTTGTTTGTTAATTGTATCCTTAAGAGAAGTCAACTCTTTTTCTAATAATACAAATTGATCACCTAAACAGATCAAAAAGGTATTGGTATAATTTTGAGATTTAATTAGAGTATTTAATTCTCTAATTGTTACTTGAGCAGTTTCAATTCTCTGCAAATTTCCATAAGCATTAGCCTCAGTATCTTTATTTAAACAAAAAGGTTGTTCAGGTGGAAAAGGTGACTTAACCATTTCCCCTTGCTTAGTGTTCCAAGATCATTGTATTACTAAGATTTCATTACTTATCTCATCTATATGATGATTTAAAAACCATTTTACAAAGTATGTAAGCTTCTGATTTTTTTCTAAATACTCGTAATATTTATTTTTGAATTCTATTAATTCTTCGTGTGAATATTTATTAAAATACCACTCACGAAATTCCTTATTCTCATCTTCCTGAAATTCTCTATTAAGAATTTCTCTTATATGGTTTCCTGGAGAATAATCCATTATAGATGAAAACTCATTTCAGATTGAGTAGGAGATTGCCTACTCTTGTTTTCAACTTTATTATAAATTCCTTCAGAAATGTTTTTTGACTTATTCTTATTTCTTCTACAGATTCAACTTCTTCTTTCATTTGAGAAGTTGAGGCTCTAAAAGTCTCATTAGGAATATTATAATATTCACTTGAGGTGGAATACCTAGCAGACATTGACCTAGGTAATTTTATTGTTCTTTGAGAATTAAATTTGATTTCTACATCTCCTTTGGATGTTTGAATTATTTGATCTATCTGGTTATTTAATTTTGTTTCAGGTTCTATTTCCTGAGGAAGGGATCAAGTTGTAGGGAAGTTTATTTCATCCCATCTAATTAGCCTATTAGTTGCTATATTTGAAGTTAATAAATTAGTTTGGACTACCGTAGTAGTTCCTGAAAACGAGATTTGTTTCACTTTGGGATTTAAAGTTTGTAAGACCTTATAATAAATCCTATAACATATTGCTATTATTTCGCTTCCTTGTTTAAAATTATAACCATTAGTATGAATGGTTAATTGCATAGCATCTAATAAATTTCTATCAGATAAAGATAAAGTCAAATTAGGGGATACATTAAAATAAACCGGTCCATGGCATAGACTAGTTCCAATTAAAGCTGCTAAAGAGAGTTTGAAGTCTCTACATCTACCATCTCTAACATATGCCATAATACTTAAATTAACTCCTAATAAGGTTAATGGTTTAAATGCAATTTGCACTAATCTTATATGGATAAATTTATAGTTCCTAAAAGGAATCAAATCTTTTTTACTCAACAAATTAATTGTTTGAGTATTTTCAGACATTCTAATTGTTTGCTCTATTGTTTTAATAGCAAACCTAGATCGCATATCAAACAATCCAATATTATAAATTTGATTTGAAGGAACGAATGAGATTACCCATTTGTTCAATTTATCCAATTTTTTTGGATATTCAACTAATTCTGCATTCTTAATTAATTCATCATGATGATCATTATCATTCATATTTATCATAAGCTTGATGTGGTTGGCCGAATAATAGATGTCTTGCTAAGTATGACTTATTAGCTTAAAAAGTAAATGACATAAAAGTACAATCTTTTTGGTCATCTTTGCAAACGAGTTCTTTGTTCAACTATCAACCCGAAGGGATAGACGGAAGAAATCCAACGAACGAATTGCTCATTTAACTATCAACCCGAAGGGATAGACGGAATGAATTCCAAAATCAAAGATGGGATTTTGATTTTTTAATGACATAAAAATACAATTTTTTTTTTATTTTATTTTTTTGTCATCTTTGCAAACGACTTAATCGTTTAACTATCAAATATATATACTCCCTCCGTCCCGGCCGATTTAGGATTTTTTGGGCCGGCACGGGGATTAAGGAAAAGGTAAATGTTGTGAGTGTAATTTAAAAATAGGAGAGAGAATGAGTGGAGGGAATAGTAAATTATAATGGTGTTGTGAGTATTAAAATAATGTAGGAGAGAGAATGAGTGGAGAGAATAGTGATTTAAGGTTTCCATTTTGGGCCGTCCTAAATCGGGTGGGACGCCCAAAATGGAAATAAATCCTAAATCGACCGGGACGGAGGGAGTATATATATATATATAAGCATAATTCATCTATATCAACTTGTATTACTATGACTATGATAAGTGGTTTGGTCTAGGTTGTAGTTTGAAATCAAATCATATTATGCAGTCAAGTGGGAGTGATTCTATTCGCTCTTAAGAATTTTGCAAGCTATCTAATCAAAACATATCAAATTATATCATGGTTTGAAGCTGCCTAATAAAACCACTCGATCGAAACAGCATACTGTATATATTAACAGGCCCGTCTCAACAATTATAGGGCCCTGTGCTAAATATGAAAACTGGGCCCTTAATATTTTAAAATTTTATACAATGGAATGATTGCAATAGTGTTGAAATAATAAACAAACAATTCATTAAAATTAAAAAATATTAAAAGAAAAACAAACTTTTTAATTAAGATTGAAAAAATAGAATGAAAGTTAACTAAAAAAGAATGGAAGAAAAGTCCAAAAAATAAAATGAGAAAAAAGCCCAAAAATAATAAGAGTGAAAGGAGAGTCGCAAGCAAGTAGAAGAAAAGTCCAAAAAAAATGAAAAAAAGAATAGGAAAAAATGGCCTAGAAGTGTTCTCCCTAGATTCGAACTTGGCCAAGGGAGTAGTCAAACAGAGCCTTAACCGCCAGACCACTTCCATTTCTATGAAACTGTTTGGAGTCGAATATATATGTATAAAAAAAGTAAAAATTTGGGGCCCTTAAATTTTTTGGGCCCTGTGCTATTGGGCCTCTTGCTCCTGGTCAAAACCGGGCCTGTATATTAATATACTTGTATGTTGAGTAATATTGATAAATTCATACAAAACACTTTCACTAAATCAAGTTTATCTTAACATTCAGTTAACATTCAATATTAATTTCATCATTTGTTATTTTCATTGTTGTGATGAATAGCTAACTAAGTTATTTCACAATTGGCATTGCGTTATCCCAATCTCTTCCTATGACCTCCCTCTTCCTTTTTTCCCCTTTCTCACATATCCCCCCATCTTCGGTCCTTCCTCCAACATTTCTCTCTCTTTCTTCGGCACTCCTCTCTTTCTTCTTTAACAAATATGATAATAAATTATAGTCTGTACTATAGTATGGACATTATTTGAACCACCATTGAACTACAATCTGAACGAAAGTTCTGAATCATGATATAAACAGAATGATAGTTTGAGCCGAACCGAACAAACCATTGTAATTTGGGTTGATTTGATTAGGCTTGAACTTTTTTATAATTTGATTCAGTTTTAAAGTTGTCTAGACCAATAACTGGTAATTCTAGTTCAGTTTATAACTAGATCAAAACCTTATCAAATGAACTTATTTACACTTGATGAAGAATCAGATGTGAATGTTGTGCATACCATTTTTCTTGTAGTGCCAAAATCATTAACAAGAGAAATTTTGAAATTTTATTAGATATTTATTTTTAAAAGGAGAAAGTAGTATTATGTTTATAAAATATAATTTCGATGTAGTTAGATAAATTTAATCTTAATCTTATAATATTATTAATTTGATAACTATTTGTAGTTGTAAGTGTTACACCATGTGTTGACATTGGTGTTTTCTTCAGTGTTGCTACACCAGTGTTGCCACTGGTGTTGCCTCATGTGTTGCCATTGTATTGGCAATTCAAATTATGGATAGTTATTACATATTTTTCATAAATTATAAAGTGATAATTATTAATTATATATCAGTTGTTAGTTTGTTCAGTTTATGGTTGAACAGGTCATGGGATGGCACTAGGCATAATTTACGAATGGGAAACAAGAAAGTTACACATTTATGTGTAATTGTGATGACCAAATAAACATTGTTAGGATGTTATCTACAGAGTGGGAGCTTAATATAGGGAGTAAAAGGTTCATAATGCTTGGCGGTACAAGTGGTGAAGCCTAGGAAGACTTAGTCTTCAACAAACAAGAAGGTGGTGCTAAAATTAAGGAATTAATCACATGGCTGATTTTCTGGTTGGTTTGAGTAGGCTCCAAGTTCTAGGAACTTATAAATAGTGCAAGCATTCGATATTCTCACTCAACCAATTCAGAAGTTGAGATTTGCACAAGATAGACACACGGCACTTTAGTGTTGTCCCATGTGTTGGCAACACACTGTCCAACACCAATGAGTTATCACATATAATTTTCATTCTTCAAGTGTTTCTGCATGTTAGATAGGTTGTGATTGTAAAGAGTGTGTTCTAGAATAGTTATTCCCCTATGCTATTGATTGAAAATTATTAGGGAACTTTTGACCTTGTACCAAAAGCTTATTATTAAGAATTCCTGGCACCCATCATGTTATATATTTATTTATATATAACTTGATAAAAATCTATTCTCTCGTGATTCTTTTATTATTTTCGCTGTCTTTAAATTATCTTAATTATTCTATTTTTGAATTGGTGTGAGTTGTATTGTTCTTAGTGTTGTCAAATACTATTAACAACACTTGTGAGTTTCATCTCACTTTTCTAAGTCACTGACAATTTCAATTGGTATCAGAGCCTAGCACTTGATATACTAAGTGTTTTGATCCATTTGTCATGGCTTATGATCCTGCTAATCCTAATCAAAAGAGGCTTCCTGTTTTAGATGGGTCAAATTATGCTTATTGGAAGATTCGTCTTCGCTCGGATATCAAATCAATTGATCTTCGAGCTTGGCGATCTGTAATTAATGGTTATTCTGTTCCATTGCTTCCTCCGGATGAAGATGGTGACGTACAAGTCAAACATGAATCCGAGTGGACAAATGAAGAGAATAATCTAGCTAGTTTCAATGAAAAGGCACTAAATGCCATCTATGAATGGGTTGACATGCATATGTTCAAACTCATTCAAAATAGTCTCCCTGCAAAAGATGCTTGGGATACTTTACAAAGATTTTGTGAAGGTGATGGTAATTTCCGAGAAACGGAGCTTAGAGGTCTCACTAGTAGGTTTGAAAGATTAAGAATGGGTGAAAACGAAGATATTTCTTCTTATTTTAAAAAGTTGATTGATATTTCAAATGATTGTCAACTATTAGGAGAACCTTTTACTAACAAACAACTTATTTCAAAAGCTATTCGTACTCTTCACGAATTTTTTAATATTAAAGTTTCTGCCATTAAAGAGGCCCATAATCTTTCAACTATGGATATTAATTCCTTGATGAGCAATTTGAATAATTTTGAATTAAATTTTAATGATCAAACTGAAGCTTCAAAAGGCAAAAATATTGCCCTAAAAATCGAATCTTCGAACATGATTGTGGATGATGAAGATGAAGCTTTCGAGGAATTAGATGAAAATACTAGTGTAGATTTACTTGCTAAGAAATATAATTCTATGCTTAGAAAGTTTAACAATATGCAGGTTAAAGCTAAGGATCAACAATCCAAAGTACATAGTTTTGTACCCAAAAGACCCATTCCTCCGAACCAAAGAGACACATCACTAAGGAGAGCATCCTCAGAGAAGTCCAGATCTGACCCCAAATACATTGAATCGATTCAATGTCACACTTGTTCCGGTTGGGGTCACTATGAAAATGAATGTGCAAACAACTTGAGAAAGGCAGGCAAAAATATGTGGGTGTCTCTTAGTGATGAAGAGGAGGAAGGAACTGAAAAGGTGAAAACCTTGAGCAAGTGGTTATGTTGGCCACGATAGAGGAGCTGTCTTCAACATGATGTGTTGCCTAAAGTGCTGTCCAGAACATGACAACACATGACACAACACTTGTGTCTTCGTCAGGATGTGTTGCCTCAAGTGTTGTCCAACACATGACACAACACTTAGAAGGTATGATTCATTAAATTCTTCTAATGATATATGCTTTCATGGTTATGTTAGTCTCAATACAGATGAGTCATTAGAGGATGAGCTTGATAAAGATGAGCTCATTAATGAATTAAAAAGTCTCTATGAGTCTCTTCTCATAGAATGGAAAAAGGAGAAAAAGATGGTGGTATTCTCAACAAAAGAGAATCATGAGCTTAAGGACTCCTTGACTCAGCTAGAGATTCAACTCACTAGGAAGGAAGAAGATCTTGATAAACTCAAGGCCAAGCTCAACCTAGCCGAATCAACCTTCAAGAAGCTCAACACGAGTACCTCTAAACTGGATGAACTTGAGTAAGCCTCTAAAAGCAGGTATTGGATTTCAAGAATCACTAGAAAAAATTACTTCTACCTTGTTTAATGTTGAAACTAAGACTAGTTTTGTAAAAGAACATGTTAAGGAAAAAGGTAGTTCTTCTAGTAATATCTCTGATCGTACCTTTGAGTGTGAATATTGTCACAAGGCTGGACATAATAAATCAGAATGTTTTATTCTCCAAAAGAAAAATTCCAATTCTCAAGTGTTGCCTCAAGTGTTGTCAAATTCTCAAGACAACACTCGAGATAACACAGCAGATCAGAAGAATAAAATTTCAAAAAAGGTTTGGTTTTCCAAAGCTAATCTGAAATGTAACGTCACCTACACTGCTTTAAGGACTAACGTTTCAGGTGCTTGGTACTTTGATAGCGGTTATTCACGTCACATGACGGGAACAAGATCCTTCTTGAAGGAATACCAACCTATTCACGGAGGCTCAGTAACCTATGGAGGTGGAGGCAAGAGTAACATAATAGGAGAAGGAAAAATTGATGTCCTCGGTTTTCCTCCCTTAAAAAATGTCTTGCATGTAGATGGATTGGTTGCTAATCTAATTAGCATTAGTCAATTATGTGATGACGATGTGGAGGTAAAATTTAATAGGAATACTTGTGAAGTTTTTTATAATACTAACTTTTGTGTTATGACAGGAACAAGATTGAGTGATAATTGCTACCTTGTTGGAAATAAACAAGTGTGCAATTCGACAAAAATTGATGACACAATTTTATGGCACCAAAAGTTAGGATATGCTCATTATAGGAATATTGAAAAGATAGTCAAACTTAGTGTTGTTAAAGGTGTTTCCAATTTAAATCTCAAGAATATCATGGTGTGTGGTGACTGTCAATAAGGTAAACAGACTTGTGTTGCTTACAGTGTTGGACAACACAGTGAACAATACTCAGGAACAACACATTATTTTCAGCTTTTACATATGGACTTAATGGGTCCAATTAAAGTAGAAAGTTTGGGAGGTAAGATATATATTTATGTGATAGTGGATGATTTTTCTAGGTTTACTTGGGTCTATTTTTTAAGAAAAAAATCTGAAACTTTTGATAAATTTAAACACTTATTTTCCAAAATAAAAAACATGTTTTGTTCACCTATTTTTCGAATAAGGTGAGATCATGGTAAAAAATTTGAAAACATCTCCTTCTCTACTTTTGTAGTAAAAAGGGGATACACCATGAATTTTCAGCACCCAAAACACCACAACAAAATGGTGTTGCTGAAAGGAAAAATAGGACTTTGCTAGAGATGGCTCGTGTTATGCTAATTGCTAGAAATATTTCTAAAGGTTTTGGGCTGAGACATTAAACACGGCATGTCACATTTCGAATAGATTTTTCTTAAGACCCAGTACAACTATGATATCCTATGAGATTTTAAATGGAAAGAAACCTACCGTACACTATTTTCATGTGTTTGGGTGTTTATGTTATGTTTTAAATGACCGGGAATATTTAGGAAAACTTGATTCAAAGAGTGACAAAGCTATCTTTCTTGGTTACTCTCAAAACAGTCATGCTTACCGAGTTTATAATTTAAGATTAAAGACTATTCAAGAATCGGTAATTATTATTTTTAACGACTTTTTGAGTGCCACAGGTGAACCAGCAGAAGATATGCCACTAACGTTGCTCGAAGAAGTTGAAAAAATTGCTGAAAGAGAAACTGGTTCAAGCAATACAACCACAGATTCAAGTGTTGCCCCAAGTGTTTGTTGGGTTTTGGGGTTACAAACGTAGCGGAAAATAATTTTACAACAACAAAACCCTAGCCCTCAAATCCGTCTAGCATGAAAAGATTAGAAACATGAAATATAATTACATACCTTAAATGCGATTATGTTACTCAAAACAGATCTCAAAATTCAAGCTTTAGAATTTTGATGTTGAATCTTCTATCTTCCTTGTTCAACCTTGGTGATGAATCAATCATTAGAGATCTTCAAGCCTTAGGAGATAAAGCAACCTCCCTCTAATGGTGATCCACACGCAAACGAACCAAGAACGCTTCTTGTAGGATTGCTAGATGATCCTCTTGATTATTGAATCAATATTCAATAATCAAAGCCAAAACAATGGAATTATTTGAGAGCTTTTGATTCTTAATCAATAATCAAAATCTATAGTTTCATAAACCTAGAACAATGATGTAGGGAGAGAGGTTTATGGCAGCCAAAGGATTGTATTTATATCACATATAAATCCCTAATCATATTAGGGTAGGAATCCTTGTCAAACCAAAACCAAATTGCCAAAGGAAACGCGGGTGGACCAAAATTCGCTCAGGGCACGACTCGTGCCACGAGTCATTCCAGGCAGCCACGAGTGCCCCAAGCCAAATTCAAGTCGTGTCACGATTCGTGACAAAATTGCACTCATGCTGGTTTAGGGAACGAGTCGTGCCCAAGGGCACGAGTTGTGCCCAACCCCACAAAGTCAACAGTCAACGTGTCGTTCCTTGGAAGCCAAAACGTAGTCGTTCTGCATCACATGCATATAATCATCTCCATGATTATCCACTACCAAACTCATACTTGTTATTCATAATAACTAGGGACGCAGTTCAATATAATAAACATGTAAACATATAATGAACTAAATAATCTTTCTCTATAATAAATGATAAAGACGATTACATAACGGTTCATATTATAAGTCAAACATAACTAAACGCCTAGGGCACTACACCAACAGTGTTGCCTCTGAAACGACAACACATGAGACAACACAGGATTTCAGAACAGTGACCAAAAACAATGCCTTAGAAGAAGATGATGAGTTAGTGTATCAACAGGCTAGGAGAGACCCTCAGCAAGAATTAGAAATAACCATCCCACTACTCAAGTAATTGAGGAGGTCAATGAAGGAGTTCGAACAAGAAATAAGGAGCCAGTTAACTATAGAGATATGGTAAGGTATGTGTGAATATCCACCACATACTCTAAGGTAAAACACTCATGTTTCGTTTCTAGTCTTGAGCCTAAAAATGTGATTGAAGCTTTAAAAGATAACTTTTGGATTCAAGCTATGCATGAAGATCTTGAACAATTTACCCGAAACACTCTTTGGTGTTTAGTTCCTAGTCCTTTGCATACTAATATAATTGGAACTAAATGGATTTATAAAACCAAATCTGATGAATTGGGTAATATTATTCATAAGAAAGCTCGTCTTGTGGCTCAAGGCTATACACAAGTGGAAGGAATTGACTATGACGAGACCTTTGCACCTGTGGCTAGAATTGAGTCAATAAGACTTCTTTTAGCTATAGCTTGTTACCTTAAAATCACATTACACCAAATGGATGTTAAAGCGGCTTTCTTGAATGGGTACTTAGATAAAGAAATTTATGTTGAGCAACCTAAGGGGTTTGAAGACCCATTCCACCCAAATCATGTATGTAGACTTGATAAAGCCTTATATGGCTTGAAACAAGCTCCTTGTCCAAGGTATGGGCGACTAACAAGTTTTCTAATTGAATATGGATTTGTTAGAGGCGAAGCCGATAGGACATTGTTTATTCTAAGGCATGATAAAGAACTTGTCATTGCTCAAATCTATGTTGATGACATAGTTTATGGATCCACATCTAAAACTTGTTTGCAAAATTTTGTGGAGGCTATGACATCAACTTTTGAGATGAGCATGATAGGTGAACTTAACTATTTCTTGGGATTGCAGGTAAAACAATCTAATGATGGGATATTTATCTCTCAAAGCAAGTATGCAAGAATTTTGGTAAAAGGGTTTAGATTGGAGAGTGCTAAGAGTTCAAAGATACCTATGGGATCAACACTTAAGGTGGCCAAAAATTAATGAGGGGAGGATGTTGATCCAATTCTTTATAGATCCATGATAGGTAGCCTTCTTTATCTTAGTGCCAGTCATCCCGATATTATGTTCAGCATAGGTGTGTGTGCCAGATATCAGTCTAATCCTAAAATTTCTCACCTAAATGCTGTTAAGAAAATTATTCGGGACTAGTGAATTAGGAATTTGGTTCACTAAAGACACTAATACCAACTTAGTTGGTTTTAGTGACTCTGATTGTGTTGGTGTTATGTCCTAGGCCTATGATTGATAGACTTATGTGTTGACATTATTTATTATTATTTGAGATGTTTATCATTTGATTATTATATGTTTTGTATATTTGTTTATAATAATCTCCGTCCCTAATTATTAAGAGAATAATTAGTATAATTGTCAATGGATAATCATGTGATGATTATATGCATAGAGATGCACATTGAAATTATGGGTACTTGTTAGAGAACAAGTGACTGGACATGACCCGCATGAGATTTATGTCATGGTCAAATGTCATAATTAAATCTCATACGGTTACTTCATTTAGTCCCTAGACCTGAGATTATCATGACCTTACATATGATGAAAGTCATGTTTGATTTTAGTCAAACGATATCTTAACACGATATCTATAAAGACTATCTTTGGCATGATCGGATTCATGATGGGAAGGATGATAAGTCAAGAAGGAATTTGTCCCTCGTAAGAGAGATGTTTTGCTCGGGCCCCTCGATGAGTGATAATGATGAAAGTGTATGGCCGTACCCCAATATGATTGGAATTATCATTATACTCAAGAATCGAGAAAGCATTGAACAATAACAAGTTGACGAGGACCATGACTTGTGTTCAATATAACATCGTGAGACAAAGGGAGAAATGGAAGTACACCCGATGGAAACGTGAACTCTTACGTTACATTATTTGGGTAGACATAATGGCTTGCTAGAGTCCGCTTATGTCTTATGAGGTTCGATATGATCGAAATCATTGCCAACATAATGTAATCCTATTGGGTCACACACAACTAGAATGAATTGGTTAAACCGGAGGAAGAATGATTGAGAGTCTCAGTATCTGGCTACATATGTCACGCGACATATTAAGCCATTGGCTTAATATACCGCGCGACATAATAGGCCCGTACGCGGTTTGACAGCCTGTTCTCCTAATACGATTAGGAGAGGTATTCATACTATTGTAGTATAAATATGAGAGGTATGTCAGACCTAATTCTCTAGCCGAAATTTTCAAGAAAAATTCACAATCAAATACTCTCAATATTCTTCAAGGTTTTAGATCTAGCAATCATCAAGAAGTTGTTCTTGAATTCATTCAAAGGTGTGGATACCGAAAGAGGGTCTTCGCTCGTTCATCGATCAAGGCCTAGAGTTCAAGCAAGTTGAAGAACGAAGTTTGTGATTCGATATCACATAATCAAATCGTTCGATAGCTCAAGAACGGAAAGCGTTCGAGGTTGGTTTAATTCTATCTCATAGGAATTTAAATTAATTGTATAGAACGGATCCTAGGGCTTCTTGGGTTTTATGTTTTAATGCTTAATTCCGCTGCGCATGGACCCGTAAAACCCAACAGTGGTATCAGAGCCCCGTTCGTATGATTAAGTTTGAATTAACATGGTAGATTTAAGATATAAATTGTTTATATGATTATTGCATATTTTGTATGCGATAGAATTTTTAATTGTTTATGTGAAACAATGTGAAAATCATTTTCGAATTATGCTGAATTAAATCTGTAAAAAGGATGTTTTATGTGATTTAATTACATGTAATCTGTATTGGTTCGAATCTGGAAATCCTGTAACCTGGCTGCTTAGGTCGCACGACATGATGAGCCATGTGGAATTCTTGTTATCTGGCCTGTTAGGTCGCGCGACATATCAAGCCTCTAGCTGATGTTGTCACGCGACATAATAAGCCAAAACTGGGCAGAAACAGTTTGTTCAATTTTTCTGCTATTTTGTGATTGTGTTTACAATCTGATATGTTCATATGAAAATCTGGATGTTATAAAATTAAGTTTATAAGGCCATGCTAGATTGATTCATTGATATGCATGATTAATTGATTAAAATGTGATTTTAATAATTATTGCGATGCATGTTTTAATTGTTCTTACATGCTAAGAATTTTTTAATTAGATGTTTAGTTGAAACATGATATTTAGTTTCCTAATATGTTTAGATTTAGACATTGTAAATTTTGGATCTTATGATTGTTTATGGAAACAAGTCATAAATACGCGAAATTTAAAAGGAAAGCGATTGTTTATAAAAGGTAAGGATTATGTTGCCTAATCGAGTTGATTCCCAATTATGCATGTCTAGGAGAGTTACGTCTAAGGAAGAGTTGGTACTTAAGAAGTCCTTGTGGCTCACCTATCTTCATGGGAACTTACAGTGCATGATTTTGACTATCTTTACGATATGCTTATAATCTACCTTTAAAGAACCTTCATTTAACTTTTAAGTTCTTTATGCCAATTCATGATTAAAAACACTTGAGACCATTCGGATAGTTTTGGGTGGGCTTGCCATAGCAAGGTGCTTTGATTCTATTCGAATGCGAGCAAGATGAGGAAATGGTGGTTCCTATACGTTTTAAAGTGAATGAACTTAATTGGGTTATCAAAATGGTTTTGGACCCAAGGCATAAGATGAGATTAAAATATGCCTAGACATATGATGTCTTGAATAAATCTCATAAAAGATCTAAGAGTCATATAGTTGATATGATTGATGTTTTCTACCTAATTAATTTAATTTTGAGCGGTTTGCCATAGCAAACTTGAAATTGAATTAAAGTTGGATCTTAGCCCATTAAATGTATATTATGCTCATTTGCATTTGAAGGTGTATAATTTAGTGGGAGCATTTATTTAAATGCATTATACTTCTCATATAATATGTTTACTTATATGTGTTCATATTTTATGTATATCTTTTTGTAGAATAAATGGCATCAAACAATAATCACTTTTCTGCGATCTGTCCTTGAGAAGGAAAAGTTGGAAGAGAATGGTACAAACTATATGGATTGGATCCGTAGTTTAAGAATTGTTCTCAAACAAGAGGAGAAACTATACGTTCTCGATGAACCTATTCCACCTGAACCTGCTGCCAATGCTTTGCTAGGGCTATAAGGGATCAATATACGAAGCACAAGCGTGACTCTACGAGATGTTGGTTGCCTTATGCTCTCCGCCATGTGCAAGAACCTTGAGAAGGATCTTGAGCACTTGGGGACGATCGACTTAAACAATCGGGCGTGGAAATGTTCCAAGTTCAAGCTAGGCAAGAAAGGTACAACACGATTCTTTGTCTTGACCTCATGCAAGATGAGTGAAGGACAAGCTGTTGGTCCCCATGCTCTCAAGTTGAAGGGCCACATTGAGCATCTTGAAAGGCTCGGTTTTCCAATTAGCCAAGAGTTGGCTACCGACATAATATTGAATTCATTACCTAAAAGTTTTAGTCATTTCATAATGCACTATAACATGGGTGGAATGAATAAAAACCTTTCGAGTTAGTTCAAATGTTGAACAACAGCGGAAACCAATATTGTCGAGAAGAAAACCGATCAAGTGCTAATGGTTAACAAGGGGAAAGGGTTCAAGGGTAAAGGAAAGGCAAAGGTTGCTAATCCTAAGGCAAAGGTTGCCAAGCCCAAAGAGGCTTCCAAGCCTACAGAGGCTAAGCCCAAGTCCCGAAGGGACGCAATGCGCTTCCATTGCAATGAGATTGGACATTGGAGGAGAAAGCTGCGCAAAATACAAGGAAGCAACGAAGAAGAGCAAAGGAGTTGCTTCGACTTCGGGTATCTTTGTTATAGATATATTCCTATCTACTTCTAGTTCTTGGGTATTGGATACCGGATGTGGAACTCACATTTGTTTAAATGTGCGGGGTCTAAGAAACAAAGGATGCTTAAGGAAGGTGAAGTGGACCTACGTGTGGGGAATGGAGCAAGAGTTGCTTTGCATTAGCCGTAGGAACTTATGAAGTTACTTTACCTAGTGGGCTAATACTTGTTTTGAACAATTGTTATTACGTTCCAGCTTTAAGTAGGAATATTATTTCGATTTCAGTTTTGGATAATGAAGGTTTTAATTTTCTTATATGTGATAAGAAATTTTCCATTCACAAGAGTGATATGCATTATTGTCTTCTTTGTTTCATTCAATGGCCTTTATATTCTTGATATTGAAAATCGAGATAATGATTTCTATAACATTAACAAGAGATCTAAACCCAATGATGTAAACCACACTTACTTATGGCATTGTCGTCTTGGCCATATAAACGAGAAACACATTTCTAAACTCCACAAAGATGGATTTTTAGACTCACATGATTATGAATCTTATGAGACATGGGAATCTTGTTTACTTGGCAAGATGACCAAGGACCCATTTACCAAAACCGGTGAAAGGGCGGGCAACTTATTAGGACTCATACATACCGATGTATGTGGGCCTATGAGTAGCGATGCTAGGGGAGGATTTCTGTACTTCATAACATTCACCGATGATTATAGTAGATTTGAATATGTTTATCTAATGAAACATAAAAGTGAATCGTTTGAGATATTTCAAATATTTCAAAATGAGGTACAAAATCAACTTGGCAAAACTATTAAGGTACTTCGATCCGATCGAGGTGGTGAATATTTGAGCCAAGAATTTGTGATCATCTTAAGAGTTGTGGAATCGTTTGAGAACTCTCTCCACCCGGAACACCACAATGGAATGGTGTGTACGAAAGGAGGAATAGAACTTTGTTGGACATGGTTCGTTCTATGATGAGTCAAGTTGAGCTTCCTTTATCCTTTTGGGGACATGCACTAGAAAGCTGCTGCTTTCACTATAAACGAGTTCCTACCAAATCGGTTCAAAAGACCCCATATGAGATGTGGCATGGAAGAAAACCTAGTTTGTCTTTCATGAAGATTTGGGGTTGCGATGCATATGTCAAGAAGTTAACTTCCGACAAGCTAGCACCTAAATCGATAAATGTGTTTTCGTGGGATATCCTAAGGAAACCAAAGGATACTATTTCTACAACCGAAACGAGAACAAAGTGTTTGTTGCTCGAAATGGTACTTTCTTAGAAAAGGAGTTTCTTCGCAAAGGAACCGGTGGGAGTAAAATAGATCTCGAAGAAATTTGAGAACCCGAAAACAACATTGAACCAATGGTAGAAAGCGAACCAAGTTCACAAACCGTTGTGGAACCGGTTCAAGATGCACAAGTTCTTCGCCGAAGTGGTAGGTCACGATCCGAACCCGAGAGATATGGATTTCTCGTTACGGAAAGTGATGAAGTGGAGTTAATCGAAAATGATGAACCCACTTGCTATCAGAAGCGATGTCCGCTCTGATTCGGAAAAATGGCAAGAGGCCATGAAGTCCGAATTACAATCCATGGGCGATAATCAAGTTTGGAACTTGATTGATCCACCGAAGGTGTAAAAACCATAGGGTGCAAATGGGTCTTCAAGAAGAAGACCGACATGGATGGGAAGGTGCACACCTATAAGGCTATGCTAGTAGCTAAGGGATATAGGCGGATTCATGGCATAGACTATGATGAAACCTTTTCTTTGTAGCTATGCTTAAGTCTATTAGAATTTTACTTGCCATAGCCACATATTATGACTATGAGATATGGCAAATGGATGTCAAAACGGCTTTCCTTAATGGGAAGTTACTTGAGGATGTATACATGATACAACACGAAGGTTTTGTCAATCCAGAAAATTCTAACAAGGTGTGTAAGTTGCAGAAATCCATTTATGGATTGAAGCAAGCTTCTAGGAGTTGGAATCTACGTTTTGATGAAGCAATCAAGGAGTTTGGTTTTATCAAGAACGAAGATGAACCTTGTGTATACAAGAAAATTAGTGGGAGCGTAGCACTATTTTTAGTGTTGTATGTCGACGATATCTTACTCATTGGAAATGACGTTCTGCACTAGAGGCTGTCAAGTCTTGGTTGGGAAAGTGCTTTTCAATGAAAGATATGGGCGAAGCCGCATATATCCTTGGTATCAAGATCTATAGAGATAGATCCAAGAGGATGATTGGTTTAAGTCAAAGTACTTACATTGACAAAGTCCTTAGAAGATTCCAAATGGAAAATTCTAAAAGAGGGAATTTTCCAATGTTGCATGGTATATCTCTTAGCAAGAATCAAAGTCCTAAGACTAATGATGAGCGAGAGAGAATGAATGGTATTCCATATGCTTCGGCAATTGGGTCTATCATGTATGCTATGTTATGTACTAGACCCGATGTCTCGTGTGCTCTAAGCATGACGAGTAGGTACCAATCGGATCCCGGCGAACCACATTGGATAGCATTCAAGAATATCCTTAAGTACTTACGAAGAACTAAGGATGTATTCTTGGTCTTTGAAGGAATGGAAGAAGATCTTGTAGTCAAAGGCTACACAGATGCTAGCTTCCAAACCGACAAAGATGATTTCGAATCGCGATCTGGATTTTTGTTTACGCTTAATGGAGGCCTTGTGAGTTGGAAAAGTTCCAAGCAAAGTACCGTCGCTGATTCTACAACCGAAGGCGAGTACATAGCGGCATCCGATGCGGCTAAGGAAGCGGTTTGGATCAAGAAGTTCATTAGTGATTTGGAAGTCGTTCCAAGCATCGGAGACCCTATTGAACTTTCTTGTGATAACAATGGTGCCATTGCACAAGCAAAGGAACCAAGATCACACCGAGAGATCCAAACACATACTTCGACGTTTCCACATTATCCGTGAGATATGTGAAAGGGAAGACGTTAAGATATGCGAGTAGACACTAATGACAACGTGGCGGACCCATTAACTAAGGCTCTCCCGCAAGCTAAACATGATGGTCATGTTAGGTTCATGGGTATTCGATACATGGTAGATTGGGCCTAGTGCAAGTGGGAGACTGTTGGTGTTATGCCCTAGGCCTATGATTGATAGACTTATGTGTTGACATTATTTATTATTATTTGAGATGTTTATCATTTGATTATTATATGTTTTGTATATTTGTTTATAATAATCTCCGTCCCTAATTATTAAGAGAATAATTAGTATAATTGTCAATGGATAATCATGTGATGATTATATGCATAGAGATGCACATTGAAATTATGGGTACTTGTTAGAGAACAAGTGACTGGACATGACCCGCATGAGATTTATGTCATGGTCAAATGTCATAATTAAATCTCATACGGTTACTTCATTTAGTCCATAGACCTGAGATTATCATGACCTTACATATGATGAAAGTCATGTTTGATTTTAGTCAAACGATATCTTAACACGATATCTATAAAGACTATCTTTGGCATGATCGGATTCATGATGGGAAGGATGATAAGTCAAGAAGGAATTTGTCCCTCGTAAGAGAGATGTTTTGCTCGGGCCCCTCGATGAGTGATAATGATGAAAGTGTATGGCCGTACCCCAATATGATTGGAATTATCATTATACTCAAGAATCGAGAAAGCATTGAACAATAACAAGTTGACGAGGACCATGACTTGTTTTCAATATAACATCATGAGACAAAGGGAGAAATGGAAGTACACCAATGGAAACGTGAACTCTTACGTTACATTATTTGGGTAGACATAATGGCTTGCTAGAGTCCGCTTATGTCTTATGAGGTTCGATATGATCGAAATCATTGCCAACATAATGTAATCCTATTGGGTCACACACAACTAGAATGAATTGGTTAAACCGGAGGAAGAATGATTGAGAGTCTCAGTATCTGGCTACATATGTCACGCGACATATTAAGCCATTGGCTTAATATACCGCGCGACATAATAGGCCCGTACGCGGTTTGACAGCCTGTTCTCCTAATACGATTAGGAGAGGTATTCATACTATTGTAGTATAAATATGAGAGGTATGTCAGACCTAATTCTCTAGCCGAAATTTTCAAGAAAAATTCACAATCAAATACTCTCAATATTCTTCAAGGTTTTAGATCTAGCAATCATCAAGAAGTAGTTCTTGAATTCATTCAAAGGTGTGGATACCGAAAGAGGGTCTTCGCTCGTTCATCGATCAAGGCCTAGAGTTCAAGCAAGTTGAAGAACGAAGTTTGTGATTCGATATCACATAATCAAATCGTTCGATAGCTCAAGAACGGAAAGCGTTCGAGGTTGGTTTAATTCTATCTCATAGGAATTTAAATTAATTGTATAGAACGGATCCTAGGGCTTCTTGGGTTTTATGTTTTAATGCTTAATTCCGCTGCGCATGGACCCGTAAAACCCAACAGATTGGGCAGGGAATATAGATGATAGAAAAAGTACAAGTGGGGGTTGTTTTTTCTTAGGTAATAACCTAGTGTCATGGTATAGTTGCAAGCAAAACTGTGTCTCGCTCTCGACTGCTGAATCTGAATATGTAGCGGCCGGGAGTTGTTGTTCACAGTTAATCTGGTTAAAACATATGTTTGATGACTATGGTCTTGATAGTAATATCTTGACCATATATTGTGTCAATTTAAGTGCAATAAATATTTCCAAAAACCCTGTACAACACTCACGCACTAAACATATAGATATCCGCCATCACTTTTTGGGAGATTTAGTTGAAAAGGATTTTATCCAAATAGAGCATATTGATACCAAACATCAACTTGCTGATATTTTGACTAAATCCCTGGACCATGAGAGATTTTCAAGTTTGAAAAAATCTCTTGGTCTATGTTTTTTGTAAACTGTTGTCTTAAGTTGTTGTCGTCTGTATTGCCAATACAGACAGCAACAATGTGTACAATATTTAAAAAAATTATTATTTTTAAATCCATTGGGTGGCATTTACTGACATTTTTGTTCTAGTATGTGTATATACTTAAGTTAAATATATTGATAAAATTCTCCTTTGTGCTTAAAGTGACAAAGTCACTTATTATATTGTTGATATTTAAAAAGGCAAATGTTATTGAAATACTTCTAAAGTAACTCGGGGCACGGTGTTCACTACGATGATGTTTTCTTGCCAAAACGGGAGTATAATGTATTTGTTTTATACTCAGTATTAGGGACATGGAGTTCGCTACTACAGTATACCCTACTTGAAAGGTATAAAATGTAACATATGTGACTTTACACTTTAATAAAAAACTTGGGGCACGGAGCTCGCTATTACTATGCTTCCTTGTAAATAAAATAAGTGTAAAGTTTGCTTAAAATTGCCTAAGAAATTGTGTATTAAAATTTCATATATGTTGAAAATATCAAGGGGATTCTATTCAAATATGTTGTCTTATGTGTTACACAACATGTCTAGCAACACATTAGTAGGTGCTACATTGTTTTTTATTTCTTCTTTTTATTTTTGGATTTTTATTAATTAAATTTTGATGTTCAAAAAGTCTATTTACTTATATTTAGAGTTTGTGAATCAAAAGGTTTTTAATAAAATCCTTAATTTTTCTTAACTAATTGTAATTATGAAATTTCTATTATTTTGAAGATTCAATTTTATTTGATCTTGATTTTCAAATTTGAAAATCCAAATTTCTAGGAAATTTCAGTAATTATTTTTAGTTTCTGTTATTTATTATAAAAAATTAAAAATTAAAAAAAAAATCCAGCCGAATTTTTTTTGTTAGTGGTTGAGATAAGGGATAAATATGAGTTGGTTAATTAAGATGTCATATCACCTATTATTACTCCCTATTCCTCCATAATTACCCTCCTTTATCCATTATCCCACTTCACTGCCTCTCTCTCTTCGTCTCTCTCTCTCTAACAACTTTTTGTCTTCATCTTCTTCTTCCCTTCGAACTTCCATGGCCATCCCTTCCAAAAATTCCCAAATTACGTCTCCAATGGACATTTATCCCATAGCCCCCTCAAGTGTTGCCTCAAGTGTCACCATTCCCATGGAGACATCACCGGCGGCAACACTTTCAGCAACACCTTCCACAACACCAAACTTGGAAATTGTGGTTTCAACCTCTCTTCCCTCTCCCATATCCATGATTCTCCCTGAAACCTCTCCTTCGTGTGAGCTCACTTTGGCTATCCCCAAGAAAACGAAGAAGAGGAAAGAGATTGATGCCCCTTCTAGGGCTAGGTATGGTGGTGGTAGACGCCAATCTGAGCGAATCAAGACTCTATCAAGGCTAAGAGGAGAAACCTCTAACACACCTGATGATCCCATAGAGATCATGGATGATGAATCAAGTGCATCTTTGGAGATATCGTCTGAGGAAGGTTCGAACAAAACTTTTAAAGGAAGCAAGGAGAAATCATCTTCTTTTGACGATGATGCCTGGTTAGAGGATGAGTTTGATGAACCACTTGCAAAATCCCTACAGAGATTGGTAAATAAATAAAGGACTCAACGAAGTGTTGTCTCAAGTATTACCACTGCTGAGACAACACCAGCCACAACACATGCTGCAACAACAACACAAGTTACCACACCCATAGCAACACCAGAGGTATCTCATACTCCTTCTCCAGATTCTAGGTCTGAGTATAGGTCCTTTGGATTTTATGAACTTCCATTTTTATCTGAAGAGTTTTATAGTGAATCGAATTTGGACAAATGGGTCCAAGATTCAGAAAAAAGGATCCTCAATGAGAGAAATATTGATGTGATCAAGTTTAAAAGCTTTGGAATTTATCAATTTTTGGAGGATAGGAACTTTTTGCCAACGATTACTAAGGTCTCTGAGTATGTTGAGAGTGTGGTGAGGAATTTTTATGCCCATTTGTGTGAGGATATTGATTATAGAAATACTCCTTACTATGGGAAGAATTTTGTGAGAGGAACCATTTTTGACTTCAATCCTTCTGTGATTAATATGATTAATAGAGCTTATGGTCTCCCTAATGTTGATGATGAGTGTGTGGCTATTGAGCCCAATTCCTTGAATAGCTATCTCATAGGTGGGAAAATGAGTGTGTGGAGTGATCATTTTAGAGTTACCCATCTCACATCTCTGTTTTGTGTTATTCATAAACTTTGCATTACAAATTAGCTTCCAACCGCCAATGAGAACACCATTACCCTAGAACAAGCCACTTTATTGTATAAGTTGGGTAATAAACAGAGAATGAACTTTGGAAGAGTGGTTTTCACCCACCTAGCTGCTTGGGCGAAGAAAAAGAAAGCCTCCGCATACCTCTTTCCGTCCCTCATCTTCAATGTCCTTACCTTCCAATCTCTAACCCTTTGGAATGCTGACTACTACACTGAGAATCCCGTATATTACAAGATCAGCAAACATTTCATTGAGGGAGATAGGCACATTGATCTCCCTTGGGTTCCAACCATTTCTGCACAGCCTACTGCTGCTCCAGCTCTAAGTGTTTCCCCAAGTGTTGTGCCAAGTGAAGGCAACACTCAAGGCAACACTCCACCAATTATGATTGATGCTTCTGTTGTACTCCATTTTTTCCACAAGCAGATGAAGCACAATGATTCTTTAATGCAAGGATGGCTGGAGATACGAGAAGATATGGAGCAGATGGTAGATTTGATTTCTTTCAAAGTAGGGGGAGATCGAAGTGATGTTGGTGGGTCTACCAAAGCTGGTCCAAGTGGTGCTAGGGATGGGGAAAATGAAGGAAGGACTGAAGGACCAAGAGCTGATCCAACCTCCGAGGATTGATGGTTAAATGATTTCTTGTGGTTGCCTTAAAAATAATTTTAATTTGTTGGTTTGTTGTTTTAAAACAATTTCTTTTTTAATTTCTGTTTTGAATAGTTTGAATGGCTGTTTTTGTTGAAAACTTTTAAACCTTGGGATGCATAGTGGTTAGTTATAATAATTTTTGTTTGGTTTGTTTTAAAATTTGATTGAGGGAGAGTTTTATCTTATGGGGGAGATATTTTTTTTTCGGATTACTTAGCTAACACTCTTTTGCAGGAACATCACTTTGTATTTTGTGAAGAAATGTGTAACTAAGGGGAAGATTGTAAGTTACACCATGTGTTGCCATTGATGTTGTCTTCAGTGTTGCTACACCAGTGTTGCACCGATGTTGCCTCATGTGTTGCCATTGTGTTGACATTTCAAATTATGGATAGTTACTACATATTTTTCATAAATTACAAAGTGATAATTATTAATTATATATCAATTGTTAGTTTGTTCAGTCTATGGTTGAACAGGTCATGGGAAAGACATTAGGTGTGATTTACGAATGGAAAACAAGAAAGTTACACATTTATGTGTAATTGTGAAGACCAAGTAAACATTGTTAGGATGTTATCTATACAGGGGGAGCTGAAGATAAGGAGTACAAGGTTCATAATACTTGGCGGTACAAGTGGTGAAGCCTAGGAAGACTTAGTCTTCAACAAACAAGAAGGTGGAGCTAAAATTAAGGAATTAATCACATGGCTGATTTTCTGGTTGGTTTGAGTAGGCTCCAAGTTCTAGGAGCCTATAAATAGTGCAAGCATTCGACATTCTCACTCACCTAATTCAGAAGTTGAGATTTGCACAAGAGAGAACACGACTCTTCAGTGTTGTCCCATGTGTTGGCAACACACTGTCCAACACCAGTGAGTTGTCACATATAACTTTGATTCTTTGAGTGTTTCTGTGTGTTAGATAGGTTGTGAATTGTGATTGTAAAGAGTGTGTTCTAGAATAGTTGTTCCCCTATGCTATTGATTGAAAATCATTAGGAAACTTTTGACCTTGTACCAAAAGCTTATTATTAAGAAAGGCCTTGCCCTCCTGGCACCCATCAAGTTATATATTTATTTATATATATAACTTGATAAAAATCTATTCTCTTGTGTTTCTTTTATTATTTCCGCTGCCTTTAAATTATCTCAATTATTCTATTTTTTAATTGGTGTGAGTTGTGTTGTTCTTAGTGTTGTCAAATACTATTAACAACATTTGTGAGTTTCATCTCACTTTTCTAAGCCATTGACAATTTTAGTAGCTTTTGAAATTTTAGTACCTAATTTATTTGTAAGAAATAAATATAAAATTATATATGTATTTTATATTTTTTTTGTAATTATTTTTAGGGCCAATTTTAAATTTTGAATAGGCCCCTTAAATATTAGGCCCGACTATGATCTTAAAACTGACTAATATGATGTCCAAAGGAGCAACTACACCTATCCTACCTTAGTTCTAAAACCACCTTAACTCTAAAATACCTTAACTGCTAGTAAATGTTATGCCTTCAATGCAGAGTTTGCCTTATCCAAATGAAGTCATTTAAACGGAGTCAATTTTTGCGCATGTGCCCACTAGGGATACAACTTTGCAACTGTAAGAAATAAAACCACCTCCCTCTCCTTCTTTACACTATAACTCTTCTTCAGGCCCGTCTCAATAATTATAGGAGTCCTCTGCTAAATATGAAAATTGAGGCTCTGTATATTTTGAAATTTTATACAATGGAATGATTGCAATAATGTTGAAATAATAAACAAATAATTCATTAAAATTTAAAAATATTTAAAAAAACAAATTTTTTAATTAAGATTGAAAAAATAGAATGAAAGTTAACTAAAAAAGAATGGAAGAAAAGTCCAAAAAATAAAATGAGAAAAAAGCCCAAAAATGAAAGGAGAGTCGTAAGTAGAAGAAAAGTCAAAAAATAATGAAAAAAGAATAGAAAAAAAATGGTAAAGCAGTGTTTGTTCTATTTGGGGTTCGACCTTTGACAAGCAAGTATGCAAATATCGCCTTATCCGCCAAACCACTTGCATTTTCTTGAAACATTTTAGAGTCTAATATATATGTATAAAAAAAAGTTAAAATTTGGGGCCCTTAAATTTTTTGGGTCCTGTACTATTGGGCTTCTTGCACATGGTCAAAACCGGACCTGCCTCTTCTTCCTCTCCCCTGACCCCAATTTCGAAATTTTAGCTGCGATATCCTGTAGATACTCCAGAAAAATGATATGTCAATTTTCCTAGGATGTCTAACCTATTTTAATGTTTTGGAGTCGCCAGCTATGTTTTTAAAGGAATATAAAAAAACCTATCTTTATTTGATTTAATTATAAAGGAACCAAAGATTCAAAAGATGGTTCGGGGGTTAGGTTACGAAATTGAAAGGTGTTCGACACCCGCTCCGCCCACTGTTAAGGCCTGTCTTTCTACTTTTAAGTTTTCAAATCTATTTTGTATCCTCTTTATCTTGTTCAATTATTATCAAATAAGGGGGTTAAAAGGGGATAATTGGAATGTTAGTGAGACAATATGTGGTCAACTTCAATAAGTAAAGTGACCTTTAAATAGTCTATCTTTTAATAGGGATTGCATACATGAAGAATTGTAAATAAAAACAAAGAAATAAATTAAATAAAATACCTAGTTTTGAAGACTTCCGAAAAAGCCTTGTATTCAATGATTGTCTTCTCCAAAACTTGTTTGAAAAGAGAGAGGTTTTGTATGTGTGTGTGAGAGAGTTGGAACTTGAAGGTTGAAAACTTGAGAGTCAATTTCTTAGGCCAATCTTTGTTAACCACTCAAAGGAGTTTTAGTGCTCCTCTTATTGGTGAAAATGATGTAAAGAAGTTCCAAAAGAATGCTTGCCCCACATCAAGCATGCAGTAAAGACGAAATGGGGGTTACAAATAAGAAAATGAGGAGATTTTTTAAAGGGAAATCAGTCATTGAGAGCGAAACTCGCACGAGTTCCTTATAGAGGGTCAAATCGCACAAGTTCCAAAGCCATGGCGTGACTCGCCCGATTTTCAATTAACTTTGTTATTCAATTTTGTCCAAAGCTAACAGAATCAGTTAGGAACTTAACGAAATTAAAGAAAAGCAATGAAATATGAACAAAATAAAAGACCATGTATGTGATCGGTTTGAGAGGTATAAGGTGGGGTGTCTACAGAGCCCTAGCGACGTGGATTGCGAAGCAAAATGCTTCAAGAATAGACATCCGCCTTGGACATCAATATATAAAAACTCAGAGAAGAGGAAAGCTGAGAGACAAAAAAGAAAATAGTATAGAAAATGCCCCATGTGTAGGCAATGAGAAGATAAGAGTAGAGAGAATGCTCCCTGCATAGGCGATTGTTTTCTTGTAGAAAAATGACCGAAGTGTACCGTTGAAGAGGGTGCGGATGATCGAAGTGTACCATTGTGGATGGAGTTAGTGTACCACTAGGTTGCGGATGACCGAAGCGTGCCGCTGTAACCGCCCGAAACACTCACTCTACAATTATCTGATGTGGATGATTGCTTGGTGCACCACTGTAGTGAATAGTACAGATGACTGTAGTGTACAGTTGTAGATAACCATTAGTGTACCACTAGGTTGCGGATAACTGAAGTGTACCACTGTAAATACTCACAAGACTCACGCTGCAGCTGTCTGTTGTAAATGACTGCTAGGAGTACCACTGTAGAGGAAGAATGTGGATGACCTAAGTTCCGCTGCTATAAATGCAGTTGTATTTTTGCTACAAAATAATGTCCGTCATAGCAGGATGTGGAGGACCGAGGTTGTTAGTGTTATGCCCTAGGCCTATGATTGATAGACTTATGTGTTGACATTATTTATTATTATATGAGATGTTTATCATTTGATTATTATATATGCTTTGTATATTTGTTTATAATAATCTCTGTCCCTAATTATTAAGAGAATAACTAGTATAATTGTCAATGGATAATCATACGATGATTATATGCATAGAGATGCACATTGAAATTATGGGTACTTGTTAGAGAACAAGTGACTGGACTTGACCCGCATGAGATTTATGTCATGGTCAAATGTCATAATTAAATCTCATAAGGTTACTTCATTTAGTCCCTAGACCTGAGATTATCATGACCTTACATATGATGAAAGTCATGTTTGATTTAAGTCAAACGATATCTTAACACGATATTTATAAAGGCTAATTTTGGCATGATCGGAATCATGATGGGAAGGATGATAAGTCAAGATGGAATTTGTCCCTCGATAGAGAGATGTTTTGCTTGGGCCCCTCGATGAGTGATAATGATGAAAGTGTATGGCCGTATCCCAATATGATTGGAATTATCATTATACTCAAGATCAAAAAAGCATTGAACAAAGACAAGTTAACGAGGACCATGACTTGTGTTCAATATAAAATCGTGAGACAAAGGGAGAAATGGAAGTGTACCATTGGAAACGTGAGCTCTTACGTTACATTATTTGGGGAGACATAATGGCTTGCTAGAGTCCGCTTATGTCTTATGAGGGTCGATATGATCGAACTCATTGCCAACATAATGTAATCCTATTGGGTCACACACAACTAGAATGAATTGATTAAACCATTGGAAGAATGATTGAGAAACTCCTCACTGGCCTTGTTAGGTCGTGCGATATAACAGGCTATGTGCTGTGTGTGGTCGTGCGACACAACAAGCCACTGAGGCGGTTTGACATAATCTTTTCCTAATTTGATTAGGATTCATATTCTATACTAATGTACTATAAATATGAACGTCTGTCAACCCTAAATAGCTAGTCGAAATTCTCAAAAGAAATTCACAAACATATTCTCAATATTATTCCAAGGTTTATAGGATCTAGCAATCTTCAAGAAATTGTTCTTGTATTCATTCAAAGGTGTGGATACCGAAAGAGGGTCTTCGCTCGTTCATCGATCAAGGCCTAGAGTTCAAGCAAGTTGAAGAACGAAGTTTGTGATTCAAAATCACATAATCAAATCGTTCGATAGCTCAAGAACGGAATGCGTTCAAGGTTGGTTACATCTATCTCATAGATTTTCAAGTTAATTATATAGAACGGATCCTAGGCTCCTTGGGTTTTATGTTATTTGATGCTTAATTCCGCTGCGCATGGACCCGTAAAACCCAACAGTGGTATCAGAGCCCCGTTCGTATGATTAAGTTTGAATTAACATGCTAGAAAAGTAATATAAAATCGTTTATATGTTCTTTTACATGTTTTTGTATGTGATAGATTAATTGTTTTTGAAACAATATGCCTAATTCGTGTTCTAATGATATTGAATTAAATCTGTTAAAAGTCGTTTGCATGATTTAATTGCTCTGTGATTTAGAATTAATTGATTTATGGAAATCTGGAAAACTGTCATCCTGTGTCACGCGACAGAACAGGTTTCTGTCATGCGACAGAACCTGCTTCTGTCATGCGACACTTTTAGCCCAATCTAGGCAGTATCAGTTTGATGAACAATCTGGTTAATCTATGAATGTGTTTACAATCTGATATGTTTATGTGTTAATCTGGATGCTATAAAATTGAGTTTATAGGGCTATGCTAGATTAATTTATTGTTTATGCATGCTTCGTTGATTAAAATATGATTTTAATAATTATTGTGATGCATGATTTACTTGTTCTTACGTGCTAAGAAATTTTAGGTTTAGTTGAAACATTGCATTATAGTTTCCTAATATGTTTAGATTTAGACATTAAAATTTTGGTTTTATGATTGTTTATGGAAACAAGTCATAATTACGCGAAATTTAAAAGGAAACTGATTGTTTATAAAAGGTAGTGATTATGTTGCCAAATCAGAGCTGATTTCTGATTGTGCATGTCTAGGAGAGTTCTGTCTAAGGAAGAGTTGGTACTTAAGTAGTCCTTGTGGCTCACCTATCTTCCTGGGAACTTACCTGGTGCACGATTATGACTATCTTTGCTGTTATGCTTATAATCTACCTTAAAAGAACCTTCATTTAACTTTTAAGTTCTTTATACCAATTCATGATTAAAACACTTGAGACCATTCTGATAGTTTTGGGTGGGCTTGCCATAGCAAGGTGCTTTGATTCTATTCGAATGCGAGCAAGATGAGGAAATGGTGGTTCCTATACGTTTAAAGTGAATGAACTTAATTGGGTCATCAAAATGGTTTTGGACTCAAGGCATAAGATGAGATTAAAATATGCCTAGACATATGATGTCTTGAATAAATCTCATAAAAGATCTAAGAGTCATATATGTGATATGATTGATGTTTTCTATCTAATTAATTTAATTTTGAGCGGTTTGCCATAGCAAACTTGAAATTGAATTAAAGTTGGATCTTAGCCCATTAAATGTATATTATGCTTATTTGCATTTGAAGGTGTATAATTTAGTGGGAGCATTTTATATAAATGCATTATACTTCTCATATGATATGTTTACTTATATGTGTTCATATTTTATGTATATCTTCTTGTAGAATAAATGGCATCAAACAATAATCACTTTTCACTGTGATCTGTCCTTGAGAAGGAAAATTTGGAAGAGAATGGTACAAACTATATGGATTGGATCCGTAGTTTGAGAATTGTTCTCAAGCAAGAAGAAAATTTGTACGTTCTCGAGGAACCTATTCCACCTGAACCTACTGCAATGCTACTAGGGCAGTGAGGGATCAATATCTGAAGCAAAAGCGTGACTCTACAGTTGTTGGTTGCCTCATGCTCTCCGCCATGTGCAAGAACCTTCAGAAGGATCTTGAGCACTTGGGGACAGTTGATCTAAACAATCGACTGGTGAAAATGTTCCAAGTACAAGCTAGGCAAGAAAGGTACAACACAGTAACGGTCTTGACCTCATGCAAGATGAGTGAAGGACAAGCTGTTGGTCCCCATGCTCTTAATTTGAAGGGCCACATTGAGCATCTTGAAAGGCTCGGTTTTCCAATTAGCCAAGAGTTGGCTACCGACATAATATTTAATTCATTACCCAAAAGTTTTAGTAATTTCATAATGCACTATAACATGGGTGGAATGAATAAAAACCTTTCCGAGTTAGTTCAAATGTTGAACAATGCGGAAACCAATATTGTCGAGAAGAAAACCGACCAAGTGCTGATGGTTAACAAGGGGAAAGGTTTCAAGGGTAAAGGAAAAGCAAAGGTTGCTAATTCTAAGGCAAAAGTTGCTAAACCCAAAGAGGCTTCCAAGCCTAAAGAGGCTAAGCCCAAGTCCCAAGAGGACGCAGTCTGCTTCCATTGCAATGAGATTGGACATTGGAGGAGAAACTGCACAAAATACAAGAAAGCACTGAAGAAGAGCAAAGGAGTTGCTTCGACTTCAGGTATCTTTGTTATAGATATATTCCTATCTACTTCTAGTTCTTGGGTATTGGATACCGGATGTGGAACTCACATTTGTTTAAATGTACAGGGTCTAAAGAACAGAAGGATGCTTAAGGAAGTTGAAGTGGACCTACGTGTGGGGAATGGAGCAAGAGTTGTTGCATTAGCCGTAGGAACTTATGAAGTTACTTTACCTAGTGGACTAATACTTGTTTTGAATAATTGTTATTACGTTCCAGCTTTAAGTAGGAATATTATTTCGATTTCATGTTTGGATAATGAAGGTTTTAATTTTCTTATATGTGATAAGAAATTTTCCATTTACAAGAGTGATATGCATTATTGTACTGCTGTTTCATTCAATGGCCTTTATATTCTTGATGTTGAAAATCGTGATAATGATGTCTATAACATTAACAAGAGATCTAAACCCAATGATGTAAACCACACTTACTTATGGCATTGTCGTTTTGGTCATATAAACGAGAAACGCATTTCTAAACTCCACAAAGATGGATTTTTAGACTCACATGATTATGAATCTTATGAGACATGCGAATCTTGTTTACTTGACAAGATGACCAAGGACCCATTTACCAAAACCGGTGAAAGGGCGGGCGACTTATTAGGACTCATACATACCGATGTATGTGGGCCTATGAGTAGCGATGCTAGGGGAGGATTTCGGTACTTCATAACATTCACTGATGATTATAGTAGATTTGGATATGTTTATCTAATGAAACATAAAAGTGAATCATTTGAGATATTTCGAATATTTCAAAATGAGGTGCAAAACCAACTTGGCAAAACTATTAAAGTACTTCGATCCGATCGAGGTGGTGAATATTTGAGCCAAGAATTTGACAGTCATCTTAAGAGTTGTGGAATCGTTTCAGAACTCTCTCCACCCGGAACACCACAATGGAATGGTGTGTCTGAAAGGAGGAATAGAACTTTGTTGGACATAGTTCGTTCTATGATGAGTCAAGTTGAGCTTCCTTTATCCTTTTGGGGACATGCACTAGAAACTGCTGCTTTCACTATAAACAGAGTTCCTACCAAATCGGTTCAAAAGACCCCATATGAGATGTGGCATGGAAGAAAACCTAGTTTGTCTTTCATGAAGATTTGGGGTTGCGATGCATATGTCAAGAAGTTAACTTCTGACAAGCTAGCACCTAAGTCTGATAAATGTGTTTTCGGGGGTTATCCTAAGGAAACCAAAGGATACTATTTCTACAACCGAAACGAGAACAAAGTATTTGTTGCTTGTAATGGTACTTTCTTAAGGAGTTTTTTCGCGAAGGAATCAGTGGGAGTAAAATAGATCTCGAAGAAATTCGAGAACCCGAAAATGACATTGAACCAATGGTAGAAACTGAACCAAGTTCACAAGTAGTTGTGGAACCGGTTCAAGATGCACAAGTTCTTCGCCGAAGTGGTAGGTCACGATCCGAACCCGAGAGATATGGATTTCTCATTATGAAAAGTGATGAAGTGGAGTTAATCGAAAACGATGAACCTACTTGCTATCAAGAGGCAATGTCCGCTCTTAATTCAGAAAAATGGCAAGAGGCCATGAAGTCCGAATTACAATCCATGGCTGATAATCAAGTTTGGAACTTGATTGATCCACCCGAATGTGTAAAAACCATAGGGTGCAAATGGGTCTTCAAGAAGAAGACCGACATGGATGGGAAGGTGCACACCTATAAGGCTAGGCTTGTAGCTAAGGGATATAGGCAAATTCATGGCATCGACTATGATGAAACCTTTTCGCCTGTAGCTATGCTTAAGTCTATTAGAATTTTAATTGCCATAGCCGCATATTATGACTATGAGATATGGCAAATGGATGTCAAAACAGCTTTCCTTAATGGGAAGTTACTTGAGGATGTATACATGATACAACCTGAAGGTTTTGTCGACCCGTAAAATTCTAACAAGGTGTGTAAGTTGCAGAAATCCATTTATGGATTGAAGCAAGCTTCTAGGAGTTGGAATCTACGTTTTGATGAAGCAATCAAAGAGTTTGGCTTTATCAAAAACGAAGATGAACCTTGTGTATACAAGAAAATTAGTGGGAGCATAGCACTATTTTTAGTGTTGTATGTCGACGATATCTTACTCATTGGAAATGACGTTCTTGCACTACAGACTGTTAAGTCTTGGTTAGGAAAGTGCTTTTCAATGAAAGATATGGGTGAAGCCGCATATATCCTTGGTATCAAGATCTATAGAGATAGATCCAAGAGGATGATTGGTTTAAGTCAAAGTACTTACATTGACAAGGTCCTTAGAAGATTCCAAATGGAAAATTCTAAAAGAGGAAACTTGCCAATGTTACATGGTATATCTCTTAGCAAGAATCAATGTCCAAAGACTAATGATGAGCGAAAGAGAATGAATGGTATTCCATATGCTTCGACAATTGGGTCTATCATATATGCTATGTTATGCACTAGACCCGATGTCTCGTGTGCTCTAAAGCATGACGAGTAGGTACCAATCGGATCCCAGCAAACTACATTGGATAGCAGTCAAGAATATCCTCAAGTACTTACGAAGAACTAAGGATGTATTCTTGGTCTTTGGAGGAATGGAAGAAGATCTTTTAGTGAAAGGCTACACAGATGCTAGCTTCCAAACTGACAAAGATGATTTCAGATCGCAGTCTGGATTTTGTTTACGCTGAATGGAGGCACTGTGAGTTGGAAAAGTTCCAAACAAAGTACCGTCGCTGATTCTACAACCGAAGCTGAGTACATAGCAGCATCAGATGCAGCTAAGGAAGAAGTTTGGATCAAGAAGTTCATTAGTGATTTGGAAGTCATTCCAAGCATCAGAGATCCTATTGAACTTTACTGTGACAACAATGGTGCCATTGCTCAAGTAAAGGAACCAAGGTCACACCAGAGATCCAAACACATACTTCGATGTTTCCACATTATCCGAGAGATATGTGAAAGGGAAGACATAAAGATATGCAGAGTAGACACTGATGACAACGTGGCGGACCCATTAACTAAGGCTCTCCCGCAAGCTAAGCATGATGGCCATGTTAGGTCCATGGGTATTCGATACATGAGAGATTGGGCCTAGTGCAAGTGGGAGACTGTTAGTGTTATGCCCTAGGCCTATGATTGATAGACTTATGTGTTGACATTATTTATTATTATATGAGATGTTTATCATTTGATTATTATATATGTTTTGTATATTTGTTTATAATAATCTCCGTCCCTAATTATTAAGAGAATAACTAGTATAATTGTCAATGGATAATCATACGATGATTATATGCATAGAGATGCACATTGAAATTATGGGTACTTGTTAGAGAACAAGTGACTGGACTTGACCCGCATGAGATTTATGTCATGGTCAAATGTCATAATTAAATCTCATAAGGTTACTTCATTTAGTCCCTAGACCTGAGATTATCATGACCTTACATATGATGAAAGTCATGTTTGATTTTAGTCAAACGATATCTTAACACGATATTTATAAAGGCTAATTTTGACATGATCAGAATCATGATGGGAAGGATGATAAGTCAAGATGGAATTTGTCCCTCGATAGAGAGATGTTTTGCTTGGGCCCCTCGATGAGTGATAATGATGAAAGTGTATGGTCGTACCCCAATATGATTGGAATTATCATTATACTCAAGATCGAGAAAGCATTGAACAAAGACAAGTTGACGAGGACCATGACTTGTGTTCAATATAACATTGTGAGACAAAGGGAGAAATGGAAGTGTACCATTGGAAATGTGAGCTCTTACGTTACATTATTTGGGTAGACATAATGGCTTGCTAGAGTCCGCTTATGTCTTATGAGGGTCGATATGATCAAACTCATTGCCAACATAATGTAATCCTATTGGGTCACACACAACTAGAATGAATTGATTAAACCATTGGAAGAATGATTGAGAAACTCCTCACTGACCTTGTTAGGCCATGCGACACAACAGGCCATGTGCTATGTGTGGTCGTGCGACACAACAAACCACTGAGGCAGTTTGACAGAATCTTTTCCTAATTTGATTAGGATTCATATTCTATACTAATGTACTATAAATATGAACGTCTGTCAACCCTAAATAGCTAGCCGAAATTCTCAAAAGAAATTCACAAACATATTCTCAATATTATTCCAAGGTTTATAGGATCTAGCAATCTTCAAGAAATTGTTCTTGGATTCATTCAAAGGTGTGGATACCGAAAGAGGGTCTTCGCTCGTTCATCGATCAAGGCCTAGAGTTCAAGAAAGTTGAAGAACGAAGTTTGTGATTCAAAATCACATAATCAAATCGTTCGATAGCTCAAGAACGGAAAGCGTTCAAGGTTGGTTACATCTATCTCATAGGTTTTCAAGTTAATTATATAGAACGGATCCTAGGCTCCTTGGGTTTTATGTTATTTGATGCTTAATTCCGCTGCGCATGGACCCATAAAACCCAACAGAGGTGTGACGCGAGAAATGCGGTTGCATTTTCGCAACAGAATATTAATGTCTGTAATAGTGGGTGTGGATGAAGGAAGTATACCAAGAGAAATGCGTTTGCATTTTTTCTGCGAAATAATGTTCGTCATATTAGGGTGTGGATGACCGAAGTGTACCAAGAGAAATGGGGTTGAGTTTTCGCTACGAAATAATGTCCGACATATCGGGGTGGAAAGTGCGGATAACCAATGCAGATGCTGGGAGGATTCACACTGCCATTGCTGTAAAGAGAGTTACAGCTACTCGGGGGACTTCCAAATCCATTGTTGTAGATTAGAAGGTGTTGCAGATGCCCGGAGGACTCACACTTATATTGTTGTATGAAGCAAACACAGATTTATTATTGCAGATGTCTGGAGGACTTATACTGCCGAATATTTGCAATATGAGAAAGAGAGAGAGAGAGAGAGAGAGAGAGAGAGAGAGAGAGAGAGAGGAGACAAATAATGAACACCTGATTTTTTTTATTATCTCCTAATGTTTTAATCTACACCTAGACTCGATATGTCAGATGCATGCCCAAAGGTGTTCGTGTTTGCTGAGAGAAATTTTTTCGTGTTGCTTTTAGAGGCAAATGTGCCTGGACTTTGTTTTAACTGAGAGGTAGCTTGTTCTGGCCTCTAGGTCGTGTTGCCATTGCGGTGCCAACAATGGAATGTCAAGCCCCAAGAGATTTTTCTTATGTGAAGCTGGGATGTTGAAGATGTGATGCCAAGCCCCTGAGATCCTTGCTAATGTAAAGCCCTTGGAAGACCTTGATGCTGAAGATGCCATGCTATAAACTAAGGAACCATTTCGCAGGAGTGAGGAAAAGCTAGATTTTGAAACTCGAAAGCTTTTCAGTGCCCCCTTGCATACTGAAATTGACTATGTGGAAAAATCCTTGTAGATTTGTGCGGTTGCTTTCTTTATAAAAGACAAAAGTTCTCTCTCTCTCTCTCATTTTCCTTTTTCTTTTCTTTTATGATGCACCACTTGTTTTGCCCAAACTGCTCTTTCAGGTTTTTATTCTATCGGACATCTCTTTTGTATCTTTTTTTTTGTTGCACACCCTGTTTTCTGCCTAAGGGGGCGTTTGTTTTTTTATTTTAAGCCTTATTTGCCTCTTAACACTTATTCATTAAGAGGATTAGAGAAATAAGTGTGTTTGTTTTTTTTTTTGAAAAAAGGCTTGTTAGGCTCTTAAAGTCCTCTTAATTTTAAGTAGTTAAAATGTTGCTGAATTGCCTCTGAAAGCCTCTGAAAGCCACTGTTTCATATTTGGTTTTGGTTAATTTTTTTTAAAAGCATTTCTTGTTTCATACCGCATTTACGTTTTTTTTTTTTTTTTTTTTTTTTTAAGCTGTTTCAGATAATGAATTCAGATAGAAAATCAAACAACTTATCCAATTCAGAATTCAGTTTTCAGTTGCTGCCTCTTAATCATTCAGCCATTTTCAGAACTGAAATCAGATTTCAGCACTTATCACTTAAAAAAAACAAAAACCCCCTAAGTCGCCCTTGTGTGTGTAAAAAGTGCATGAGAAGGACTTTAAGGAACTATCCATAAATATAGGAAGTTTTAGGGCCTTTCAGACATTAATTTGACCATTTTAAATGAGAGGGGGTCATTTTGGAATAAGAACCATAAAAGTGACCTCAATGGAATACTAAAAATATGAAGAAAAAAAATCTTATCAAGATAGCTGTAGGAAGGATCTAGAAGATTTTGAGGCGGTTAAAGTAGAAGAGTCTGTACGACCCCTTTTATAAAGGGAAACAACTATAAATAAAACCCTTTTCCCATCATTTTTGGACACTTTTTTTATGAGCGAAATCTTGGGGAAACTCTGTCGAATTTCAGACTCCCTTTCTCTCTCTAACAATTTATTCACGCACCTACTCTCTTTCATCCAAGATGAAAATCTAGCTCAAAGCTACTAAACCAACCAAAAAAGATAGATGTAAACCATCATCGGTAAACTCTCTGTATACACCTACTTGAATCTTTGCATCTACTTGCTTTATTTTCTACTTATACTTGCTTATTAGTTGAATTTACATTAAAGCTTGAATCTGTTTTTTTTTTTTTGCACATTCCTTGCTTTATGATCATATAATTCCCTCATGATTATTTCTACCATCTCTTGAATCCTTGAATTTAAGATGGTTAGATATATAGGGAGATGATCAAGCAAGCCCAAATTAAATGTATTGATTATTTCTTTTAATGTCATCCTCTTTTTCCCTTTTATGTCTTTGTTTTCTTATTTCTTAATCATGATAACTCTCCCATGATTGTTCTTTACTTATAAAGATCAAATAACATAGAATTAATGATCAAATTTCAACCTTCATTCTATTAATGTAATTTCTTTATTTTTCTACTATTTTCCCCTTGTATAATCATGCAATTCTCTTATGATTGTGATCAATTAAACTAGCATCTTTTCCTAGTGACTATATCTAACCTAAGAGTTGATAGATTCACTTTGTGTGATTTATGACTAAAATGGATAAAGATTCAATCTTTATTAACATTAACCCGCGACTGTTGTCATAGTCAACAAGGTTGAAACTTCCAGGAAAAAACTTCGAATTGGGAGGGTGATCCTCCCGGTGAACTGACCGTACCCCTTTAGCTAACACCCATTATACATGGTGTTTTGCCTCAAAATCACATATTGACACATTTTCTTAGCATTTTGTTTTTTCTATTTACAGTTTCTGTTTTAGTATAGATTTGATTCGTTTCTGCAGATTTCTATATTCTGTTTGGATCTCTGCAGATTCGAATTAAGAGATTGTCAAAAGGCAGTAAACTGCATAAGAGTTTGTACGGTCCCTTTTGATGGTCGTGCGACCTGTTTTGCGTTTGTGACAGTTTCTGCAGTTTCTTCATATCCAGTCCATTTTTCTAGCTTATTTATATTCTAAACTGATTTTCATAAAGTGCACATTTCAAAACCTTTATCTACTTTGACTTAAAACACACACACAATTTTTCAAAGGTATGAAGACTCGTTAAGGCGAGGTACCTTGGGTGGGTACTAATATTCTCTTCCTAAGGTGTAAAGTGACCTTCGAACTCAAAATTCATTAATTAGACCTTTTCAATGTTTTGGCTTACAAAAACGGCGTACGACTCTCTTTGCATTATTGAATTCGTCCCACTATTGGATGATGTGAAACTTTCCATGCGTTTGCGCATCAGATCGAGGTAATTTCAGTGGTGACTCCGATGGGGAATATGTTTTCAAACTTCTCTTTAGATGATTTGGAATATTTTATGGGTTAAACTTTTGTTTCCCCTTTGACCTTTTGTATGTTTGTGTGTTTTAGTCAAATATGTGCTACTTGGCTTGTTTATGTGCTAATCAGTCACAGGATGATCACAAATGAAGGCTAATTTGGCCTTGAAATGAACAAAGTTGCTCAAAGTGCTAAAAAATTAAAACTTTCTGGAACAGAGCCGAAAGAGACTATACGACCCCTTTTGCTAGGCCGTACGACCCATTTTGCAAGGCCCACCAGGATTCCCAGTTTGTGATTCATGGTATTCCAATAGGTCTTGGGACATTCTGGTGGTCCCAATTGAACTTTGAAATTGTTTTTGTTTACTGTTTTTTAAATCTTTTTTGGTTTTAAAAATAATAAATATTTTTTTTCAAAAGAAGAAGTTATTTTTTGTAAATAGCTAGTGCATACCTTTTAAATGCATTTGAAAATCTCAGTTTTTACTCAAAAAAAAATTTAGTTACCTCACACTACTCGCGCCCTATCTTGTACACTAGCACATTGCAGCCCTAACCCGTGGTGGTCTCAGATGCAGCTCGAAGGTTTTACTATGCCTCTCTTGCGTGCACGGGTCCATCCCAGTCAACCTTATCCTCACTAGTGTCAATCATGCACAATCTGTGTCACACCTTTTTACCGTGACTTGGTTAGTTTTTGGTTTATCCAGTGTCATAAATCCTTAATGCATATCTCGTGTTAGTCATTCTCAAGTTAACACCAAGGACAAGATCCCTTGCGAAAGCAAGTTAAGGAGAGGTCATTCCAAAATTTAGTTAGACAAATTTGACCCGATCTTGACTTTTCACGTTGACTTTGACTTTGACTCGAATAGTGTATGCACTAACATTCAATGTGACACCCTGTTATAAATACTTTAATGTATAATCCATGTTAATTATTTCTTAGCCAACACCTAGATAAGATCCCTTGCGAAAGCAAGTTAAGAGAGGTCATGACGAAATTTCGTTAGGCAAATTTGACCAAATCTTGACTTTTGGCATGAAATTTGACTGTAATTCACATCGCTTATGCATTAAAACCTACAGTATATGACAAACTAGTCCTTAGGTTCATTTTATTTTTGTCGGTGGAATCCGCTTGCCCTATAGGTCCCTCGCCGGGATTGTCCGTCCTTGGAAAAGTGCAATACAGGTGGAATACGAGGGGTCTATAGACGTAGTGTTGGACTCCACTGATCCATGATCTAGAGTAGTTGTGAAAAATAAGAGAAATATTTTCCAACCATTTAGGACTATTTAAAATGCATTTTAAGTAAACTTGCGCCTATAATTCATAATAATTGCATGAGGTATGAGCGCCTTTAGCCAAACACTTTCCCTAGTTTTCCCCGAGTATAAGCACTACCTTTCCTTTTCCACCGTGAGAAAGGCGTGGGTGAGAATTCTGGGTTGCCGTCTTTTCAGTATTGAGTTTTCAGAATCAGATGGTTCCTCATTGTCGCCCGTTTTTTTGGTCTGGTATTTAGGGATGGCCACTTCAGCAGAAAACAGTGGGGAAATGCTACTCCAACAGGTGAAAACCTTCAGACTAGGAAAGAGTTGATTCAGGCTTTGGAAGCCGCTAGGAAGCGTCAGAAAGAACATCAAGCATGGTTTATTGACTCTATGCGCTGTCGGGAATCGCCGTAATTCCCCAATCCGATGGAACCTTTGTTACGATGAAGAAGATGAGACCCCGATTCAAGGCGACACTGTTTTTCAAGCCTACAACCAAGTTCCTCCACCTCAGTTCTACAGAAACCCATTGGGATGCGCTCCTTTCCGTCCGTTAGTTACTCAAGCCATATCTCAAGTTCATTATACTCAGCACGCTTTTGGGCAATCTCCTAAGTTTGGTCAAAATTAGTTTGCCCCTACAGTTTCTCAAGCTCCTCAGTTTGGTCAGAATCAGTTTGCTCCCATGGTTTCTTAAGCTCCTTAGATTGGTCAGAATCAGTTTACTTCAACCCCTTGGTTTCTCAAGACCCGTTTGGTCCGCAATCCTTTGGTTCTACTTCATCAGTATCTCTATCCTAGTATCCGAAGTATCCTCCTGGTTTTACTCTGCCTCCTTTGTTCGGTAATTATCGTTAGGTTTCGAAATCTCAGCCTCCATTTGAGTCATATGTTGATTCGACTAACCTTTGTCCTGCCACCTCGGATTTTCCTCCCCCAGCTTTGACCACTGGGTTGCATGAGGTCCCATATCCATTTTAAAAACCAATGCCCTTAGATCGCACACCTACAATGCATGTTTGACCTTCATCCCACCAGATAATAGGGGCTATGAACATATATCCACCCATCTCCCTCATTAGGATGCTCGAACAGTTATCCCCTCCATAGATGTACCTCTTAGAGTGATCCGCCTATGAATGCTAATGAGGTTGCGAGCTCTAGTGATCTGAGTGCTCCGGTTGATCCGAATGACGCTATGCTAATGGAGCAAGTAAAGCTAATGTAGGAAAAGTTCAATGCCTCTTTGAACCGAGCTATTGATCCCAACAATGTAGTGGTTTTGTCAAAGTTTCAGATGCCAGATATTGATAAGTTTGATGGAAATTTACAGTTACATCCCTGCTATAAGAGCCAATAACTGTACTCAAGAACAATTGTCGATCACTTCTGTTGGAATATTTTATGGACTTTACATATACTAGTATAATAAATAAAGTCTTTGGGCACATAGACGTATGTGCACTATAAGTAATTGTATATGTCACATTAAATATTAAAGTATTTGGGCCTAATAAAGTGATATACTAAAGTTAAAGGGGGCTCAAGTCATCTTTTATAAGTATGGGATCTACAGTTAATATGTGTAGATACCTAAGGGGCCTAGTTGTTAATCTATGATGGGCTGGCTAACATACTAGGTCATTATAAATATAGGGTTATGGTCCCCAATTGACCTACCTAGGTTTTATTCTCTTGATTTCCATTGTCATCTGAATTCTAAGAACCCTAAGATCAATTGGAAGGCAATAATCGTTCATCAAGTCTTCATCAAGTATTCTCCAAATATTGCTATGGATTCAGGTTTGTCTATCGTTCCATAATCTTTGATAACTTGAAGCATGATTGTACTAGAATAAATATTCAGCATCATTCTAGGGTTTATGTATAATTAATTCCATCAAGTGGTATCAGAGCCGTAATCTTGCTTTGTTGTTGGGATTATTTGGATCGAATTGATTATGCTGTTTATGATTTAATTTGGCTGAACAAAACCCTCCCTTACTCCCCTCTCCGTTTTACCCTTTGGAGAAGAAAAAGTCACACGATTCACCACCAGATTCTCGATGTACCGAAAACTAATCCAATGATCGGAGAAGAATAATTTTGGATCGGTTGGCGCTTTAAGAACACCTTTAATAACAAATTGTGTTTCTCCCCAACATGGACCAACGAAAACTGCTGAACTTGACATGTATGTGTATTAATAAAGTGTGTGTATACAAAGATTGAATTGAAATCAGTAAAATTGGGGAAAAGAATATCAGCAAGATTATGAAAGATTAAGAGGGGATTGAGTGATTACTACTGGGAACAAAAAAAAAAGGGGTGGAGGTGTGGTTAGCACCGACGAGGGAGGAAGGGTGGGAGGAGAGAGGGGTTATGCCATATGTATTGTGTTTTGTTTTGTTTTTTGGTTTGTAATAATTATGTGTTATTTGGATTAAGTAAATATTATTTATTGAAATTATTATTATGGACTTAATAATTTTAAATTTCAATAATAATGTTTAATTTATGCCCATGTTTGAAATTACTTTGGGTTCGTTTATTCGAACACATCTTGTATTTTATGTTATTAAATTTACGTAGCATGTTACCAAAGTAACCTCTCCTATGAATTTTTTTTAATTTAAAATACATGATTATTTGAAGTTTTTTTTAGCGTGTTTGTTTTTCATGCGGGTAATGGTCGGCCCAAATGAAGGCTATTATTTGGCAGAAATTCAAATTCGTTTGTGGAGATAAATATGTAACAGTTATTAAGTGTCCATGTAACGACCCAAATTTTCATACATAATAATAATACTTAATTTAATAATAACATAGCCTCCAACGGCTACTAAAACCATAATTCAAAAGTACTAACCACTATTTGAAATAAACTTAAATGCTGGAAACGGTAACCATCTCTACGGCTAGTACAAACCACTAGCTCAAAATACTTAATATTCTAAAATAATTATTTGAACTTCAAAAGCCGCCAATCCATCAATACGCAGCCAATCCACTCCATTCATTTATTACCTGGGAGGGGAAAGAATATGAAAGGGTGAGCGAACAAAGCTCAGTAAGTTTATACGGGGTCTCTTCGATTTCTAAGAAGAGACGACCGGAACGAACGGAGTTTAACAATATATCAATGAAAGGATAACATGTACAATAAATCGTTTAGGTATTGAGAAGGTCAAAGAATGATACTTTTTCAAATAACAAGTAGTGGCACTTTTACAAATAACAAATGGAACTTTACACACACTTGTCCGTCAATTCAAAGTACTTTTGCACCTTTCATCTAGGCAACTCCGATACACCTTTTCAGGCAATCGTTGAATAAGGTTCACTTACGCTATTATCAAAGCGCCCCCTTATTCTGATGCATCATGATAATCACATCTATAGAATTAAGGTCATTTCATTCTGACTAGACCATTTCATTCTATAGTGAGGTCATTTCAATCTGACTAGACCTTAGGTCATTTCAATCTGTTTAGACCAATTTATTTAACATTGAGGCCACTTCAATCTGACTAGGCCTTAGGTCATTTCAATCTGTCTAGACCAAATACATATAGAGTCCTCATCAATTGGACAATTTAACATCATATATTCATAGTGTTCATGGTACGAGAACACATGAGTCAATTTCAATTCACATAGATACACATTGAACAAAAACGCATCAATGGTAAGATATTCCAAAAACGTTCATAACGAGGGAATACAAATGAATAACTACCGGCCACTTGGTAGTATACAAATCATCAATAGGGAATCCTATAACAAAGGAAGATACATTCAAATACTTAATGAACGTAATCCCTTACCTTGGTCTAACTTCTTGTACCGCTCTTTCCGTGCGTATCTACAACCACGAAAGAGTAATTTAGTATCTCGCATTTGTCGTTAACTATCTATACTTAGTTAAACCTTATGCATTATAATTTAACTTCTTTCCTTTCTTTCTTTAGTAATCTTCTAAGTTTGGTAAAGTCTCTAGTTTTGGAACTTTCCATATTTGGAAATTCCATTATTCTTGGATTTGTATTTCCCTATTTATAGGTTGGTTTTATTTAGGGTTATTCTCTTTTCTATCCTTTTCATAAATCTTAATTCTAAGGTAGACTTTCCTCTTTTAGGATTTCCACTTAAGTCCTACTTTTGGTTAATTACTAAAAGGTTTTCTTCTTTTAGGTATTTGCAAAATAGTCCCTCAATTTATGAGTATTTGCAAAACAGTCCTTCAACTTTTAAATATTGGAAAACAGTCCTTCAACTTTTAAATATTTGCAAAACAGTCCTTTAACTTTTAAATATTTATGAATTAGTCCCTTGACTTTCAATTAATTACAGAATAGTCCCTCAACTTCCAATTAATTACAGTTTGGTCCTTCTGGAGCTTTAAACTTTACAGTTTAGTCCTTCAGTTAAGTTCCCCATCTAATTCCTGAATGTACAGTTAGAATTCTAATGATTTCACTATAACTATTCGCTTTAGCCCTTTTTCGCTTGGAAACTTAACTGTAACCTTTTAAAATAACCCAAAAGCTTAACAATGTCAACCCAAACATACCTAAATACCCTACTTGTCATTCGAATTTGAACCATAAGATGCCCAAACATTATTTTTTGTTCCTTCTTTTCATCCAAGAATGATTAACATAGTAACTTAATTCAACTCAAGAACATAATTAGGGCTTTTACAACTTAATACTTTGAATTTCATAATCTTATTATTCAATATTTAAGATTCAACATTAGGTTATACTCCTAATCATTAAACCTAGATTTTCCCATCATTATAATCATCAATCAATTCATTAAACTCCAAGATTGAACATTTAAAATCTAAGAATTATCATCCTAGAATAAAATAATTTTAAATCTTCAAAAATTCATAACTAATTCAATACTAATCCAAATTGAACGAAAAGAAAGCCATAATTTAGGGTTTTTCATTACCTTGATTTTTCGTTTAGAAAAATTGATCAAAAAAGATCAAGAGCTCGGCCGTTTTCCTCCCTCCTTGCGGCTGCTGCCCCTAGGTTTAGGTTTAGGTTTTTTTTATTTTTCTTTGTAAATTATGAGGGTTATGGGAAATTAAGAAAGGGTTTTGGTTATTTACATTTGGGTATTACCTCCTTGGGCCCCTTTTACTTCACAAGCCCACTTACCTATCCCAATCTTAATTAAATCATCCAACCTATTCATTTAACATTTAATAGCCCAATTATTAAATGTTAGTTAATAATTGTAATTACATTAATTATATTCTAATAAAAATAATTAAATTAAAAGTAAAATTTTTTTTTTCGGGTTCTTACAGTCCATGTGAATATTGAGTCGGTCCAAAGAAAGACTTGATATTTGACAGGATTTTACTGTTAATATTTGATTTCTACATCAAGAAAATCACTTGCAAGTTAATTTTCTATCCAAAGATTAAAATTAATATTGCGTCGATTTTCTTGTAATGGGATAATTTTAATTTCAAACATTTATCTGCTTAAAGTTATATGTGAGCTTATTTGTTTTATTTGTTCTCTATTCAGTTACTTCATCAGCTTCTAATGTATCTGCTAACATCAACTCGATTCCCATGCTGAATGGGATGTATTTTAAGAGCTGGAAAGAAAATGTGCTAATTGTTCTGGGAGTTATGGATCTAGACCTTGCACTCAGGGAGCCAAAACCTGCTGACCTGATTAGCACGAGTACATCTCAAGCTAAGAAGGATATGAAAAAGTGGGAATGCTCAAATCACATGTGTCTTATGATCATGAAGAAAAGCATCCCAGAATCATTCAGAGGCGATATAGATGATGAGAAAGTTGCAATGACATTTCTTACAGAGCTTGAAAAGCGTTTTGCTAAGAATGAAAGGGCAGAAACAAGCACGCTTTTGCGTAATCTTGTTGCCATGAGGTATAAAGGTAAAGGAAACGTGCGTGAGTACATTATGGAGATGGCCAATTTGGCATCTAAACTTAAGGCTCTCAAGTTTGAGCTTTCGGATGACATGCTTGTTCATATGGTTATGATCTCTCTTCCACCACAGTTTGGGCAATTTGAAGTAACATTCAATTGCCAAAAGGAAAAGTGGACTCTTAATGAGTTCATTTCATTGTGTGTGCAAGAAGAATCAAGGTTAAAGTCTGAAAAGACAGAGAGTGCTCACTTTGCGGCTTCCTCTTCGGGCTATAACAAGAAAAGGAAGGCTAAAGAAACTGCGGTCAATGAGCCAAAGAAAAAGCAACATAAAGTATCAAAGGTACAAGCTAAGGATTTAGCAACGTCAACGTCCAAGGGACAAGATAAGGATCCAGGTTGCTTTTTCTGTAAGGAAATGAATCATATGAAGAGAGATTGCCCTATATACTATGCATGGCGTGTAAAGAAAGGTATATCTCTTGCTTTTGTTTGTTCTGAGGTTAATTTGGTTTCAGTGCCTAGACATACTTGGTGGGTAGACTCTGGTTCTTCTACTCACATTAGTGTGTCTATGCAGGGTTGCCTGAACTGCCGAAAGCCAAGTGATGCTGAAAGATTCATCTATGTGGGGAACGGCAATTCTATTGAAGTTGAAGCAATCGAAACTTTTAGATTATTATTAAAGTCTGGATTTTATTTAGATTTATATGAGACACATGTGGTACCCTCTTTTAGATGGAATTTGGTTTCCATTTCAGTTTTGGACAAAGAAGGATTTACTTGTTCATTTGCGAATGGTGAATGTCGTTTCTCGTACAATTTTAAGTTTATTGGATCTAGTACTTTGTCGGTTTATGGTAATCTTTATATGTTGGATACTGTTGCTTCATATCATGAAAACCTACATGTGGAAACACGTGGTACTAAATGTTGGAATATTTTATGGACTTTACATATACTAGTATAATAAATAAAGTCTTTGGGCACATAGACGTATGTGCACTATAAGTAATTGTATATGTCATATTAAATATTAAAGTATTTGGGCCTAATAAAGTGATCTACTAAAGTTAAAGGGGGCCCAAGTCATCTTTTATAAGTATGGGATCTACAGTTAATATGTGTAGATACCTAAGGGGCCTAGTTGTTAATCTATGATGGGCTGGCTAACATACTAGGTCATTATAAATATAGGGTTATGGTCCCCAATTGACCTACCTAGGTTTTATTCTCTTGATTCCCATTGTCATCTGAATTCTAAGAACCCTAAGGATCAATTGGAAGGCAATAATCGTTCATCAAGTCTTCATCAAGTATTCTCCAAATATTGCTATGGATTCAAGTTTGTCTATCGTTCCATAATCTTTGATAACTTAAAGCATGATTGTCCTAGAATAAATATTCCGCATCATTCTAGGGTTTATGTATAATTAATTTCATCAAGTGGTATCAGAGCCGTAATCTTGCTTTGTTGTTGGGATTATTTGGATCGAATTGATTATGCTGTTTATGATTTAATTTGGCTAAACAAAACCCATCAGACATTGTCCCCTCAGCACGATTAAACCCTTTGCTCAAAGTTGCACCTATACTGAAATCGACAGACAGCAGACGGAGAAGGAGAGAGGGCGAGGAGCCCATCACTTTCCCTTCAATTTTAGGTATTTCATATGGGTTTAATTACTTCTGCGATTAATTATTCTGGGTTCATTCAAATTTGAAATGAGAATGATTGATCTGCAGTTATGAGAGCTTAAGAGAACAATTAATGATCAGCACTCATGTTTGATATATGGGAATTTTTTATTTTATTTTTGGGAAAAATTAATTTCGATCTATGTTTATGCTTTTGTGTCCTCAAGACAGATTTTCTTTAGCACTCATGTCCCTTAATCGATTTGGGGTTTCCTAATTCTTTGATCTCTCATTGATGATGCCCTAATTCTTTGAAATCTTTGAAGTTACAAATGGCTAATTGTTTAAGGTAAGATTTATTAGTGATCGAACACAACCTCCGTGTTCCGTTTGCAGTCCGAGCAGTAGGCGTCGGCCATAGCTCAATTTATTGAGTTTGATTATGTTACTGTTTCGATGAATTTGTGTGTGAAATTATGTGTTATTTGGATTAAGAAAATATTATTTATTGAAATTATTATTATGGACTTAATAATTTTAAATTTCAATAATAATGTTTAATTTATGCCCATGTTTGAAATTACTTTGGGTTCGTTTACTCGAACACATCTTGTATTTTATGTTATTAAATTTACGTAGCATGTTACCAAAGTAACCTCTCCTATGAAATTTTTTTAATTTAAAATACATGATTATTTGAAGTTTTTTTAGCGTGTTTGTTTTTCATGCGGGTAATGGTCGGCCCAAAGGAAGGCTATTATTTGGCAGAAATTCAAATTCGTTTGTGGAGATAAATATGTAACAGTTATTAAGTGTCCATGTGAATATTGAGTCGGTCCAAAGATTAAAATTAATGGGATAATTTTCTATTCAAATTCACTTGCAAGTTAATTTTCTATTCAAAGATTAAAATTAATGTTGCGTCGATTTTCTTGTAATGGGATAATTTTAATTTCAAACATTTATCTGCTTAAAGTTATATCTGAGCTTATTTGTTTTATTTTTTGTTCTCTATTCAGTTACTTCATCAGCTTCTAATGTATCTGCTAACATCAACTCGATTCCCATGCTGAATGGGATGAATTTTAAGAGCTGGAAAGAAAATGTGCTGATTGTTCTGGGAGTTATGGATCCAGACCTTGCACTCAGGGAGCCAAAACATGCTGAACTGATTAGGACGAGTACATCTCAAGCTAAGAAGGATATGGAAAAGTGGGAACGCTCAAATCGCATGTGTCTTATGATCATGAAGAAAAGCATCCCAGAATCATTCAGAGGCGATATAGATGATGAGAAAGTTGCAATGGCGTTCCTTATAGAGCTTGAAAAGCATTTTGCTAAGAATGAAAGGGCAAAAACAAGCACGCTTTTGCGTAATATTGTTGCCATGAGGTATAAAGGTAAAGGGAACGTGTGTGAGTACATTATGGAGATGGCCAATTTGGCATCTAAACTTAAGGCTCTCAAGTTCGAGCTGTCGGATGACATGCTGGTTCATATTGTTATGATCTCTCTTCCACCACAGTTTGGGCAATTTGAAGTAACATTCAATTGCCAGAAGGAAAAGTGGACTCTTAATGAGTTCATTTCATTGTGTGTGCAAGAGGAATCAAGGTTAAAGTCTGAAAAGACTGAGAGTGCTCACTTTGCGGCTTTCTCTTCGGGCTATAACAAGAAAAGGAAGGCTAAAGAAACTGCGGTCAATGAGCCAAAGAAAAAGAAATATAAAGTATCAAAGGGACAAGCTAAGGATTTAGCAACGTCAACGTCCAAGGGACAAGATAAGGATTTCGTTGCTTTTACGTAAGGAAATGGATCATATGAAGAGAGATTGCCCTAAATACCATGCATGGCGTGTAAAAGAAAAGGTATATCTCTTGCTTTTGTTTGTTCTGAGGTTAATTTGGTTTCAGTGCCTAGACATACTTGGTGGTTAGACTCTGGTTCTTCTACTCACATTAGTGTGTCTATGCAGGGTTGCCTGAACTGCCGAAAGCCAAGTGATGCTGAAAGATTCATCTATGTGGGGAACGACAATTCTATTGAAGTTGAAGCAATTGGAACTTTTAGATTATTATTAAAGTCTGGATTTTATTTAGATTTGTATGAGACACATGTGGTACCGTCTTTTAGACGGAATTTGGTTTCCATTTCAGTTTTGGACAAAGAAGGATTTACTTGTTCATTTGCAAATGGTGAATGTCGTTTCTCGTATAATTCTAAGTTTATTAGATCTAGTACTTTGTCGATTTATGATAATCTTTATATGTTGGATACTGTTGCTTCATATCATGAAAACCTGCATGTGGAAACACGTTGTACTAAACGCAAATTTACTAACAATAATTCCATGTCTTTATGGCACAAGCGATTAGGACATATATCAAAACAGAGAATGCAAAGGCTTGTGTCAGACGGAATTATTGAAACACTTGACAAATCAGATTATGAAATATGTGTTGAGTGTATTAAGGGAAAACAAACAAACAAAAGCAAATTAAAAGCTGAGAGAGCTAAGAATGTTTTGGAATTAATTCATACGGATATATGTGGACCATTTCCTACACCCTCGTGGAATGGTCAAGAATATTTCATTACATTCATAGACGATTACTCTCGTTATGGCTACCTATATTTGATCCATGAAAAGTCACAGGCATTGGATATGTTCAAAAAGTTTAAGGTCGAGGTTGAAAATCAACATGGCAAAACAATAAAAGAAAGTCAAATCTGACCGTGGTGGTGAATACTATGGGAGAAATGACGGATCAGGTGAACAACGTCCTGGGCCTTTTGCTAAATACCTAGAGGAGTGCAGTATCGTCCCTCAGTACACCATGCCAGGCAAACCTAGCATGAATGGTGTAGCTGAAAGATGAAATTGAATTTTACAGGAAATGGTGAGAAGTATGGTTAGTCATACTACTTTACCAGACTCACTCTGGGGAGAGGCATTAAAGATCATAGCTTTATCTCCTTAACAGGGTACCCACAAAGGCTGCTAACAAAACCCCTTATGAACTATGGACAGGCAAGAAACCTGTATTAAGGCATTTACACATCTGGGATGTCCGGCTGAGGCTAGGCCTTACAGGCCTAATGAAAAGAAGTTGGAATCAAGGACTGTTAGTAGTTACTTTGTTGGTTACTCTGAAAGGTCAAGGGGCTTTAAGTTTTACGATTCCAAATCCAGAAACTTTTTTGACACGGGAAATGCTCAATTCTTTGAGGATGATGAGCTTGTGGGGGGACAAGTTAGATATGATTTTGTATTTGAAGAGGTTCCGGTTACCATTCCTCTTCCTACAATTGTCCTTGACCATGATTTGGATCTCAATCCTGATGTGGTTCAAGAACAAAATTTGGATCAAGAAGACATTGTCAATATCCCTCTAGTTGTCCATGAGGAACAAGCTCAACAACCTCAAGAACAAGTTCCTTTAAGAAGATCCACTAGAGAGAGACGAAGTGCCATTTCGGATGATTACTTGGTATTTCTAAATGAACAAGAGGTAGACATTGGTCAATTAGAAGATGATCCAATCAACTTTCATGAGGCCATTGGTAGTTCTAACTCTCAAAAGTGGATAGACGCTATGGATGATGATATTAAATCAATGAAAGACAATGATGTATGGGATCTTGTCCCATTTCTAGAAGGAGTGAAACCTATTGGTTGCAAATGGATATTTAAAACCAAAAGGGATTCACAGGGCAATGCGGAAAGACATAAGGCACGTCTTGTCGCTAAGAGATTTACTCAGAAAGAAGGAATAGATTATAAAGATACTTTCTCTCCGGTTTCTTTGAAAGACTCTTTTAGAATCATTATGGCATTAGTGACACATTATGACCTAGAGTTACATCAGATTGATGTTAAGACTGCGTTTCTTAATGGAGACATTGAAGAAACAATTTATATGGTGCAACCAGAAACCTTGGTTTCAAAAGATTCAAAGGATATGGTATGCAAACTCAAGAAATCCATCTATGGACTCAAACAAGCATCCCGTCAGTGGTATTACAAATTTCATCAAGTTGTATTGTCATTTGGTTTCACGACAAATACAGTTGATGATTGTGTCTACCACAAGTTCAGTGGGAGTAAATATATTTTTCTGGTCTTATATGTGGATGACATCCTACTAGCCACAAATGATACAGACTTACTGCATGAAACTAAGAGATTTCTCTCAAAGAAATTTGAGATGAAAGATCTGGGAGATGCATCTTTTGTATTAGGATCAAATACATAGAGATCGGTCTCAAGGTATTCTTGGATTGTCACAAAAGAGTTACGTCGATAAGGTACTTAAGAGATTTGGCATGCAGGATTGTAAAATGGGTGACACCCCAGTGGCTAAAGGTGACAAATTCAATCTTGTTCAGTGCCCTAAGAATGAGATTGAATCTAGGGAAATGAATAGCATCCCTTATGCTTCGGCTATAGGGAGCTTGATGTATGCTCAGGTTTTCACTCGCCCAGACCTAGCATTCATAGTTGGTATTTTAGGCAGATACCTTAGCAAACCTGGAAAGGATCATTGGATAGCAGCCAAGAGGGTCATGCATTATTTACAAAGAACAAAGAATTATATGCTCACTTACAGAAAGTCGGATAGACTTGAGAACATTGGGTATTCGAATTCCGACTTTGCTGGATGCCAAGATAGTCGTAAGTCTACTTCGGGCTACGTTTATCTACTTTGTGGAGGAGCAGTTTCTTGGAAGAGTGTTAAGCAGACACTTGTTGCTACTTCTACGATGGTGGCAGAGTTTGTGGCGTGTTATGAGGCATCAAATCACGCAATTTGGTTGCGAAATTTTATCACTGGGCTGCGCATATTAGGTGGCGTTGATAGGCCATTAAAGTTATTTTGTGATAATAAGTCGGCAGTTATGTATTCTAATAACAACAAGAGCTCGTCTAAGTCCAAGCACATAGACATTAAGTATCTTGCTGTTAAGGAAGGGATTCAGAGTGGACAGATTTGTATTGAGCATATTGGGACTAACTCCATGGTCGCGGATCCGCTTACTAAAGGTGTAACACCGAAGGTTTTTCACGAGCACACTGCTTGTATGGGTGTTGTATCACTAGAGTATGCTTAGATTGAGTGGGAGTTTTGTATTTTGCTCTTACATTTATTGTTATAAGTATATTTAGTTTTTCAGTTTTGGTTAATAAAGTTATTTTGCACTCTGAATATTTGGTTGATCTCAAAATAAGGTTGGACCAGTTGAGAATAGACATGTGAAGATCACATTACATGTTATTCCATGCTACACATCCATACTTGATCCATGTCATTTAGTTGAGTTAATATATGTGACCACTGATGGGTCTAGTTGCGCTAATAGTGACGTAAACCTCTTTGATCCTTATGTTGATTTGACTAATGGACTGGATTGGTTTAGGATGACACAATTTGGTAAAGCATTGCTGTTAAGGTTTATATTGTGATATGCAATTAAACTAAGGTATTATACTATGTATATGTGTAAGTCCAAGTGGGAGATTGTTGGAATATTTTATGGACTTTACATATACTAGTATAATAAATAAAGTCTTTGGGCACATAGACGTATGTGCACTATAAGTAATTGTATATGTCACATTAAATATTAAAGTATTTGGGCCTAATAAAGTGATCTACTAAAGTTAAAGGGGGCTCAAGTCATCTTTTATAAGTATGGGATCTACAGTTAATATGTGTAGATACCTAAGGGGCCTAGTTGTTAATCTATGATGGGCTGGCTAACATACTAGGTCATTATAAATATAGGGTTATGGTCCCCAATTGACCTACCTAGGTTTTATTCTCTTGATTCCCATTGTCATCTGAATTCTAAGAACCCTAAGGATCAATTGGAAGGCAATAATCGTTCATCAAGTCTTCATCAAGTATTCTCCAAATATTGCTATGGATTCAGGTTTGTCTATCGTTCCATAATCTTTGATAACTTGAAGCATGATTGTACTAGAATAAATATTCCGCATCATTCTAGGGTTTATGTATAATTGATTCCATCAACTTCCACTTAACTCTCAGAGGAATGTCGTTGAAATGGTTTTTAAATATGAGGCCTGAATCCCATGTCAATAGGGATAAAATTAGTGATGTCTTTTTAGAGAAGTATTGTGCTAATCTTGAATGGCAAAAAAAACCGTAATGATTTGTAAAGCACTTTACAGAGGATCGATGAGCCAGTCGCTGAATTTTACAAGAGGTGGAATTTGAAGTTGAGTGAGATTATGAACCCGCTCTCTGAGGAAGAGGAATAGGAGATATTACAGTCATGTTTAACGACAAAATTGAAAGCGGGCATTGGTCATCATTTTTATCCCATCTCGTGAAATGGTCAATACTGGATCAAAGTTCGAGAATTTTGTCCATGCACAGGATGGCACTGCCAGTTCGAACAACTCTCATATTTATGAACCTCCTACGGCCAATGTGGCCACAAATTCCAGTAAGGGAACAAAAATAGTGGGTACGATGAACTATATTCAGAATGGAAACGGTCAAATCTCAAATCAAGGAGCACCAAGGCAGAAACATCACTTTGATGATTTCGGTATGCCCATGAGTAAAGTTTTTGATGACTTTGTGACACAAGGCTTACTCAAATCTCTTGAGAATTACCAACCTAAATTCCCGCGCACCAATTTAGACATGACCAAACATTGCACCTTTCATAAATACCACAGTTATACAACTGACAAATGCACAATCCTGAATAAAGTAGTCCAAGGGTTGATTGAAGAAGGGAAGGTTGAACGTCCAGTTGGTCTGAATACAATGAACAATCCATTTCCCAATAACAACAACATCGACATGATTGAGTTTGATGATTAAAATTTTGTGAATGTGATTGAACTTGATCCTCCTCTTAGTGGGCCAGAAGAGCTAGTCATGGCAGAGTCTACCGCAACTGTTTGAGGGATTTGTTCCCGATACCCAAGGGAAGAAGCATGGTTCATCTTAAGACTGATTGTGGAACCAACAATAAAGATCAGTTAGACTAGGGACTAGGGGTGAGTAGAAAAATCGAAAAACCGAAAATAACCGAATAAAATCGAAAAAATTGACGCCGAAAAATTGTACCAACGGTTAATTGATAGGTACGGTTTATGAAATATTGAAAACCGAATCTATTGGTTCGGCTTGGGATACATGATTTCACACCAATTACTCATACCGAACCGTACCGATATGCTTCTAAATAATAAATATTCATAATATTTACTATAATTTTACATCTATTCAATTTCCATATATATTAAATAAATAAAAAGTATCTTCAAGATTTAGTAAATCTTGTCAAAGTCAAAGCCAATAAGCCAAATTAAATAAATATCCTTTAACCTCACAGGCTCACATCGCTTGAGAATATCCTTTAATTTGGCCAATTAGCCAATTAGCCAAATTAAATATGACGCCTATTCGTATCCTCCCCCATCGCTTGATCGGCTGATCGCAATTCGCAATATCGGTATTGATATATATTTTGACAACATGGGTGGAGAAATGCTTGATGCGGCGCTTGTCAAGTCTGTATAAGTAAGGGAAGATTGTGTATGTGGAAAACATGAATGAAGGGTTGGAGAGTGCTCCGACTGCGTTTGTTGGCTTGTTTTCTGGTAAAAATGTTGGGAAGCTGGTTGTTTTTGTTGTGCTTTTAAGGTTGCCATTATCTTCTCAAGGTTGTGTAGTATGATGAATAATTGTGTTAAAATAATGAACCAGTTGTTGGGTGTCAAAAAAAAAGATTGGTTTTAAGATCGAATATTATCGAACCGACACTTACCGAAGCCGAAAACCGACTACACCGAACCGAGCTAAAATCGAGTGGTGGCGGTTTGTTAAAATTAGAAACCGAATACTTTTGGTTCGGTAACGGTTTTAGCCTAAAACCAAGCCAAAACGTACCGAGCACACCCCTGCTAGGGACTACCAATTCTAAATTAAAAAAAAAAGAAAGTCTTTTAGTTATCATCATAGGTTTTAGTATTTTACTTTTCTTTCTAAATCAAGTCTGTCTTGGACATTTACTGTTTTAAATCAAGTCCTCCTTGGACATTAATTTTAAATTTCTATATATGAGTCTTCTTTCTTTACTTGCTAGACTTGAGACATTATTTGCATACATACGTTACATTTAATGAAACAATTATATTCTATATTATCATATGCTCCCTTAACAAATAATTTTGGAATGGCTAATGTTTTGATCAATCAATGCGTCTCTGGTAGCTATCCTATACACTTTCCTTAATCCACACAAAAACTCACATAACACTATACACTTGCCAAATCCTATACCTTCATTTTGACCAGGTCAATGACGACATCATCATGGAATAACAAGTATTTCTTATCATCAAATGATCTTTCTCGTTTTACAATAAGCTAGGGGCTTTCCTTCCCCCTATTGTGTATCAAACGTAGTTCTAGCGGTGCCAAAATGAAGTCATGGAGCCAACACTGACAGTCAAAACTTTACAAAAAGACAAATTCAAAGCTTGAAGAGTAGAAGTAGTCAAAATCAAAGAAGCAGGTCTAGGCAAAGGAAAGAGCATGCGCAAAAAAGGCTAATCAAAGGTCCTCAAATTATCAAATTCTTTTACTATTTTCTTCTCTTTTCTCTTTTTGTGAAAATAACAATCAAGGAGCAATGGAGTAAAAAAATAGTAGTCAAGTGCGACTAGTCAAGAAATCATCTCAAGGCCCGTACTTCATCAACCAACCTTCCGTCTGAATCCTTCCACCAAAGGAACCACATATATTCATACCCTTACCCTAAGCCAAACATAGTTCAAGCTCGTACTACAGCGACCTGAGCTCATTACCTTAAGGGGAATGTAGGCAACTATCATTGGTCCAATCATAAACTCATACAAATCCCACAAACCCGGTCTCATCAATAGCATCGCCTATACACAAACCTTCTTTCATACCTAACCAACTTTGATCTCCGCTATTGGTTGACTTTCTTCTCACAATTTCGCATGATTTATCAAAACATTAATCATTCCTAAATTATTCGTTTAGCCTGATCATCAATAAAGGGGTTCAAGTAAGCATGTGATAATCGTGGATAAAACAAGTTTTCAGAGGTCTCAACAAGTCTTCTTTTTCTACATAATAGGATTAGAGCTAAACACTGATTTTTCTGCCAGCATAGATTCCATACACTTTTACAAACCTTTCTACAGTTATGCTCTCTCAAAAGATTCAAACCCAAAGCGATTTTTTGTGCCTACATCAAATAAGGCATTTACACAAATCGGGTTCATTCCCACCTTTCAAAAATATTGGGCCCGATAATGGACTTAAAACTCAATGCCCATGCAAGCGTACATTACAAGTCATTACTTTTACATTTTCTTTTGGTTTACTAAATGACTAAAAAATATATAATAAAACAAATATAAAAGGATGGGTGCCTCATTTTGCAACACAATGGTTCAACTTGGATTGCGGTAGCATCGAATAATCTTCAAGATCTCCTCGAATAACCATTTAGACTGGGACTCTTTATAATTATTGTGGGTCCACAATGGGTTCCTCACTTCGCTACATGATGGTTTAACTTGAATTGGGGCAACATCGAATGCATTTCAGGATCTCTTGGGATGACCAATTAGTTTGGTACTTGGCCAGCATTTTGGATTCACAATCAAGTCATAAAACCGGGCTTCATCAGAACGCGTCTTCAAATCGGGGCTTCGCCAAGTCATTTCTTTGGACCAGAGTTTTGAGAAGTCATAATTATCTTTGCGAAGGAGCTTGCTCACCTTGGTAGGTTGCTTTGGAATTTTGGTTCTGGGATTTGTCAAACGCGGTTTCGAATGTCAGAATTTGAGAATGGAATTTCAATCAGATCTGGGGTTAAAATCAGATTTCTGCCCAAGATTGGAATTTGGGTCCGCATGACACCTTTTTCCATCGACAACATAAACAACATCAGCGGTTCTATCCACAACCAAGGAATATCACCCCACATGCTCAAGCATGTACCAAACAACTCAAAATACCTTCAAACTCATCCTAAACACATCCCAAACACATCATCACATCATCACATCCATATAATCCCTCTCCTAAGATAATCATCACAAACAAATCCACCCAAGGCTACATGTGTAGACACCCCATTCTGAACTCATCGGATCACATTTATACCGCTCTAAGTCTCGCCTTGAGTCAAGAAGTAGAAATCCACCATTTCGTCATGTTTCGTTAAGTTTTGGCTAACGAACGTTAGTTTGTGACTAAACTGCATACGAGATAATGAGGGAAGGGCAGAATTGTCCACAGATTGCCTTATCTTGCACAGAATAGCGTGTCTCGCACAAGATAAAGGAGTTCTGCAGATTGCAGATAACAATTTCCTCATCAATTTCAACCTCTTTTCGGGATAAAACTTTATCCATCCGACCAACCAATGAAGTTTGGATTGTGGAACCTTCCCAAGGTCTTTGATCTCATCCTCAACACCTCTCCAATACCTATAAATACCTGAAGACTTTCAGTATTTGAGATCCGAAAATCCCAAGTAAAAAACCCCCACATTTACTGGTTTCTCTCCCTAAAAGATTCCTGTAAATCACCCCTAAAATCACCAAAAAGTTTGTTTGTCAACCTTGTTGATAAACAAACATCGTAGCTCAAATCAAAGGATTGAGGCGAAGCTCTGTCCATGTCAAGGTTCGACTCTAAACTTGAGTCGAAACTCTGCCCGAATTACCTCACGCAAGGTAATCTTTCTTTCCTTTCTAATTGATTGTTAGAGTGGTATAAATACATCAAATATTGGATCCGCCTAGAGCCTCCCCAAATCATGGGGATGGTCTCGAAGCAAACGATCCTATATTCCGTTTAACCTCGTTAAATGGATCTTTATTTTATTTATTGTTTGAAATCTTTTCCTTCTTTGAAAACCTCTCTTTTCTTTAGCTAGACCGATCTCCGGATTGGGTGGAATGGGTGCTCCTTGACCTTCCTATTCCATAACCTAAGCCCCGAACCCAAAATCTATTTCAAAATGGTTTTTCTATGTTTCCAAACGAATAATATAGGTGGCGACTCAAAAAGGATGTTAAAAAGAGAAAAATCGCGCATCGCTACAACATGCACAAACCTTAAACGAATAGAAGTAGTCTTAAAATGATTACAAACCAAAATAGGGAATATTCTTGTCGAAAATTAGGCTCATGCATCATGTGTCTTAAAAACAGAGCAAACGAGATCTTACTCAATCATTTGCTACCATAAGGCATCCTTCCAAATCATATTATCCCATGCGTACATGCTATTATCTTGAATGTTGCACATAGATTTGCTTGCCATTACACTCACAGGTACAAGAGTTTGATTGCAAATGATCATCCTCCTTGCCGATATATTTGAAGACTCTAATACATTGCCACCATGTGCCTCTTGATAGTCTACTTTAGGTTGGATGTCTCAAGATAGTCCTTATTAGGTTGGACGCCTCAAGTTTGTCCTCATCCCCGTTAGGTTGGATGCCTCAAGATAGTCCTCATACCCTTTAGGGTAGACGCCTCAAGATAGTCCTCAAGCTCATTAGGTTGGACACCTCAAGATAAGTACTCATCCCCATTAGGTCAAGACAACCTCTAATGTCCATATTTAGGTCGAGACAACCTCTAATGTCCATATTAGGTTGAGACAACCTTTAATGTCCATATTAGGTCGAGACAGCCTCTAATGTTCATATTAGTTCAAGACAGCCTCTAGTGTCCATATTTGGTCGAGACAGCCTCTAATGTCCATATTAGGTCAAGATAGCCTCTAATGTCCATATTAGGTCGAGACAGCCTCTAAAGTGCATATTTAGATCGAGACAGCCTCTAATGTTCATATTAGGTTGAGGCAGCATCTAACACCCATATTAGGTTGATACAGCCTCTAGTGTCCGAATTAGGTCGAGACAGCCTCTAATGTCCATATTAGGTCGATACAACCTCTAATGTCTATATTAGGTATGAGACAATCTCTAGTGTCTTACCCATACAAATAGTCCACACTAGGTTAAAATACCCTCAAATTATCCCCAGTAGGTTAAATACCTCTTTTATTATTCCCCATAGATCTCCTTCTTTGGTTTTTCCGTCGGAGTTTCTCTCATCACCTCCTTCTTTGGTTTGCCTGCTGGAATCCGATGCATCAACTTATTCTTTGGTTTTCTCGCTAGAGTTTCTCTTTATTGCCTCTTTCTTTAGTTTGCCCGCTGGAGTCCGATTCATCACCTCCTTATTTGGTTTGCCCCTAGAGTTTCTCTCTATCGCCTCCTTCTTTACTTTGCCTGCTGAAGTCCGATTCATCATGTTGGGTATGCATACTTTAACCCTCCTTGCCTTAGCTTTAATTTGATTGATACCATAACCTCATCTATATTTTCTAGACTTTAGGCCCATACGTAATGAAGCTTAGACTTCAATTTTTTAGTACAAGTCCATTTTATAAAATAGGTTTACTTAGGCTTGAATACTGGCTCAAATGCATTGGACATGAGGTTTCAAGTCAAGAGGTTTTGAAGACATGCAAAACCACAGTGCTAGTGCAAACCTCATAAACGAAACCGCACATGCAAATCGCATTGCTGAGTGCAAACTGTAGCGATGCGGAACTTCTCCTCTTTTTATTTATTGGTTTGAGTCGCCACCTATATTATTATGAGGAAATATTGAAAAAACCATTTTAAAGAGACTTGGGTTCGGGGCTTAAGTGATGAATTTGGAAGGTCAGGGAGCATCGCATCCACCCAATCCGAAGATTGGTCTTGCTTAAGGGGGTTTTAAATAATTAGTTCTTTTTAAAAGAAATGAAGAAAAACATCCATTTAATTAGATTAAATGGAATATGGGATCAATTGCTTCGAGGCCATCTCCATGATTTGAAGAGGCTCTAGGCCGATCCCAGATTCGATATGCTTATACCACTCTAAAGATCAATTAGAATAGATAAAGAAGAAAGGAAGATTACCTTTAGGTCAAGAAGTGATTTGGACATAGTTTTGCCTTGATTCGAGGCTTGAATCTTGATATTCGTCGATCAACAAGGTTGATGGACGAATTTGTGTGTTGTTTTAGAGTGATTTGCAGGAGTCTTTCAAGGAGAGAAACCAGCAAATTGTGTTTTTTTTCTGTCTCTTTTTCGTCCTCTGAAATATTGAAAGTCATCTAGTATTTATAGGGGTTGATTTACTTGGTCACCAAGATTAGGAGACTCAATGGATTTAGGATATCTCCCAAATAAGGTTCCAGATCTCTTTAATCAGTAGATACCCGGATTGGATAAGAGTTTATCAAGAAAAGAGGTCGAAATCGACAAGGGAAGTGAATCTCCCCCTCCTGCAGAGGGGTAGTTTCGCGCGAGACATCCCATGTCCCGCGCGGGACAAGGCTTCACAAAGGACAGATTTGTCCTCCCCTTGTTATCTCATGTGCAATTTAGTCCAAACTAACGCCCGTTAGTCAAAACTTAACGAAACATGACGAAATGGTGGATTTCTACTCTAAAATCGAAGGCGAGACTTAGAGTGGTATAACTCTGCTACGATAGGTTTAGAATGGGGTGTCTACACAAACCTCAACATGAAATCGCAATAGCAAACTGCATTGCAAACCTCATCTTCGTGACCGCACATCAAAATTGCATGATGTACAAACCTCACCAATCTCGTCCAATGATTGAAGACTTGAACATTTGTACCACCTCTGATTGATTGATCCACGTCAGCAACATTGAGATAACTATGAGTTCAATCAATGTGTCTAACGGTCACTTAGAGTTTAAAAGAATTTGAAAAGGAGACATGAGTCCTTCATTCCAGAATGTCGTATGAGGTCCGTACAACCTTATCAACAACTTCCGAACAAAAGGACAAAGTTGGACACGTGGTACAATCAGAATGCGCTAGCACTGTACCTGCTACATCTGTTACAAATGGCTACTTTTTGGTGCATGGGTATAATCTTCATCATTTGAAGATTGCTTGAGAATATTCATTTGAGAGAGTCCTTTGAAGATCTGAAGAAAATTTCTAGATTTACAGAATTCTTTGAATCTTCATCTTCAACCTTCATATCTTCAAGAACAAACTTCCAATACCAGAAATTCAAGCCTTTCTAGCACATCAGATTTATTGAGCTCTAAATCACATAGATTTAAAGAGTCTTGAATCTTGATAATCATGCACACATCTCACTTGATTAATCACATAGATTATATCATTTGAGATACACCAGTTATAGTATATGATTTGCTTTACTGTTTAGATTTTAGATTTGAGTTTGATCCTTGTAATCTCCCTCAATATCTACTACAAAATCTAGTAGTTAGAAAATACAAGACTAACCATCTTAGTAGTGGACGTAGATCATTTACGATTGAACCACTCCAAATCTTGTGTTCTTTAATTACTGCATTTTCTTTATTGTTATTAGTTAAAACTAATTTGTCTTATTTGTTTAATCTTAATATGTTTACCAGATTTGTGAATTGTGTTTAAAGTTAATCATTGTCAAACCTCACTTTTATACTTTTCTAAACCACACTATTAAACCTCACTTTGTTACTTTGAAATTCCATTGTGCATTTTACAAAATCACTTGCGATTTTAATATATTGTAAGGGTGGTTTTTTAATCAAGAGGTTTTATTTGCAAAAAGGGTTAAAAATTTTGTAACAGCTATTCACTTCCCTTCTAGCTATTTTTTACCCTTGTTGCCCCTTTGGGACCAACAAGTGGTATCAGAGCAAACACCTTGTTAAAACTATTTTTGTTTTTCAAGCTTAACCGCTTGGGTGCTAATTCGTCGTGGAAAACTCAAAAAAAATGACAACGATTAACTACTTATACATTCCTTTACTAGATGAAAACCACTTTGACATCTGGATAACTCGAATGCTAATCCATTTGGAGACCACTGATGAGATGATGGTGGACTGCGTGATTAATGGCCCCTTTGTTCCTATTAAGGCCAACACAAATCATGCCACCAACACTGCCACCCCAGAAGTCAAGAAGCTAAAACCTAAATGGACTGATGAAGAAAAAAGATTGGTTACTTTGGAAAATAAAGCTAGACATATCATCACTGGAACTTTGACTGTCTCAACTATTTAGAAAGTCATGAAATGCCAAACTGCAAAGGAGATGTGGGATGAATAGAAAGCTACCTTAAATGAGATGACCTTTGTAAGGAAAACAAGAAATTTGTTGTTGAAAGGAGATACAACAACTTCAACAAGAAACCCAACAAAACCTTGCGTCAAACTTACAACCGATATGTTGAGGTAGTAAATTCTTGTCTCTCTCTTGGTCAAGTGTTAACTGATAAGGAAATCAATATGACATTTCTTACGGCTTTGGGTTCTAGATGGGTTCACAAAGCCACTTCAGTTGAGGACTCTAAAGATTTGAATACTTGGAATCTAAGTAAATTGTATGCAAATCTTAAAGCCCATGAACTCAATATGGATCATATTGAAAAGGTTGAAGGAAAAGTCAAAACACTTTCTATGTCTGTTGTTGAACATGTGGAGAAACCTTCTTCTTCTAAGCAAACCTCTGATTCCTCTATTTCAACTTCTTCTCTCATTGATCTGGATGACAATGAATTTGCCATATTTGTGAAAAGGTTTCAAAAATTTTGTAAAATATCAAAACTATTTTCAAAAGGCAAACCTACAGCAACTTATTCTAAGGCTGCTGATACAAAGAAAAAGAGTGACCCATGTACTACAACTGTAGAAAGCCTAGTCATTTTGCTTCTGAGTGTCCTCAGCCAAGGTTTGAATATTTGAAAAAGAAAACTTCCCCTGCGAAATTATCTCGTCGTAACGGAATGGTTACTGATGAAGAAGAGAACTCAAAAGAGTTAGCTACTTAGATTGAAACTGATTCTGATGAATGAAGCGAAGATTAAACCGGAGAGGTTAATTTATCTTGTTGCCAAGGATGCTTTTGATAATTCAGATAATGAGCCAGTCAAGTCGCTTGACATGGAAGAATAGGTTGCTCCTAAAAAACCAAGATTAGGGCTATTAGTGAGGATTATGCAGATTTAAAACTTACTCCTAGTTATAAGATTGGAAATAGTTCTTACTTTCGTTCCATTTTTCCATCTAAAAATGAAACACCTTCAAAAATCATTTCAACTCCAAAATTTGAAAAATGTGGAATAGGTCTCTCCCATGGAACATGAAAAGATGTTTAAGAAAGCTGAAGTGATGATCTGAAAATTTTAAAATGTTAAGAAAGCTTTGTCTTTAGCAACTGATGAAATTACTCATCTTAAGAAGGAGAAAACTGTATTGAGGTCTGAAGTTACACTTCTGAAGGACCAAATCAAAAGCATGTTTCCTCTTACTGAACTAAACCTCACTCTGGAAACCAATGTTGCTGCACTTCAAATTAGAAACGATGACCTGGTTGCTAAAAACAATGAACTTCAAATGGTAATTGATGAGTGGACCGAATCTCGTGTTATAATGGATCAAATTTTTGAATCCCAAAAGTCTAGTGGTGACAAAGAAGGATTGAGATTCCAAACTGGTGATAATTTGAAGTGTACATCTTGCTGTGGAAAGAATGAGGAATTTTCAAATCAAACTCATGAAATTTCTTAGGAAAAGCATTCTGGTTTAAAGGGTAAAGGACATGAACCATAGGCTAAACTTAACTTCCACTATGTCTACCCTAATAAATAGTTTGAGAAAAATTCCAAAATGAAAGGAAAAGATTCAGAGTATGAAATCGCATATGAGGTTTCATTTGTGGCTGACCGCCCTTCTTCTTCGACCACATACACTGCTTACAAAAGTAAGGTGAGCATTCACTGAAAAACCACGGTCAAAACTAAAATGACTAATTTCGTCAATGTTAAAACCTCTGTCCCAAAAACAAATGTTGATTCTAAGAAAAATAAAGAGTATGTTAAACCTCAGTTTCCTTACAGCTTTCATTACTGTTGTGTGTGTAATGGTTTTGGTCATAAGGATGTAGAATGCCTTTTGAGGTTCACACCTAATGCCTGAAAATATAATCCTCCTTCTGTCAAACATGTGTGGGTTATCAAAAGATGCTAACTTCAGGACCTAAAAGATAAAGGGGACTTTGTTTTAAATGTTTATTTTTCAGTTCCTCTGCTTAATGGTTGGTCACTCCAAGATAAAATCAAATGAATGGTATCTTGACAGTGGATGCTCAAGACATATAACTGGAGATAGGTCTTTATTGGAAATTGTCATTGAAGCAAGCGGTCACTCTGTAACTTTTGGTGACAACAACAAAGGAAAAACAATATGCTATGCAATAATTCGAATAGGAAACCTCACCATTGAGAAGGTTTCACTTGTTGAAGGATTTAAGCACAACCTCCTATCAATTTCTCAATTTTGTAACAAAGGAATGCACCGCAACTTCACTTATACAAATTACTTTATCGAAGATGGCATTTCAGGAGTCACATTGCTCACAGGGATTCGTAAAAGTAATATTTACATTTGATGGGGAAAAATCCCACTTGTTATAAAAATATTTCACAAGTACACGAGTTATCATAGTAGTAACATGCACTTGACAAGGGTCAAATCCATAGGGATTTCTGAATCAATAATTTGACTTTCAACAGTAAAACAAACAATTAAAATAAGGGGTTTTAGATTTGATTACTATTCCTACATAAAACAAGAAATAAATAATGCAAGTAAATTATTATCGAACAACAAGGAAAAAGGATCTACGGAATGGGATTCATGTATATCGCAACAATATGCCAATAAATAATACAATCAATCATAGTTGGGGGTTCATCCTGTTTAGTAAAATTGGGCGTTCACACATGCACAATTTAATATTTTACAATATTAGATTTTCTGCAAAGTTTACTTAATATTCAAGAACCCATTAAACCTAGGATTAAGAAACTATAATTTTGATTTGCAATCACTTATCAAAACCTTGATTATATTCATTCAAAAGTTTGAATTGCATGGATCTAACAATCACTTGTCAATCACACACACAAATTTAGTTTAAAAACCAATCACATCTACACATGTGATTGTAGTTTAGAAAACTTAGATGAATAATACTTTTGATGAACCCAACCTTTGATTGATCACAAGATTAATTAAGACATAAGGGATTGATATACATTACCTCCATTTAGAACAAGAAAATTAGCCACGCATGTTCATGAAAAACATCAATAAACCTTGAATAAATTGAATAAATCTTCAATGGAATTCTTGAATAAAATCTTGTTTACAACTAAAGAATTATGTTATGAGAAGGTAAAATATATAAAACTATGGCTAGAGGTCTTCTATATATACTAGGGAGATAGAGAAGGGTAAAAAAAATAGGAAATTAGGGCCAAAAAACAAGTCTGAATAGGATTATGCTGATCTGCCACGAAAATAGCTTCGTAACGGATTTAGTGATGGAATGGTGGGGGAGGGCACTCCCCTTCCTTGGGGGTGGCCGCACCCAATTTCCAGCAACTTTCTTTCTTTTTGGAGCGGGTGCTCCTCTCCCTCGGATGCGTTCGCTCCCGTGAATTGTCGACTTGTACATTACTCAGCGAACTTACGAAGGTCATAACTTTTTCATACGAACTCTGATTGAGACGTGCCATATATGGTTGGAAAGATATCAACGATTACTATCCAATGGTACTGAATATTCAGGTAATCTTACACTTTTTCCTTCTGGAATTTCTATTCTTTCCTCCTTTGATTCTTCGTTCTTGATTGTTCATTTTCGAATTCTTTTAGATCATGTTCTTGGACTTTATCCTTTCATTCCATGTACTTATAAACACTCTAAAAATCCATAAAATAAGTTGAGTGCAAAATAGGTCTGACGATGTATCCTATGGATGGGTGAAAATACATCCATCACATACCCCCAAACTTATCTTTTGCTCGTCCTCGAGTAAAACAAAACTAAAATCAAAATAAAACTAATAACTAACTAAAACAAATACATAAATATTTTTGGGATTGTTCATTTCATATAAAAGGTTGTTGGCCAAACAAATTCTCAGATATTTACACACACATAATCTACAAATATTATCATGAACATGTGATTATATTTAAATGTATGCATCTAACTTACAATTTTCCACCACATTATGATATCATGAATGAATTAATGGGAGATCAATGTTATCAAAGTAAGATGTTTCATATGGTCGCTTGTGTCATGCTGTAAAGATAATGAGATAAAAGTATAGGGACACTCATATGCATGCTAAAACACAATTGTCAACCCCACTACTCTTTATGGATCAAATATGACTATGGCTTGTAATGTATCGTGAACTTCACGGGCTAGGATCACGGTTACAAATGAAGGTAAGGACATAAAAAGTCAAGCAAGTGAAACTAAGAATTCTTCAATATACATCCTCACTTTGAATTTATCACTAAACTACATGCCAACCAATTGATTCAACCCCCAAACTTATGATTTTGCATACTTCACACATGGGGTTGATTACCTTTCTTTCTTTTGATCACTTTCCACTTCAACAATAGAGAGGGCAAGGCTTTCTTTTCAGATTTTTCTTTTCTTTTGCTTTGCATATATATATCACGAAAAATATGCATTCAATATTTTGCTCAAGCCCCTCTTTTCAGTACATTCATAACCCTTTTTCTTTATTTCATGACCACTTTCCACCCTTGATTTTCCAAACATCACCCACAATTTACCAATCATTCCCTAGTTTCACTTTCTTGAAAAGGTGAGAAAATAGTGTATAAGTGTATAAGGGTAGGATAATTTAGGCATCAAAAGAAGGCAAATAGTGGTCTAAAATAACCTCTCACTTTGTGAGAGATTCCATTCTTTTTCAAGTTTAAAAGGGGTTCTAGCGGAATTTTTTTATAAGTGACGAGAAAGTTTAAAGTCTCACAAAAGGGTTCTAAGAAAATAGTCATATATCACTTCCCGAGTAGCCTAATTGATGTGTTATTGACAATCATGCAAACATGTTGTAGGGCCCCCGAGAATAACAAAGTAATCCTATAATGGCCTGCTAAATTGGTAACAATGATCAAGAAAAATAATATGGAAGTGAAGGGTGAAGTAATCATACTTTACATGTTTCAATACACTTATATCCCTATATTATAATAACACTAAAGATTTTAATTAAAGCACACTCAAATCATCATAGACTTTAGCCAACAATCCAAAGAACAATTTTTTTAAATTTTTTTGGAGGGTGATACTCTATACACTCCCCTATAATCCCACAAACTCGGAGATATATCAACCCCCAAACTCAAGACATGCTATGTCCTCATAGCATAAATATTAAGTCATGCCATGGGTTCAAAGAATGATATAACACAACAAACAAAATAAATAAAGCAAATAAAAATGTACCTACTTGGGTTGCCTCCCAATAAGCGCATTTGGTTAAGGTCGTTAGCCCGACCGTTTCCCTAATTTCTAATTGGGTGTGAGGGGGTCATGTCATCTTTGGCCTTTGATTTTCTTCCTTTAGCCCACCACATTGCTTCTCGAGCACAAAAACCCACCACTCTCTAAACATAAGTTCCATTCTTTATTAATTCAAGTGGTACCCATGTAGCTTTTGAGGCTCTTTGTTTAGCCTTTTTCTTTTTCTTTTTCTTGGGGACCTCTTCCCCAAACTCATTGGTTGCTTTCACTTCACAACCTTTCACAATCTCATTCTAAACACAAACATAAGAGTTGTTATCTTGATCATAAATATTTGCAAAGAAAGCATCACATACATCAAGAACATAACACTCTTATACTTAAGCATATGAGTACATGGATGTGATTTTTTTTAATGACGGTTAGATGATAGATGGCTCCAACTTCTTTTGGAAGTGGTCTTGGGGGTGATACGATTCGTCACTCCTAGAGTGTTTGTCGGCCTTGTGTTCTATGGCCATATCATATACGTCTGCTCTATACCTAGTATTTTCACCGGCATTCAACATGTTCTCAATTTCCTCACAATCAACCTCACGCAAAAAGCTCTCATACACATAATCATCCACCTCATTAACATAGCAACATATATCATTGACAATTTGAGGTTCTTTAAAAACTAAAATTTCAACTTTTTCATCAACAACATTCATTGTAAATTTTCCCTCATTAATATTAATTATGGTATCGGTAGTAGCCATGAAAGGACGCCCAAGAAGAATGGGTGATTCACGACTATTACTAACATCATTCTCCATATCAATCATAATAAAATCTATCGACACTATGAGCTCATCCACTTGGACCAAAATATCCTCCACAATACCCAAAGTACATTTGACCGATCGGTCTGCAAGTTGAAGGGTCATTGTGGTGGATTTAATCTCACCAAATCCTAACTTCTCATACAGTGAATAAGACATCAAATTAATGCTAGCACCTAAATCCAACATCGCCTTCACCAATTTATAATCCCCCAAAGTGATTCTTATGTTAAAACTACTGGGGTACTTGAGTTTCGGTGGAAGGTGGGATTGGATTACGGCCCTCACATTCTCGAACATCATAACTTGTTCACCTCTCCCATACCTTTGTTTTTGGGTATTGAATTCTTTGAAAAAACTTGACATAAGATGGTAAATTTTTAATGAAATCCAATAATGGTAAATTGATGTTTACTTTAGAAAACATGTCATAAATTTCAGAATATTTTTTTCCATCTTTTATCTCATTAATCTACCAGGAAAAGGTACGGGAGGTACATATGTTTTGGGAGATGAAGGTTTTTCGCTTTGTTTGTCTCCCAACTCATTTGTATCATCCTTATTCTCAATTTCAACATGTTTCATATTAGATCTAAGAGGGGAAGAAGAGGAAGTTGGAGCACGTACCTCATGGTTTATTACCTTGCCATTCCTCAATTTGGTTATAACATTTGCATGCTCCCCTTGGCTTGGGAATGTGCCCGACTTTTGACTTTGGAGTGCATTGGCAAGTTGGCTTATTTGTGTTTCCAATTTATTTATTGCCGCCTCATGAGTCTTCCATTGTTGGATTTGATCCAACCTAAGCCTCTCCAATTGCTCCTCCCATGGTTGTCTAGATTGTTGTTGCACCTGTGGTTGAGGTGGTATGGGGTGGAAGGGTTGATTATTACTACATGAAAAGTTTAGATGATTTCTCCACCCTTAATTGTATGTGATGGAGTATGAATTGTTGTGAGGGGACCTCGGTTGATACCCATTTGCTACTTGTGACTGTTTCATGAAATCAGAAAATTGTGCACTAGATGGGCACATGTTAGTAGCATGAGAGTTCAAACCACAAGTAGCACATATATCATGAATTTTATTATCAAGAGCGGGATTAACAAAAAAAGCAAGTGTGGAAAGTTGATTAGCTAATTCTGCGACTTTGTTTTCTACCCTATCAACCACACTTAATTCATACACTTCCTTTGTTTTCCCCCTCACTCCCTTCTGTTGAGAGTTAGCACCTAGCATATCAAAAATTTCTTTTACTTGTTCGAGAGTTTTCTCCCCATTGATACTCCCGCGGCATTATCTACCATGAATTGGTGCATTTAACTTAACCCATCATACAAAGATTGATTCAAATCGGGTAGAGAAAAGTCATGGTGAGGACATTGGACTAACAACATTTTAAATCTTTCCCATGTTTCATGGAATGCCTCACTGGGTTCTTTCTAAAGCCCTATAACTTTCTGTCTCAAGAGAGACAACGAAGGATGAGAATAAAATCTTTGCATAAAAGCTTGACACATCTTCTCCCATGTGTCTATGCTATTTGGTGCTAATGTCATGAACCAATTTTTAGCTGTGTCTTTAAGTGTGAAAGAAAAATATTGCAACTTTAATTGGTCCTCCGTGACTCCCATAGTTAATGGAAAAGCATGGTCCCGTAGTTAATGGAAAAGCATGGAACGTAGTCAAGTAGTCACAGAGAAAGTTTAAGGGGTCATACGTTTCTTCCCCATGGAAGCTATTTAAGAGATTGAAATATTGCCCATTTAAATCATAACTTTTTGCCGCCGGTGATAACACAATACAAGATGAGGCGGCATCAATTTTAGGACGAAAATAGTCCTTCATGTGGAGATTATTCACTTCTTCGCCCATATTTATTTCTTTTTCTTCTACCCCGATGGTAGAAGTTTCAGGGGAATTTCCCCTTACAAACTTGTTGTTTCTCAAAGAAACCAAAACGGGGTTCAATGATATACGACCAAGCATACACTGTTGAAAATTAAATTGATGATTGCAAACAAATTCCCGGTAATGGCGCCAAAAACTTGATGGAGAAAAATTCCACTTGTTATAAAAATACCTCGCAAGTGCACGAGTTATTGTAGTAGTAATATGCACTTGGAAATGGTCGATTACATAGGGATTTGTGAATCAACAATTCGACTTTAAACAATAAAACAAACAATTAAAAGAAAGACTTTTAGATTTGATTACTATTCCTATTTAAAACAAGAAATAAATAAATAAGTAAATTATTACCGAACACCAAGGAAGAACGATCTACGGAATGGAATTCATGTATATCACACCAATATGCCAATCAATAATACAATCAATCATAGTCGGGGGTTCATCCTCTTAGTAAAATTGGGCATTTACGTCCACAAGTTAGTATTTAACAAATATTAGGTTTTCTGCAAAGTACAATTAATATTCAAAAATCCATTAAAACCTAGGATTAATAACCTATAATTTTGGTTTGCAATCACTTATCAAAACCTTGATTATATTGATTCAAAAGTTTGACTTGCATGGATCGAACAATCACTTGTCAATCACACACACAAATTTAGTTTAAAAACCAATCACATCTACACATGTGATTGTAGTTTAAAAAACTTAGATTAATAATACTTTTGATGAATCCAACATTTGATTGATCACAAGATTAATTAAGACATAAGTGATTGATATACATCACCTCCATTCCGTAGAACAAGAAAATTAGCCACGCATGTTCATGAAGAACATCAATAAATCTTCAATAAATTGAATAAATATTCAATGGAATTCTTGAATAAAACCTTGTAGATCTGGTTTACAACTAAAGAATTATGTTATGAGAAGGTAAAAGATATAAAACTATGGCTATAGGTCTTCTATATATACTAGGCAGAGAGAGAAGGGTCAAAAATTAGAAAAATAGGGCCAAAAACCAAGTTTGAATAGGATTCTACTGATCTGCCACGAAAATAGCTTTGCAACGGATTTAGTGACGGAATGGTGGGGGCAGGCGCTCCGCTTACTTAGGGGTGGCCACACCCAATTTCCAGCAACTTTCTGTCTTTTTGAAGCAGGCGCTCCTCTCCCTCGAGTGCGTGCGCTCCCGTGAATTGTCGAGTTGTACATTTCTAGGCGAACTTCCGGAGGTTATAAATTCTTCATACGGACTTCGATTGAGACGTGCCATATATGGTTCGAAATCTGTCGACGAGTACTATCCAATGGTACTGAATGCTCAGGTAATCTTTAACTTTGTCCTTCTGGAATTTCTATTCTTTGCTCCATCAAATAAACACATCCATTAACATTATTGATTTAAATTCTACTTGTATTATTACTAATCTTTGTTTTGTAGTTAAAAGTGTGAGCAAAATTATTTGACTATTTCACAAGCGTTTAAGTCACTTGAACTTTAAATATCTTGCAAAAATTGGAATGGAAAACCTCGTTCGCGGTTTATCCAAAGTGGCTGATCATCATGCTGAAAAGTGCACTTCCTGTCAACTTGGTAAACAAACTAAATCGTCTATCACCAGCAAGACCGCTCCATCAAGTTATAGATGTTTACAACTGCTCCACATCGATTTCTTTGGACCCGTTACCACTACTAGCATTGCAGGCAATAAATATACTTTAGTAGTAGTTGATGATTACTCAAGATATATGTGGGTAGAGATGATGATCACTAAGGATGATTGATATGAAATTCTAACCTTACTCTTTAGATGACTCCAAACCCAAAAAGAAGATTACACCATTAGTGTGAGGTCTGATAATGGAATATAATTCAAAAACAACGGTGTTGCTCAATATTGTGATGACCACGATATTGATCATAACTTTTCTACTGCTAGTGTTCCACAACAAAATGGAGTTTTGGAAATAAATAATAGGACGTTGATTGAGGCTGGAAAGAAAATGATTTCAAAAGCCAAGCTTCCTCGATATTTATGTGCTGAAGCGACCAATACAACATGCTTCACTCAAAACCGCTCCCTCATCATCTAAACCTACAACAAAACCCCTTATGAACTCTGGAGAGTAAGAACCCCAAACATTGCTTTCTTCAAAATCTTTGCCTGCAAATTCTTTATCCTCTACAATGGAAAAGAAAATAGTGGTAAATTTGGTGCTAAGGCTGATGAAGGTATCTTTGTTGGGTATTGTTTTGGTAGAAAAAACAATAATGCAGAATCTTAACTTTGACAAGTGTATGGATTTAAATAACAAGGAGGGGACTATGGAATTCGATTAAATGGAACAAAGACATGGAAAGAAAGAATGACACAATGATTTGTTAACGAGGAAAAACCTTAGAGATAATAACCTCTTTGGAAAAAACCCCGGGAGTTAGGTCTCCAACCTTAAAAGTTTCACTATGATAATTGATGTTACAATCGCGGAAGATGATGGAGAGGATTACAAATGAGATGTGCATAGTGTGTGTAAAAGAACATGTATTTTTCCAACTCCATCTCCCCTTAAATAAGATTAACAACTAACGGGTAGGAAGTAGTTCCTAAAATCTCGACATCCAAGTTTATCCCTTCAACGTCCATAAGACTGAGTCCACTTTGCCGTTTGAAGAGAGGTTGAACGTGCTTGAAAGAGTCCCGTGTTTATCTCTCTTTATTACTGTAAAATAATAATAGAAATAATAATAAAAATAAATTAGTAAATATGAAGTAATACTTACAGTGGCATAACATCTTGACATGCAGGAGCAACTGGAGATGTCACCATGCTGGAAAATACCCACAACAATTTGTCCCCAAAAATATTTGTCTTTCTTGGCAACTGAAAAGGCAAATATTTTTCTTAATAAATACTTCAACTGCCAGCTTGCATGATTGGACGGGTAAGGATACGTGGAGGCAATGGACGGTTGGGGAGTTAATTTAGGAAAAGTAGTTTTTGGAATTAGAGCTCTTTTTAATTTAAATAAACGCTTGGATGACTCCTTAATAAGCTTCTCAAACCTTCCATTTCGCTCCTGCTTGCTACGACACTGTTCTCTGCAAGGTAAAAATTTTTTCGTTTCTTACTTTCATCCATTGTTTGCATCTCTCTTTTGCTTGTCAACCATGGGTAGAACTAGGTGGAGTTCGTCCAAAACTAAGAGTGCCCCGATTCCATAAGGTCCCATAGAATTTAGCCTTGATGATTTTGTTTGTGAAAATCTCCTTGCAAAACCGGATGAGGAGACTTGTTTGTTTAGTGATGCCCAAATCGAGTCACTAAAACAACAACGCTACTTCCCTAAAGGTGCAATCTTTCACCCTTTTTCTGTAAATCTTAGGTCTGACTTTGTTTCCAACAAATGGATTTGTTTTCTTGAGTATCCCTTTCTTCTAGGGTTTAGCTACCCCTTCCCTTCGTTGGTTTCTGATTTTTTTCAAAAGACTCAACTTGCTTATCCTCAACTGATGCCCATGGATTGGAGAATTTATGCTTTCATTATCAAAGTGAACAGGGAGAATGGTTTAAACCTAGGGCTTCATGAGATAGCCTATTCGTACGATCTTCAACCTTTTGATTCAAAAATATATCTTTTTAAGAAAAGGTCAGGTAGGAATTCCTTAATGAGCACCACATCTTCGAGTGATAGGGGATGGAAAAATAGGGTTTTCTTTGTTGATAGGGCATCCATTGAATAAGGGAATGAGGTATCAAGCGAGTGGAACAAGGGAGGTACTTGAATTCCTAACTTTGTGATTTTCTGTTCTTGAAACAAATTGAAATCGTAATTGCTCTTACCTTTTTTCAGATATTGATTAGGGAGAATTATTCCCACCGGCAGAAGACACCTTGGCAAAAGTTGATGAATTTTTCAAGCTTCCCTTGGACAAGAGATCTCCTAGGGGACTACTGGAATCACCTCTGGTTGTTCCAGAAGATCAAAAAGCATCAACCTCCGTCATTATGTCTACAGGTAAGCATGTTGTCTCTTTACTTTAGTTTATCAATCTGATGCATTATACTTCTTGACAATATTCATATGTCAATGCAGTTTCCAAACCAGTCATTTCAGGATCATATTTTGATCTTGACGACATTGAAGCCATGTTTGAAGACTCCTCTCTTAAGATAGATATGAAACCTCCGCCTGTTCCTAAGAAGATCCCTGTTTTAGATGAGAGCACATGTATTGGCTCTAGGGTGAAAAAGAAAAAGGCTATTCAAGAGGAGGTAATTGATGTTGGAGATACTTTTGATGGAATGCCAATAGGAGAGTTCAAGAAGAAGTGTATGAGTTTTGCAGCTGGGGTAAGATGTTACTAACTAGGTTTTAACTGATTCAAAAGTTTTTATAACACCTTTTGATGTCAAGTTATTATGTTACAGGCAGTAGGGTATTTGGAAGATTTGGTAAAGGAAATGGAGATGCTGAAGAAGAAGTCTAAAGCTGATGTTGCTTTGGTCAAGAAGGAGAAGATAATGTTAGAGAACAAGGTGAAGGGGCATGAAAAGTCCTTGGAACAACAAGCTAAGACATTGGAAGAGTAGGAAAAGACTGTGAAGGACCTATTGGACAGTTTGGCAAAAAGTGAGGAAGATCACCTTAAGGAGATTGCAGAAGTGAAAGGTTCTTGCAAATTGGCTACTGCTAAAACTGTTTCTCAGTGTAAGATCAAGATGATGAAGGAGTTCCAGGAAGGAAAGGCTCAAAATTGGGATATCAACAAGGAATATGCCAATTGGGATATCAACAAGGAATATGCCTACCTCTCCAAGATGACAGGTGAGCCAGTAGATGAGGGTGAGGTGTCATCAAGCCCACATGAAGCAATTGTAAAGGAAGCAGCAGAGGTTGGAGAAGTTACTCCCAAAGCAACACCTGAGGCGGACGCCATCTTAACAAGGTAAAACAAGTTTGTTTTGTTTTTCTTTTACTGGTATTACTGGGGTGGAATCCCAAAGACAATTTTAATTTGGTTGGTTATGTAATAGGTCCATAAGGACCGAAGACAATTTCTTTTACGTGTTGGGTTGGTCCAACACTTTTGCGTTTTAGCTTTATCAGCTTGGATGTTGGATTATTGTCTTAACTTTTAGGGATGTTCTTATGCTAGTTTTAGAAAAAATTATGGTTTGGTAATTTTCAAGCATGTCAAGGCTTGTTTCATTTTTGATAAAAAAAAATTCTTTGGATGGTCATATGTTATGCTCGTAAGGTGACATGATAGTATGTCAAAACAATAGATACTTAAGATGACACGTACATGTCATAACCACAAGAATAAAACATGAGATCAATCATTTAACTGAGTGGGAATGGGTAAGCTATATGAGTTCACCCATATAGGCCCACCTCATACCTCAATTAAAGAGATAACTTGCGCTCTAGGCGAAGGTGTGGTAACCTAACATCTTAAGAAAGAGGTAATTAACTCTTTAAACCTTAGAAGGGATTGTGTACCTTTACTTGAGAAGAGATGGTCAGTCTCTGACGGAGGAGAATTCGTTGTCCTTTTGGCTTTGAGTACTTTCGACATGTCCCCATTTCCGTATGTCAACACCTCACAAGACAGAGACACATTAAAAATGGACGTCAACTATGTTGACACCCCTCCACAAGTTGTGTTAGTGACATCTTGATTTGTAGAGAAGTAATATGGAAAAGAAAACAGTAAATAGGGAAATGAAAGGTTACACCTAATAAATAAAGGATTGTCCATACCTGGGATGAGATGAGTTAAAGGGGGCATTGTTTAGATGTAATACCTTTTGAGGTGAATGGCGTTCCAACTCCGTGGGATCATTTGACCATCCAAGGTTGATAGGCGATACGCTCTTTTCCCGGCCTGTGCATCAATTAGGTAAGTTCCTTCCCACTTTGGGGCGAGCGTGCCCGCATTGAGCTCCTTTGTATTTTGGAATGCCTTTCGTAGGACTAAGTCTCCTACTTGAAACCTTCTAACCCTTACGTTTTTGTTGTAAGACCTGGCTACCCTTTGTTGATATGCTGCCATCCGAACTTTGGCCATGTCCCTTAGTTCGTCTACGGTATCCAAGTCATATGTCAAGATGTCTTTATTATGTTCAGATGTCAACAAACTGTATCTGGCCGTAGGTACAAGAACTTCTTCTGGAATAACTGATTCTATCCCAAATACAAGTGAATAGGGAGTCTGACCAGTAGCATTCTTAGATGTCGTCCTGTCAGCCCATAAAACCATTGGTAACTCTTCTGCCCATCTTCCTTTCTTTTGGTCCAGTCTCTTTTTTAAGTTGCTTATAATAATCTTGTTGCTGGACTCTGCTTGTCCATTCGCTTGAGGGTGACCAGGTGAAGATGTCACCATCTTGACTCCCCAACTATTCAAGAAATTTTGGGTTTTCCTACTGATAAACTGGGAGCCGTTATCACAAATAATCTCTAAAGGTATCCCAAACCAGCTGAATATATTTCTTTTGATGAAAGAGATAACTTCTATGTCTCGAACTTGCACGTATGCCTTAGCTTCTACCCATTTAGAAAAATAGTCTGTCATGGCTAGTAGAAATACTCTTCCTCCTGGGGCCCTGGGTAATTTTCCTACGATGTCCATTCCCCAAATCATAAATGGCCATGGCGACAGGATAGGATGTAGCAATTCAGCTGGTTGATGAAGGATGTCACCATGTCGTTGACAGGAGTCACATTTCTTTGCATATTCTGCGGCGTCTCTTCTCATTGTGGGCCAAAAATAGCCCATACTAAGAGCCTTGGTATGCAGACTTCTACTCGCGATATGATTTCCACACTGTCCTTCTTGCAGCTCCTTTAAAACCTGATGGGCTCGGTCTGCTTCTAGACATCTTAAGTAGTGACCTGCAGCAGATTTTCTAAACAAAAGGTTATCAATAAGTAAATATTTAGATACTCTTACCCTGAAGGCTCTAGCATTTTTCTCCTCGGCTGGGATTGTATCATCTAAGAGATACTTGATAATAGGAGCTATCCAAGAAGTTTCTGCCAGAGGGAAAGGTATGTCGACGTCTAGAACGAACAGCTCAAGACGATCAATTGCGGGGATGTCAACATGCACAATTGGGATACTTGTCTGTGAAATACTTTTGAAGGCTGAACCTAAGTTTGCCAGAGCATCTGCTTGAGAATTTTCCTCACGTGGAATCTGCTCCAAAGTAAATGATTTGAATTTGGCCGCCAGAATTTTAACAATTTCCAAATATGTCGTCATCTTTGCATTTTTTGCTATGTAGGATCCATTGTAATGGTTAACAATTAGCAAAGAATCCATAAACACCCGGATATGCTTGACATCTAGGTCCTGGGCCGCTGTTAAACCTGCAATTAATGCCTCATATTCTGCTTCATTATTAGTGGCCTTAAAACTGCAACTGATGGATTGTGGTATTATGTCCCCTTGTGGCGATTTTAGTACAACTCCAAGACCTGTACCTCTCATATTGGAAGCACCATCTGTGTAGAGCGTCCAAATCTTCAGGATGTCATCATCTTGAAGTTGCTGAACCTCCAATTCCACTTCTTGTTGCATGGTTGGACTAAAGTCAGCCACAAAATCAGCTAGAGCTTGAGATTTTATTGCTGTTCTGGGCTCATATTTGATGTCGTATGTGCTTAATTGTACAGACCACTTAGCCATTCGACCTGACATCTCTGGTTTTCTCATAACATTCTTAATAGGATAGTTAGTACGCACAATTATGGTATGTGTTTCAAAATAGTGTCTTAATTTAATAGAATCAGTTATCAAAGCCAAAATTAATTTTTGTAAATGAGAGTACCTGGTCTCTACATCTAAAAGTGTCTTACTTATATAATAGATGGGTTGCTGACTACCATCTCATTCTGTCACCAAGACTGCACTTACAGCGCTTTCTGATACTGCTAGGTAGATGTAAAGATGTTCGCCCTCCTGAGGTTTGGCCAATAATGGAGGTGTCGACAGGTAACTTTTGAGCTCCTGAAAGGCTTCTTCATGCTGGTCTTCCCACTGGAACTTCTTGTTCTTCCTTAGGATGTCATAGAAAGGTTTGCATCAATCCGAGGATTTAGAAATGAACCTGGTGAGTGCAGCAATCTTTCCTGTCAACCTTTGGACATCCTTGACAGATTGAGGTGACGACAGGTTGACAATAGCACATATCTGTTCTGGGGCAGCTTCAATGCCTCTTTTAGTTACCATATAACCCAAAAACTTCCCTGCCTTCATTCCAAAGTTGCATTTAGCTGGATTAAGTTTCATATTGAAACAATCCAAGATGTCGAAGGCTTGAGATAGGTTGCTTATGTGATCTTCGGCTTTCTTGGATTTTACTACCATGTCATCAATATATACTTCCATTGTGTCCCCAATCTGATCTTTGAACATTTTGTTGACGAGCCTCTGATATGTTGCACCTGCATTTTTTAGTCCAAAAGGCATAGCAATATAACAATAAATACCTGTGGGCGTTATGAAGGCGGTGTCCTCCTGATCAGATGGCTCCATCTGGATTTGTTGGAATCCTGAGGATGCGTCCATGAAGGTGAGGAGCTCATGTCCGGAGGTGGCATCAACTAACGAATCTATGTGAGGCAAAGGGAAAGGATCTTTTGGACAGGCTTTATTCAAGTCGGTGAAGTCAACACAGACTCGCCATTTCCCATTCTTCTTCTCAACCACAACCACGTTTGCTAACCATCTTAGATAATCTACCTCTCGAATCATGTTGGCTTTGAGTAAGCGCTCTACTTCTTCCTTGATGATCTGGTTTCTTGTTTCTGCAAACTTTCTATGTTTCTGGTGCACTGGTTTAAAACTTGGATCAATGTTAAGTTTGTGAATGATGACATCTTTGCTGATACCGGTCATGTCATCATGCCTCCAAGTAAAAATCTTTACTCTGCTTCTTAATAGGTCCACAAGCTTTTCTTCTATATCTGATGGGATGTCACTTCCAATAAGTACCTTGATGTCCGGATTGGAAGGATCTAGTAATACTTCTTTCACATCGTTCTCTCTAGCTTCTAGGACTTCACGTACTTTCCTCTGTAATTTCTATGCTTGTTTGGGAGATGTCGACGCCTTCATTGAAGTCTTATAACATTCCTTGGCCACCTGCTGGTCACTGTATATTTTGGCGACACCCCAAGGTGTTGGGAACTTCACACACTGATGGTAAGTGGATGGTACAGCCTTCATCCCATGAATCCACGGTCTTCCAAGAATGACATTGTAGGATGTTGCACAATCAATTACATAGAACAGCTCCATGGTGTTGAGGCCCTTTGAGTAGATTGGAAGCTTTATTTCCCCCACCATTTCTTTGACTTCACCACTGAAGCCTACCAATACTGAGGATTTTTTTACGATCTCCGATTCTGGGATGTCATTTCCTTGAGGGTGCTCAACATAATGAGATTAACAGAGCTACCCCCATCGACTAGGATACGCCGGTTTGTACAATTGGCGATCTGCAAGGAAATAACTAGGCCATCATGATGGGGTTCCAGCAAATCATCCCGGTCACTCTCATCAAAGGTGATTGGATCCTGGCAAGGTGTCGACATCCTGGGTTGTCTTTCTGGCTTCTCCTCTTTTGACTCCTTAGCATGTCTCTTTGCGGCAGAATAGGATGTGCCACAAATTTCTGAACCTCCACTAATGAAATTGATCACCTTTGTTGATGCTGGGGGAGAACTGGTCTTTCGACTTCATGAGGAGCTTTTTCATTTTCTGCCTTCTTCTTTCTGGATCCCAGCAACTCCTTAAGATGTCCCTTCGAGAGCAAGTAACTGATCTCCTTTCTTAGTACGATGCAATCTTCAGTAACATGCCCAAATTCTTCATGGTAAGCACACCATTTTGATTTGTCACGCCATCCCGTGGTCTTATCTGTCTTCTTTGGCCATCTGGCTTTGTTCCCCAGGTTGCCCATTGCACAGAGTACACCTGAAATGTCAACAGAAAAACAATAATCAGAAATGTTAGGCACATTATCACTATCTTCATCCTCACCCTCTATTAAATTAATTTTGCTGCTATCAATTCTCGGATAAGGATTGGAACGGTTGTTCCTGCGATGGGATGATTCAGTCTTCCTGTCAGGGTTGTCATATGTTGACAACTTGGATGAGGACTTCGATCTTCGCAGCTTATCTTCCTCCAATCTTATGAATCTTAGGGCCCTGCTCCTGACTTCTTCTAACCGCTTACAAGGAGTCATCACCAGATCTTGATAATACTGTGAATCCTTCTTCAGCCCCATTTTGAATGCTTCTGTGGCTGTTGACATGTCAAGATTGGGAATTTCTAGCACTTCCTTATTGAAACGGTGGACATATTCTTTCAGAGTCTCATTAGGTTGTTGGGTCACATTGTAAAGATCACTTGTCAGCTTCTCGAATTGTCGACTGCATGAGAACTGGTTATAGAACATGTTGATAAGCTGGGCATATGAACCAATTGAACTTAGGGGTTGCCTAATCAACCACTTGAGAGCTGGTCCAACCAAGGTCGATCCAAACCCTCTGCATAAGCAAGCCTCTTTGAATTGAAGCGGGATATGAACTATGTCCATCTTTTCTTGATAGTGGGCAACATGCTCCTCTGGATCTGTGCTGCCGTCATACAACTTCATGGATGGAACACTGAAATGCTTCGGGATGTCGACATTTGCAATTGCTGGGACAAACCGGGATTGATTGTAGCAGTTCTGAGTCACTGGTTGGATTGGAGGAGTTATGCCTGGCACGTTCATTATCAGCTCCCTGAGATCCTGCATTTGCTTGGCTAGTGGGTTTCCTGCAAAAGGGTCAGCCATAGGGATACAATTGAAAGTATTATTATTGAAAAGATTATTTAGCAAACCAGAGTTATCCGTGGTAGTTGTGACAGTGGTATTGTCAATGATTGGAATGAATGGGGAGAATCCTGATGAAGGTGGCGTTAATAAGGTGTCACCGGGTAAAGATGGCGACATCATTAAGGATGTTGACTGATGAGTTTGAGATGGACCACCCATTGGGATAAATTCGCTCTGAAATGTAGATCCTTCGGTAGTGTCGAAGTTGAGGTTCCTTGCACGCAATGGTGAAATGTTGTCAAGCCGAGATGCGATGAGCTGTTGATCCTTCTGCATCTTAATCATGGAATTGGCCAGCACCTTCGAATTGCTGTCTTGCTGATCCAAATTCTCCGATTCAACTCGGTCAGATACTCCGGATGTCAGCATCTACATTGGAAGAGGTTGCTTCCTTTTGTGGAGTCTTTGTAGGTTGAGTTTGCTGAGGTCCCGTCTGAGGAGGTGGTGGCAATAAGCTGATTCTAGCTCCTGATGTTGGAGTGACAGCGTTACCCTTACCGGCGGTGGACACATTGGGAGGTGCAGACATGAAAATTTTGTTTAGAAAATGATCCAAATAACCGATAAACCACGCGGCCCCTCGGTGGGCGCCAAATTGTTTTGGTAGAAAAAACAATAATGCAGAATCTTAACTTTGACAAGTGTATGGATTTAAATAACAAGGAGGGGACTATGGAATTCGATTAAATGGAACAAAGACATGGAAAGAAAGAATGACACAATGATTTGTTAACGAGGAAAAACCTTAGAGATAATAACCTCTTTAGAAAAAACCTCGGGAGTTAGGTCTCCAACCTTAAAAGTTTCACTATGATAATTGATGTTACAATCGCGGAAGATGATGGAGAGGATTACAAATGAGATGTGCGTAGTGTGTGTAAAAGAACGTGTATTTTTCCAACTCCATCTCCCCTTAAATAAGATTAACAACTAACGGGTAGGAAGTAGTTCCTAAAATCTCGGCATCCAAGTTTATCCCTTCAACGTCCATAAGACTGAGTCCACTTTGCCATTTGAAGAGAGGTTGAACGTGCTTGAAAGAGTCCCGTGTTTATCTCTCTTTATTACTGTAAAATAATAATAGAAATAATAATAAAAATAAATTAGTAAATATGAAGTAATACTTACAGTGGCATAACATCTTGACATGCAGGAGCAACTGGAGATATCACCATGCTGGAAAATACCCACAACAGGTATGCAAAACATTCTAAAGCTTTTCGTATTTTCAATAAATCTAGTTTAAAGATAGTAGAATCTGTCCATGTTACTTTTGATGAACATTCTCTCCTTGATCCACATTTGGCTCCAAATGTTGCTGATGATTTTGTTGAGTCTAATGAAACAGGTGAAACTTCTAAAACCACACTTGAGCCAAATCATGAACCTCAAAATCAATCAACTCAAGGAAATCCATCAACGTCAACTGAACCTCCCTCAGATATTTTTGAAACCGCATCTGAAATTCCAACTCCAGGTGCAACTCTAAGGGATGACTTAGATGAGGACCCACCAATTCAATAAATTGAACCTCTTCATCAAATTACATTTAATGACTTCACTGATGAATCTAATGATGTACCAATAGAAGATTTTCATTAAACCTCTGTTCAACCAGATTTACACTCTGAGGTTCGTGAAGTTAGTCATCACCCTCTATCAAATATCTTTGGTAAGTTTTCTGCTAGGGTTCAAACAAGGAGATCAAACTACGATTAGCATACTTATCTCTTATCTCAAATTGAAACCAATAAAGTTGATGAAGCACTCCAAGAAAGTTTGATAGATGTAATGTTTGGACGTTAGTTCCTATACCTAATGATCAAAGAGTTATAGGTACAAAATGGGTGTTTAGAAGCAAGATGGATGAAAATGGAAGCTTCACCAGAAACAAAGCGAGTTTGGTTGCACAAGTATATAGGCAAGAATAAGGAATTAACTACGATGAAACTTTTGCTCCAGTTGCAAGATTTGAACCAACATAATTTTCTTGGTGTATATATCTTACAAACGTTCAAGTTTTATCAAATGGACATTAAGAGTGCTTTTCTCAACGGTAAACTTCAAGAAACCGTGTATGTAGCTCAACCTCCTGGATTTGAAGACTCAAAATTTCCAAATGGTGTCTACAAACTTCAAAAGGCTTTGTATGTAATCAAGCAAGCTATAAGGGAATGGTATGAAAATCTATCCAAATTTCTTCTAGAAAAAGGCTTCAAATGAGGTAAAATAGAACAACTTTATTCATTGCTAAATATAAATCATTCATTACTTGTTCAAATTTATGTTGATAATATTATTTTCGGCTCTAATAATGAAATATTGTGTAAGCATTTTGAAAAGCTAATGAAAAGCAAGTTTGAAATAAGCATGATGGGAGAATTGACATTCTTCCTTGGGTTTCAAATCAAACAATGTGATAAAGGAATCTTCCTAAACCAAGCCAAATACACAAAGGAGTTAATCAAGGAGTTTGGATTTGAAAATGCTAAAGCATATGACACTCCCATGGCTATCAGTAATAAACTTGATAAAGACTTAAATGGTAAAAAGGCTGATCAAACCTTATATCGAGGTATGATAGGCTCATTACTTTACTTAACTTCTAGTAGAACATATATTATGTTTAGTGTGTGTGTGTGTGTGTTTGTGCTCGCTATCAAGTTGATCCTAGAGAAGCGCATTTAAGTGTGGTCAAGCGTATAATCTTATATCTCTCTAGAACTACTAATCTTAGACTTTGGTAGAACTACTAATCTTAGACTTTGGTATTCCAAATATTTGAATTTCGAACTTGTAGGTGATTCAGATGCAGATTATGCAGCTTGTACCATAGACAGGAAAAGCACTAGTGGAACATGTCACTTCCTTGGAAATAGACTAGTTGCTTAGGCCAGCGAAAAGAAAGCCTCAGATTCAGTTTTAACTACAGAGGCTGAATACATTACTGCTGGAAGTTGCTGTTGTAAATACTTTGGATGAAGCAACAGTTGGTTGACTATGGAATCAATGAAGGAAATTCCAATTATGTGTGACAATACCTCAACAATTTCAGTATCCAATAACCCTGTCATGCACTCAAAAACCAAAAATATAGACATCAAATATCATTTCCTTATATACCATGTGAAAAAAGGGAACATCTATTTAGAGTATGTGGGGGGACAAAAAATCAAATTGCTGATATCCTCACAAAGGCTCTTGACTCCAAAAGGTTTACATTCCTTAGAGGAGGAATGGGTATGCTTGAACTTAAATAAGTCCATATGCTTTTTGTTACTAATTTGTGTGTTAAGTATGTTGTTTAGGTCAAAGTACTGATGAGGTTTTAAAACCTCACCCCTGTTGAAACCGCATGTAGCAACCGCATGCATCAAGAATGCGTGCTATTACAAATCGTGTTTCAACACTTGGTGTTTACAACACTTATCATTTCTTATCTTTGAAAAAGCTTTGGCAAGCGATTTGATATTTCCTATACCATAAAAAAATTATTTTTTAAAGTTATATCAAAATGCATGCCACGTAGACCCAGGTAAATTTTCTATATTTATTATTTGATCCTTGTCAGTTTTGAGACAAATTAATTGCACAAGGGCACTTTTGCAAGTTGTTCGGTTTTGAAAAACTCATTTTCTGTTATTCACGTTTTCATGATGATTCTGGACAAAAGTTAGATTTTTGACCTTTTATTGTTGTTCTATATATTTTAAGGATCATTTTGACATATTATATGATGAATTTGGTGCAACTTATCATGTCTCTTCTCTTGGTGTTCTTCATATTATTCGTATGTTCATATGATATTCATGCCATTTTCAGAAAATGCTCTATATGTTGGATTGAATGATTCATGATTCATGTTTTTCCATAATTAGAATTTTTTTTGAAATTATTTTACTTTGAACACACTTTAGAACCTCATTCCCTAAAACCTCATATTTACCTGTTGGAAATCACATGTTTTTCTTAGAGTATCACATGCTTTTCTTAGAATAAACCGCATGTCCGCGTGATTAAAACCGCATGTTGCAATTGTTAGAAACCGCATGTTTTTTTTTTCCAGTTATTATAAGTGTTAGATTTTATGCTACTTGTTTCACATGATAATGATAAACCGCATACTATCTAAACCGCATGCTATTTTTGTACTTATTTTCTTATTGCTTGTGTAATTTACATAGTTCACTTAGGAGTTGAGAAATTTTACTTTCTCATGCCCACTATTGCTAAACTGCATTTGTGCTTAAACCTCATGTAAGCTGTGACTTCTTAAATATAGATCTAACTTATTGAATTTTTTTGTAGGATCCTCATTTCTTTTTATCAGGATGGGAAATTAGGGAAGAGGAGTTGATGCAAGATGCATCGAGAAATGATGATCAAGAAAATGAGAGCCTCTGGAATGTTGGGTTTTACGGGTCCATGCGCAGTGGAATTAAGCATAAAATAACATAAAACCCAAGAAGTCCTAGGATCCGTTCTATATAATTCACTTGAAAAACTATGAAATAGAAGTAACCAACCTCGAATGCTTTCCGTTCTTGAGCTATCGAACGATTTGATTATGTGATTTCAAATCACAAACTTCGTTCTTCAACTTGCTTGAACTCTAGACCTTGATCGATGAACGAACGAAGACCCTCTTTCGGTATCCACACCTTTGAATGAATTCAAGAACAATTTCTTGAAGATTGCTAGATCCTATAAACCCTTGGAATAATATTAAGAATATGTTTGTGAATTTCTATTGAGAATTTCGGCTAGCTTTTTAGGGTTGACAGACGTTCATATTTATAGTACATTAGTATAGAATATGAATCCTAATCATATTAGGAAAGGATTCTATCAAACCGCCTCAGTGGCTTGTTGTGTCGCACGACCAGACACAGCACATGGCCTATTCTGTCGGACGGCCCAACAGGCCCAGTGAGGAGTTTCTCAATCATTCTTCCAATGGTTTAATCAATTCATTCTAGTTGTGTGTGACCCAATAGGATTACATTATGTTGGCAATGAGTTCGATCATATCGACTCTCATAAGACATAAGCGGACTCTAGCAAGCCATTATGTCTACCCAAATAATGTAACGTAGGAGTTCACATTTCCAACGGTTCACTTCCATTTTTCCCTTTGTCTCGTGATGTTATATTGAACACAATTCATGGTCCTCATCAACTTGTCTTTGTTCAATGCTTTCTCGATTCTTGAGTATAATGATAATTCCAATCATATTGGGATACGGCCATACACTTTCATCATTATTACTCATCGAGGGGCCCAAGCAAAACATCTCTCTTTCGAGGGACAAATTCCATCTTGACTTATCATCCTTCCCATCATGACTCCGATCATGCCAAAGATAGCCTTTATAGATATCGTGTTAAGATATCGTTTGACTAAAATCAAACATGACTTTTATCATATGTAAGGTCATGATAATCTCAGGTCTAGGGACTAAATGAAGTGACCTTATGAGATTTTAATTATGACATTTGACCATGACATAAATTTCATACGGGTCAAGTCCAGTCACTTGTTCTCTAACAAGTACCCATAATTTCAATGTGTATCTCTATGCATATAATCATCGTATGATTATCCATTGACAATTATACTAATTATTCTCTTAATAATTAGGGACGGAGATTATTATAAACAAATATACAAAACATATAATAATCAAATGATAAACATCTCATATAATAATAAATAATGTCAACACATAAGTCTATCAATCATAGGCCTAGGGCATAACACTAACAGTCTCCCACTTGCACTAGGCCCAATCTACCATGTATCGAATACCCATGGACCTAACATGACCATCATGCTTAGCTTGCAAGAGAGCCTTAGTTAATGGGTCCGCCGCATTGTCATCAGTGTCTACTCTGCATATCTTTACGTCTTCCCTTTCACATATCTCACGGATAATGTGGAAACGTCGAAGTATGTGTTTGGATCTCTGGTGTGACCTTGGTTCCTTTGCTTGTGCAATGGCACCATTGTTGTCACAGTAAAGTTCAATAGGATCTCTGATGCTTGGAACGCCTTCCAAATCACTAATGAACTTCTTGATCCAAACTGCTTCCTTAGCTGCATCGGATGCCGCTATGTACTCAGCTTTGGTTGTAGAATCAGCGACGGTACTTTGCTTGGAACTTTTCCAACTCACAGTGCCTCCATTAAGCGTAAACAAAAATCCAGACTGCGATCTGAAATCATCTTTGTCGGTTTGGAAACTAGCATCTGTGTAGCCTTTAACTACAAGATATTCTTCCATTCCTCCAAAAACCAAGAATACATCCTTAGTTCTTCGTAAGTACTTAAGGATATTCTTGACTGCTATCCAATGTGGTTCGCCGGGATCCGATTGGTACCTACTCGTCATGCTTAGAGCACACGAGACATCGGGTCTAGTATATAACATAGCATACATGATAGACCCAATTGCCGAAGCATATGGAATACCATTCATTCTCTTTCACTCATCATTAGTCTTAGGACTTTGATTCTTGCTAAGAGATATACCATGTATCATTGGCAAGTTTCCTCTTTTAGAACTTTCCATTTGGAATCTTCTAAGGACCTTGTCAATGTAAGTACTTTGACTTAAACCAATCATCCTCTTGGATCTATCTCTATAGATCTTGATACCAAGGATATATGCGGCTTCACCCATATCTTTCATTGAAAAGCACTTTCCTAACCAAGACTTGACAGTCTATAGTGCAGGAATGTCATTTCCAATGAGTAAGATATCGTCGACATACAACACCAAAAATAATGCTACGCTCCCACTAATTTTCTTGTATACACAAGGTTCATCTTCATTTTTGATAAAGCCAAACTCCTTGATTGCTTCATCAAAACGTAGATTCCAACTCCTAGAAGCTTGCTTCAATCCATAAATGGATTTCTGCAACTTACACACCTTGTTAGAATTTTCTGGACTGACAAAACCTTCAGGTTGTATCATGTATACATCCTCAAGTAACTTCCCATTAAGGAAAGCTGTTTTGACATCCATTTGCCATATCTCATAGTCATAATATGCGGCTATGGCAATTAAAATTCTAATAGACTTAAGCATAGCTACAGGCGAAAAGGTTTCATCATAGTCGATGCCATGAATCTGCCTATATCCCTTAGCTACAAGCCTAGCCTTATAGGTGTGAACCTTCCCATCCATGTCGGTCTTCTTCTTGAAGACCCATTTGCACCCTATGGTTTTTATACCTTTGGGAGGATCAATCAAGTTCCAAACTTGATTATCAGCCATGGATTGTAATTTGGACTTCATGGCCTCTTGCCATTTTTCCGAATCAGGAGCGGACATCGCCTCTTGATAGCAAGTAGGTTCATCGTTTTCGATTAACTCCACTTCATCACTTTCCGTAACGAGAAATCCATATCTCTCGGGTTCGGATCATGACCTACCACTTTGGCGAAGAACTTGTGCATCTTGAACCGGTTCCACAACTCTTTGTGAACTTGGTTCAGTCTCTACCATTGGTTCAATATTGTTTTCGGGTTCTCGAATTTCTTCGAGATCTATTTTACTCCCACTAGTTCCTTTGCGAAGAAACTCCTTTTCTAAGAAAGTACCATTTCGAGCAACAAACACTTTGTTCTCGTTTCGGTTGTAGAAATAGTATCCTTTGGTTTCCTTAGGATATCCCACGAAAACACATTTATCAGACTTAGGTGCTAGCTTGTCAGAAGTTAACTTCTTGACATATGCATCGCAACCCCAAATCTTTATGAAAGACAAACTAGGTTTTCTTCCATGCCACATCTCATATGGGGTCTTTTGAACCGATTTGGTAGGAACTTTGTTTATAGTGAAAGCAGCAGTTTCTAGTGCATGTCCCCAAAAGGATAAAGGAAGCTCAACTTGACTCATCATAGAACGAACCATGTCCAACAAGGTTCTATTCCTCCTTTCAGACACACCATTCCATTGTGGTGTTCCGGGTGGAGAGAGTTCTGAAACGATTCCACAACTCTTAAGATGACTGTCAAATTCTTGGCTCAAATATTCACCACCTCGATCGGATCGAAGTACCTTAATAGTTTTGCCAAGTTGATTTTGCACCTCATTTTGAAATATTTGAAATATCTCAAATGATTCACTTTTATGTTTCATTAGATAAACATATCCAAATCTACTATAATCATCAGTGAATGTTATGAAGTACCGAAATCCTCCCCTAGCATCGCTACTCATAGGCCCACATACATCGGTATGTATGAGTCCTAATAAGTCGCCCGCCCTTTCACCGGTTTTGGTAAATGGGTCCTTGGTCATCTTGCCAAGTAAACAAGATTCGCATGTCTCATAAGATTCATAATCATGTGAGTCTAAAAATCCATCTTTGTGGAGTTTAGAAATGCGTTTCTCGTTTATATGGCCAAGACGACAATGCCATAAGTAAGTGTGGTTTACATCATTGGGTTTAGATCTCTTGTTAATGTTATAGACATCATTATCACGATTTTGAACATCAAGAATATAAAGGCCATTGAATGAAACAGCAGTACAATAATGCATATCACTCTTGTAAATGGAAAATTTCTTATCACATATAAGAAAATTAAAACCTTCATTATCCAAATATGAAATCGAAATAATATTCCTACTTAAAGCTGGAACGTAATAACAATTGTTCAAAATAAGTATTAGTACACTAGGTAAAGTAACTTTATAAGTTCCTATGGCTAATGCAGCAACTCTTGTTCCATTCCCCACACGTAGGTCCACTTCACCTTCCTTAAGCATCCTTCTGTTCTTTAGACCCTGCACATTTAGACAAATGTGAGTTCCACATCCAGTATCCAATACCCAAGAACTAGGAGTAGATAGGAATATATCTATAACAAAGATACCTGAAGTCGAAGCAACTCCTTTGCTCTTCTTCATTGCTTCCTTGTATTTTGCTCAGTTTCTCCTCCAATGTCCAATCTCAATGCAATGGAAGCAGACTGCGTCCTCTTGGGATTTGGGCTTAGCCTCTTTAGGCTTGGAAGCCTCTTTGGGTTTGGCAAAATTTGCCTTAGGATTGGCAACCTTTGCTTTTCCTTTACCCTTGAAACCCTTCCCCTTGTTAACCATTAGCACTTGGTCAGTTTTCTTCTCGACAATATTGGTTTCCGCAGTGTTCAACATTTGAACTAACTCAGAAAGGTTTTTATTCATTCCTCCCATGTTATAGTGCATTATGAATTTACTAAAACTTTTGGGTAATGAATTCAATATTATGTCGGTAGCCAACTCTTGGCTAATTAGAAAACCGAGCCTTTCAAGATGCTCAATGTGGCCCTTCAACTTAAGAGCATGGGGACCAACAGCTTGTCCTTCACTCATCTTGCATGAGGTCAAGACCGTAACTGTGTTGTACCTTTCTTGCCTAGCTTGTACTTGGAACATTTCCATCAGTCGATTGTTTAAGTCAACTGTTCCCAAGTGCTCAAGATCCTTGTGAAGGTTCTTGCACATGGCGGAGAGCATGAGGCAACCAACATCTGTAGAGTCACGCTTGTGCTTCAGATATTGATCCCTCACTGCCCTAGTAACATTGGCAGCAGGTTGAGGTGGAATAGGTTCCTCGAGAACGTACAATTTTTCTTCTTGCTTGAGAACAATTCTCAAACTACGGATCCAATCCATATAGTTTGTACTATTCTCTTCCAACTTTTCCTTCTCAAGGACAGATCGCAGTGAAAAGTGATTATTGTTTGATGCCATTTATTCTACAAAAAGATATACATAAAATATGAACACATATAAGTAAACATATCATATGAGAAGTATAATGCATTTATATAAAATGCTCCCACTAAATTATACACATTCAAATGCAAATAAGCATAATATACATTTAATGGGCTAAGATCCAACTTTAATTCAATTTCAAGTTTGCTATGGCAAACCGCTCAAAATTAAATTAATTAGGTAGAAAACATCAATCATATCACATATATGACTCTTAGATCTTTTATGAGATTTATTCAAGATATCATATGTCTAGGTATATTTTAATCTCATCTTATGTCTTGGGTCCAAAACCATTTTGATAACCCAATTAAGTTCATTCACTTTAAACGTATAGGAACCACCATTTCCTCATTTTACTCGCATTCTAATATAATCAAAGCACCTTGCTATGGCAAGCCCACCCAAAACTATCCGAATGGTCTCAAGTGTTTTAATCATGAATTGGCATAAAGAACTTAAAAGTTAAATGAAGGTTCTTTAAGGTAGATTATAAGCATATCAGTAAAGATAGTCATAATCGTGCACCAGGTAAGTTCCCAGGAAGATAGGTGAGCCACAAGGACTACTTAAGTACCAACTCTTCCTTAGACAGAACTCTCCTAGACATGCACAATCAGAAATCAGCTCTGATTTGGCAACATAATCACTACCTTTTATAAACAATCAGTTTCCTTTTAAATTTCGCGTAATTATGACTTGTTTCCATAAACAATCATAAAATACAAAATTTCAATGTCTAAATCTAAACACAATAGGAAACTATATAATAATGTTTCAACTAAACATAAAATTTCTTAGCACGTAAGAACAAGTAAAACATGCATCGCAATAATTATTAAAATCATATTTTAATCAACTAAGCATGCATAAATAATGAATTAATCTAGCATAGCCCTATAAACTCAATTTTATAGCATCCAGATTAACACATAAATATATCAGATTGTAAACACATTCATAGATTAACCAGATTGTTCATCAAACTGATACTGCCCAGATTGGGCTAAAAGTGTCGCGTGACAGAAGCAAGTTCTGTCGCGTGACACAGGATGATTGTTTTCCAGATTTCCAGAATTCAATCAATTTTAAATCACAGAGCAATTAAATAATGCAAACGACTTTTAACAGATTTAATTCAATATCATTAGAACACGAATTAAGCATATTGTTTCAAAAACAATTAATCTATTGCATACAAAACATGCAAAAGAATATATAAACGATTTTATATTACTTTTCTAGCATGTTAATTCAAACTTAATCATACGAACGGGGCTCTGATACCACTGTTGGGTTTTACGGGTCCATGCGCAGCGAAATTAAGTATAAAATAACATAAAACCCAAGAAGCCCTAGGATCCATTCTATATAATTAACTTGAAAAACTATGAAATAGATGTAACCAACCTCGAACGCTTTTCGTTCTTGAGCTATTGAACGATTTGATTATGTGATTTCAAATCACAAACTTCGTTCTTCAACTTGCTTGAACTCTAGGCCTTGATCGATGAACGAGCGAAGACCCTTTTCGGTATCCACACCTTTGAATGAATTCAATAACAATTTCTTGAAGATTGCTAGATCCTATAAACCCTTGGAATAATATTGAGAATATGTTTGTGAATTTATATTGAGAATTTCGGCTAGCTTTTTAGGGTTGACAGACGTTCATATTTATAGTACATTAGTATAGAATATGAATCCTAATCATATTAGGAAAGGATTCTGTCAAACCGCCTCAGTGGCTTGTTGTGTCGCACGACCAGACACAGCACATGGCCTGTTCTGTCGCACGACCCAACAGGCCCAGTGAGGAGTTTCTCAATCATTCTTCCAATGGTTTAATCAATTCATTCTAGTTGTGTGTGACCCAATAGGATTACATTATGTTGGCAATGAGTTCGATCATATTGACTCTCATAAGACATAAGCGGACTCTAGCAAGCCATTATGTCTACCCAAATAATGTAACGTAAGAGTTCACGTTTCCAACGGTGCACTTCCATTTCTCCCTTTGTCTCGCGATGTTATATTGAACACAAGTCATGGTCCTCGTCAACTAGTCTTTATTCAATGCTTTCTCGATTCTTGAGTATAATGATAATTCCAATCATATTGGGATACGGCCATACACTTTCATCATTATCACTCATCGAGGGGCCCAAGCAAAACATCTCTCTTCCGAGGGACAAATTCCATCTTGACTTATCATCCTTCCCATCATGACTCCGATCATGCCAAAGATAGCCTTTATAGATATCGTGTTAAGATATCGTTTGACTAAAATCAAACATGACTTTTATCATATGTAAGGTCATGATAATCTCAGGTCTAGGGACTATATGAAGTGACCTTATGAGATTTTAATTATGACATTTCACCATGACATAAATCTCATACGGGTCAAGTCCAGTCACTTGTTCTCTAACAAGTACCCATAATTTCAATGTGCATCTCTATGAATATAATCATCGTATGATTATCCATTGACAATTATACTAATTATTCTCTTAATAATTAGGGACGGAGATTATTATAAACAAATATACAAAACATATAATAATCAAATGATAAACATCTCATATAATAATAAATAATGTCAACACATAAGTCTATCAATCATAGGCCTAGGGCATAACACTAACATGGAATTCTTCCCCTCTTCAACAAAAGACATAACTTCACCATACCTTCTTATGTTGATCAATTTTATGCAAATGCAACCGCTGGACTTCGAGATCTGGGTAATGGAAAGATGATTCCTTGCTTGACAGCCAACGTGCAAGGGATGGATGTTAGTATTGACTATTTGGACATCAAGGACACTTATGAATTTCGTGTGCCCAAGGCTGAGGAAAGAGTGTCACAAGAGGTCAAAGATGCAACCACATTTACAACCGCAGGCTTGCCTACAATGACTGGAAAGTATAAAGTGGTTCCAAGAAAGGATTTTGGGGAACTAATGTCCCATCTATGCTTTCTCTCTAAAAAATCTATTTGTGGAAAGAATGGAAATCACATTAACTTCACCAGCCAGCAATGGATGTATTGCTCTTTCATCTTCTCAGAAATTCCACTCAACTAGCCCAAGATTCTGATGAAGGAATTGTCTGCCCATATTGATCTCTACAAATCAAAGACAAGGGGAGTTGATTAAAGATGGAGGACCTTCTGCAAACTACTTACTGCAATATTTGGTAATTATGCTCATTTGGAGGAGCATAGGAGGCAAAATCTAGAGTTGATGGTTGGCTAGTCCTCTGATGAAGAATCTCTTGGCTTGAATGTCTGCTATGCCTTCAGATATAAGAATGGGAATGATACATACAAGACGTTATGTGAAAAAGATACCCTCTCCACTAAAGAAACCTATGTCCCAATGGATCTAAACACAGCTGAAGATGCTATTGGGAAGGTTGTGAAGAAGTCCAGAAAAGGGAAGAGCAAAGCTGAACCACCCATGAAGAAATCCAAAACTGTAAGGTGGTTCAACTATATGTGAGCCAAGCAGACCTAAGAAGTTGAAGAAAAAGCTAGTGCAGGAAGATGAAGCAATGCTTGATGAAGAAGCTGACATTGAAAAAGAGGTTTAGAGAATGAATGAAGAGGTTGAAGCTGAAGATGAAGAATAGGTTGGAAGCCCAAATATTGCAACTACTGCTAAGATGGGTATGAAGAAGATTACCTCTGATGAAGCCTTATTAAAGTTTCACAGAGAGGAGCTAGAGAGATTGGAGAAAAGAAAAGAGGAGAGGTTGACTGCCAAAGCTGCAAAGGGCAAGGAACCTGAACCCCAGCCATCCCCTGAACCGCAAACTTCTACTGAACCGCAAGGTGATGCTGAGGTTCAGGGGGTCACTCCAAAGAAAAGATTTAAGATGGCATGAAGAAAAACCTCTACCTAAGGGAAACCTAAAAGGAAAACAATTGAAGACGTGATAAGAAGTGTTCAGAGGTTCAACTATATCACCAAGAGGTTCACCCAAAATTTAGGAAAATTTGATGATTAGAAACCTGATAAATCCAATGGATGGGGAAATTGACTCCTACTTCAACAAGGAGTCATCCTCATCATCCTCCTCTGCCACTGACCTTAATAACCCAGACCTCCATTTCCAAGATTATGAAACCCCTCTCCCTCCTACCTTTAGAGATTGGTCACCTCAACCATCTGCTGAACCTGCTATTTCCACTTCCACAAGGAGAGATCCCAGTGATGATGATAAACCTCAACATAGACCAAGAACTCAACCCATAAATCCCCTTAGAGCTAGATTGGAGTAATGGACTGAGGATTCAGTTTTCTTTGCTAAACCTCATCCTAGATCACAATTTCATCTATCTCCTCCTCCTTCAAACCTTAGGGAAGCTTCACCTATCAATACTCCACCTTCTCCTCAACCACAACCCTAACCTCAACCTTCCCCACTTCCTCATACTTCCACACCATCAACTCACCTTCTCAATCCCAACCCCAACCCACTACAGTTGACTCTTTACCTCCTCCCCAAACTGTAGTCCCCCCAACTCCTACTATTCCCACTCAACCACAAACCCTTCCTACCCAAACCCCTCCTACTCAACCTCAACCTCAAACAATTCCCATATATTCCAAAACCTTTCTTCCCAATTCACCCAAATCGCACCCTTCATCTTAACCTCACCCCAAACATTACAAACTCAACCTCCTCATTTCACTTTCTCAAATATTTCATCCTCCTCAAACCTCTGTCTGACTTCTCCCAACTCTTAAATACACTCCATATTATTCAAGGCCAACTCCACACAAATCAGGGCCACATGATTAAGCTCGAAGCTTCCAACCGTACTCTCCAACAATAAGTGTACTCTCAAAGCCTTGAATTGGCCAAGCTTAAAAGTTCCTTTGATGATGTCATTAAGGGGGAGGGAAATATAGCAAAGACAGTGAAAGCCACAGCAGATGCCTGTTTTGCAGAATTTAGAAATGACTTGGCAGCTGGAGTCATTCAAGCTTTAGGAGATGCGGTCTCACAAGACCAGCTCAAGGAATGCCTTCATAAAATGTCTGACATTTTCTGCAATTCCTTGGAGCTAAACGTAGGAAGATTTAAATCTGAATTCTTGGATAAGGTCAGAAGCTCAAGACCGCATGAAGAAGCTAGCTTGAGGTCTGTCCTTGACTCAATGCAAGTAAACTTACATCATAATGCTAAATTGCTAAGAGAAGAGCTAAGGGTCAAGGTGGACCTATTTGAAGATGGTTTGATAGCAAGGTTAACCAATTTGGCTGATGAGGTTAGGGCGAGGCTTGAAGATTTGAATGAAGGAATAAGGGACAAGCTAAGCTACAAATTTAAGGAGATGGGTAATAGATTCAGGGGGAGAGTTGCTGAGTTAGAGCCAAAATTGTAGTCTTCTCAAATCGCACACTCAACCGCAATTCAAGATTTCATCCACACTTTTTACAACACTTTGAATGCCTCAATCCAACTGTAGTTGAATGGAATACTTGAAGGTCTTAATGAAAAACTTGCTGAAAATACTTCAATGGTGATTGAACTTAAAGATAATTCAGATGAAAATACGAGAGGGATTGGAGCCAACAATGCCAGAGTTATTAGTGTGGTAAATGCATTGAGGGGAGTTGAAGCTGCTAAGGGAAGGACAACTGAAGAGGTCAGGAGGCTGAGAAGAACTCTCAGGGCTGAAAATTCTGCATTAACTTTTCTGGAGCCCCCAATCAAGAAGAAGTTGTGGATAGACCTCCTACTTAAAACTTTGTGGATCTAGATGCCAAGCAGGTTGTTTCATTCCAACCACCTCGGCAGTAAACCGCATTCTTACTTGTAATTTTTTAATCTTTTTATTTCGTTTGTTGTTTTTGTTATTTCCTCATTTTTACATGTACTTGTAACTTCCAACCTTTAAAAGATATTAATGAGAAAAATGCATCATTGTTGATTCCAAAACTTTATTCATTCAAACCGCTTGTTTGTAGAACAATAAATACATTGTTTTTAAAACCTCATGCACACATACTTAACTGCTCATATTTTGTGCTTGATGTTTAAACATTTAGTTTGAACCGCATACTTGAACTTGAACTCATATTTTTATGTATGCAATGAATGCACTTCTATACTTTTACTTTGTAAGTTTTACATATTTCATTAGTATAGAAATCTATAACTTAGGCTGGTGTGTGCATTTACTTGAGACATGATTTACCATGTTAAGTATTATGGACATGTTTTTACCAATTACAATATTTTGCCTTAGATATAGTAGGTAATGGAATCAATAAAATAGGGGGATATTGTTCGGTATGCATACTTTAACCCTACTTGCCTTAGCTTTAACTTGATTTATACCATAACCTCATCTATATTTTTTGGACTTTAGGCCCATATGTAATGAAGCTTATACTTTAATTTTTTAGTATAAATCCATTTTATAGAATAGGTTTACTTAGGCTTGAATACTGGCTCAAATGTATTGGGCATGAGGTTTCAATTTAAAAGGTTTTGAAGACATACAAAATCGTAGTGGTAGTGCAAACCTCATATATGAAACCACACATGCAAACCGCATTGTTGAGTGCAAACCTCAACATGAAACCGCACTAGCAAACCGCATTGCAAGACTCATCTTTGTGAACGCACATCAAAACCGCATGATGTACAGACCTCACCAACCTCATCCAATGATTGAAGACTTGAAGAGTTATGCCACCTTTGATTGATTGATCCACGTCAGCAACATTGAGTTAACTACGAGTTCAATCAATGTTTCTAACGGTCATTTAGAGTTTTAAAGAATTTGAAAAAGTGACAGGTGTCCTTCATTCCAGAATGTCGTATGATGTCCGTACAACTTTATCAACAACTTATGAACAAAAGAACAAAGTTGGACACATGGTGAAATCAGACCGCACCAACACTGTACTTGCTACAACTGTTCCAAATGGCTACTTTTTGGTGCATGGGTATAAATACCCCCAATTTTTATCATTTGAAGATTGCTTGTGAATATTCATTTGAGAGAGTCCTTTGAAGATCTGAAGAAAATTTCCAGATTTCCAGAACCTATGAATCTTCATCTTCAAATCTTTATAGCTTCAAGAACAAACTTCCAAGCCCATAAATTCAAGCCTTTGTAACTTATCAGATTTATTGAGCTCTAAATCATATATATCTAAAGAGCCTTGAATCTTGATAATCACATGCACACCTCAATTGATTAATCATAGATTATATCATTTGATATACACCAGTTATAGTCTAGGATTTGCTTTATTGTTTAGATTTTAGATTTGAGTTTGATTTTTGTAACCTTATAATCTCCCTCAATATCTAATAAAAAATCTAGTAGTTAGAAAATCAAATACTAACCATCTTGGTAGTGGACGTAGATTATTTATGATTGAACCACTCTAAATCTTGTGTTCTTTAATTTTTATATTTTCTTTATTGTTGTTAGTTAAAACTAATTTGTCTTATCTGTTTGATCTTAATAGGTTTACCAGATTTGTGAATTGTGTTTAAAGTTAATTATTATCAAACATCACTTTTATACTTTTCTAAACTGCACTATCAAACCTCACTTTGTTAATTTGAAATCCAGCTGTGCATTTTACAAACCTCACTTGCAGTTTTAAAACATTGCAAGGGTGGTTTTGTAAATAAGAGGTTTTATTTGCAAAAAGGGTTGAAAATTTTATAACAACTATTTACCCCCTCTAACTATTTTTAACTCTTCTTGCCCCTTTGGGACCAACACATCACCTCCTTCTTTGATTTGCCCGTTGGAGTTTCTCTTTATCGCCTCTTTCTTTGGTTTTCCCGCTGGAGTCCAATTCATCACCTACTTCCTTGGTTTGCCAGCTGGAGTTTCTCTCTTTCACCTCCTTCTTTTTTTTTCTCGATGGAGTTGAATTCATCACCTCTTTATTTCGTTTGTCCGCTGGAGTTTCTCTATATCGCAACCTTCTTGGTTTGCCCACTGGATTCTGATTCATCACCTCCTTCTTTGGTTTGTCCACTGTAGTTTCTCTCTATCGCCTCCTTCTTTGGTTTACCCGCTGGAGTCTGATTCATCACCTCCTTATTTGGTTCACACGTTGGAGTTCGAACTACGAACTACTTGATTCCCACTCAGGATAAGTAAGAATCATTCATATCAGGTCCAGCGATCTGACCATTCTGGTCACCCCCCTTTTAAGACTCCTTGAGTCTTTTTCTCTCCCATCTTGGCAGCTCACCAGATCGGAATTCTTATTTTTATTGTCAACCCTACTTCCTCTGTAAGTACCATTGCCGAGGGGCTCTATAAGTACCCCAATCTGAATAGCCCTTACCAAAAGTGCACGAGAAGGACTTTAAGGGACTATCCGTGAAATATATGAAGTTTCAGGGCCTTCCGGGCATTAATTTGACCATTTCAAGTGAGGGAGGGTCTATTTGGCATAAGAACCATCGAAAGGACCTCGATGGAATACTAAAAATATGAAAAGATCTTATCTATATAGTTTGAGGAATGATCTAGAGGATTTTGAGATGGTTAAAGTAGAAGAGGCCGTACGGCCCCTCTTCATCAGTCAGTACGATCCCTTTTGTAAAGGAGCAACAACTATAAATAAAATCCTTCCCCCATCATTTTTGGGACCTTTTGAGTGAAAACTTGAGGAATCTCTACCGAATTTCAGACACCCTTTCTCTCTCTCTAACAATTTATACATACAAAACCCACTACCTTTAATCCAAGATGAAAATCTAGCTCAAAGCTACCAACCAACTAAATAAGATATATGTAAGCCACCATTGGTAAACTATCCTTCTACACCTACTTGAATCTTGCATCTAATTGCTTTAATGTCTATTTATACTTTCTTATTTGTTGAATTTACATTGAAGTTTGAATCTTTATTATGAATTTCCATATTCCTTGCTTTATGATCATATAATTCCCCCATTATTTTTTACCATCTTTTGAATTTTTGAATTTAATATGGTTCGATATATAGGGTGATGATTAATCAAGCCTAAATTAAATGTCTTGATTATTTCTTTTAATGTCATCCTCTTTTCCCCCTTTATGTCTTTGTTTCCTTGTTTATTAATTATGATAACTCTCCCATAATTGTTCTTGACTTATAAAGATCAAAGAGCATAGGATAAATGGTCAAGATTCAATATTTATACTATTAATGTCATTTCTTTACTTTTTCTAGTATTTTCCCCTCGTAGAATCGTGTAATTCTCCCATAAATGCTTGAGCCATCTCAATAAATATTCAAAATTCATAAATGGCTATAAGCATAGGATGATGATTTCAAATTCCCCTTATTTACTTAAATGTCTCATTTGACCATTTTAGCTTTGACTTGATTCAATAATGGTCACATACAATCCTAAATCCCCAATGAAAGGTTGATATCAATTAAACTAGGATCTTTTCCTAGTGACTAGATCTAACTTACAAGTTGATAGATTCACTTTGTGTGATTTATAACTAAAATGGATAAAGATTTAATCTTTATTAACATTAACCCAAAAGGCTTGAGCTAACACCCATTATACATGGTGTTTTGCTCAAAACCACATATTGTCACATTTTCTTAGCATTTTGTTCGTCTCTTTGCAATTTCTGTTTTAGCATAGATTTGATTTGTTTTTGAAGATTTTCAGATCCTATTTAGATCTCTGAAGATTCGAATTAAGAGACTGTCAAAAAGCAGTAAGCTGCATAAGAGTCTGTACGGTCTCTTTTGATGATTGTGCGGCCTCTTTTGCATCTGTGACAATTTCTGCAGTTTCTTCATTTCCAGTCCATTTTCCTATCTTATTTATACCCTAAACTGATTTTAGAAAGTGCACATTTTAAAACATTTATCTACTTTGACTTAAAGCACACACATACACACATAATTTTTCAAAGGTAGAAAGACTCGTTAAGGTGAGACACCTTGGGTGAGTATTATTATTCTCTTCCCAAGGTGTAAAGTGACCCCTGGACTCGAAATCTCATTAATTAACCTTTTTCAATGTTTTGGCTTACAAAAATGGCGTGTCGACTCTCTTTGCACTATTTTATCCATCCCACTATTGGATGATGTAAATCTTCCCATGCGTTTGCGCATCAGATCGGGGTAATTTAAGCCCTTTGAGGGTTTTTAACCTATCGGGCATCTCTTTTGTGCTTTTATTTAGGATTTTCTTAGAAAAAGCCCCTTGAATTGTTGGGTATGGATACTTTAACCCTAATTGCCTTAGCTTTAATTTGATTGATACCATAACCTCATCTCTATTTTCTAGAATTTAGGCCCATATTTAATAAAGCTTAGACTTTAATTTTTAATTTTTAGTACTATTCCATTTTATATAATGGTTTAATTAGGCTTGAAGACTGGCTCAAATGCATTGGAAATGAGGTTTCAAGTGAATAGATTTTGAAGTCATGCAAAACAGCAGTGGTAGTGCAAACCTCATTTATAAAAACTGCACATGCAAATTGTATTACTGGTTGCAAACCTCAACATGAAACCGCACAATGCAAACTGCACTGCAAACCTCATCTATAAGACCGCACTTCATAAACCGCATCTCACTAACCTCATCCAATGATTGAAAAATTGAAGGATTGTACCACCTTGATTGATTGATCCACATCAGCAACGTTGAGATAACTACGAATTCAATCAATGTGTCTAACGGTCACTCAGAGTTTAAAAGATTTTGAAAAGATGACGGGTGTCCTTCATTCCAGAATGTCTCATGAGGTCCGTACAATCTTATCAACAACTTCTGAACAAAAGAACAAAATTGGACACATGGTTCAATCAGTCTGCGCCAGCACAGTACTTGCTTCAGCTGTTCCAAATGGCTACTTTTTGGTGCATGGGTATAAATACCCCCAATCTTTATAATTTTAAAACTGTTTGAGAATATTCATTTGAGATATTCCTTTGAAGCTTTGAACAAATTTCCAAATTTCCAGAATCCATTGAATCTTCATCTTCAAAACTTCAAGAAAAAATTTCCAAGCCCAGAAATCCAAGCCTTTGTAACACATCAGATTTATTGTGCTATAAATCACATAGATCTAAAGAGCCTTGAATCTTGATAATCACACACACCCCACACTTGATTAATCACATAGATTATATCATTTGAGATACACCGGTTATAGTATATGATTTGCTTTATTGTTTAGATTTCAGATCTGAGTTTGATTCTTGTAACCTTATAATCTCCCTCAATATCTAATACAAAATCTAGTAGTTAGAAAGTCCAATACTAACCATCTTGGTAGTGGACGTAGATCATTTACGATTGAACCACTCCAATTCTCGTGTTCTTTAATTTCTGCATTTTCTTCGTTGTTCTTAGTTAAAACTTATTTGTCTTATCTGTTTGATCTTAATAGGTTTACCAGATTTATGAATTGTGTTTAAAGTTAATCATTGTCAAACCTCACTTTTATACTTTTCTAAACTGCACTATCAAACCTCACTTTATTACTTTAAAATTTCGTTGTGCATTTTACAAATCTCACTTTCGGTTTTAATACATTGCAAGGGTGTTTTTATAAGCAAGAAGTTTATTTGTAAAAAGGGTTAAAATTTTTGTAACAACTATTCACCCCCACTCTATCTGTTTTTCACCCTTGTTGCCCCTTTGGGACCAACAAGTGGTATCAGAGCGAACACCTTTATAAAACTATTTTTGTTTTTCAAGCTTAACTGCTTGGGTGCCGATTCGTCATGGCAAACTCAAAAATCAATACAACGATTAACTACTCACACTTTCCTTTACTGGATGAAGACAACTTTGACATCTGGAAAATTTGAATGCTAATCCATTTGGAGACCACTGATGAGATGTTGGTGGAATGCGTAATCAATTGCCCCTTAATTCCTATGAAGGCCAACACAAATTCTGCCACCAACACTGCCACCCAAGAAGTAAAGAAGCGGAAAGATGAATGGACCGATGGAGGAAAAAAGATTGGTTGCTTTGGACAACAAATCTAGACATATCATCACTGTAACTTTGGCTGTCTCAACTCTTAAGAAGGTAATGAAATGCAAAACCGCAAAGTAGATGTGGGATGCAATAGAAAGCTACCTTGTTGGAGATGACCTTTGCAAGAAAAACAAGAATTTTTTGTTGAAAGGAGATACAACAACTTCAACAGGAAACCCAGCGAAACCTTGCGTCAAACTTACGACCGCTATGTTGAGGTAGTAAATTCTTGTCGCTCTCTCTTGGTAAAGTGTTAACTGTTAAGGAAATCAATATGACATTCCTTGCGGCTTTGGGTTCTAGATGGGTTCACAAAGCCACTTCTCTTAAGGACTCTAAGGATTTGAATTCTTGGAATCTAAGTAACTTGTATGCAAATCTTAAAGTCCATGAACTCAAGATGTATCATATTGAAGAGGTTGAAGGAAATATCAAAATACTTTCTATGTTTGTTGTTGAACATGTGGAGAAACCTTTTTCTTCTAAGCAAACCTCAGATTCCTCTATTTTAACTTCTTCTCTTATCGATATGGATAATGATGAATTTGCCATGTTTGTAAAAATGTTTCAAAAATTTTGTAAAACCTCAAAACCATTTTCAAAAGGCAAACCTTAAGCAACTTTTTCTAAGGCTGCAGATACAAAGAAAAAGAGTGACCTCGTCTGCTACAACTGTAGAAAGCCTGGTCATTTTCCTTCTGAGTGTCCAAAACCAAGGTTTGAATATTTGAAAAATAAAACATCTCCTGCAAAAAAATTCATCGCAAGGGAATGGTTGGTGAAGAAGAAGAGAACAGAAAAGAGTTAGCTACTTGGATTGAAACCGACTCTGATGAAGGATGCGAAGATGAAACCGAAGAGGTCAATCTCTGCCTTGTATTCAAGGATGCTTCTGATGATTCTGATAATGAGTCAGTCGAGTCACTTGAAATGTAAGAAGAGGTTGCTGCTAAGAAAACCAAGATTAATGCTAGTAGTGAGGACTATGCAGATTTAAAACTCACTCCTAGTTATAAGATTGGAAATATTTCTCATTCTCGTCCCATTTTTCCATCCAAAAATGAAACACCTTCAAAAATCATTTCAAAAACAAAAGTTTTGAAAAAGTCGGAAGAGGTCTCTCCCATGTAACATGAATAGATGTTTAAGAAATATGAAGTGATGATCCGAAAATTTGAAAATGTTAAGAAACCTTTGTCTTTAGCAACTAATGAAATTAATCAGCTTAATACGGAGAAAAATGTATTGAGGTATGAAGTTACACTTCTGAAGGACCAAATCAAAACCATGTCTCCTCTTACTGAACTAAACCTCACTCTAGAAACCAAGGTTGCTGCACTTCAAATTAGAAATGATGACTTGGTTGCTCAAAATAATGACCTTCAAAAGGTAATTGATGAGTGTACCAAATATTGTGTTACCTTGAATCAAATTATTGAATCCTAAAAGTCTATTGGTGACAAAGAAGGGTTGGGATTACAAACTGGTGAAAATTTGAAGTGTACATCTTGTTATGGAAAGAATGAGGAATTTTCAAAGAAAACTTATGAAATTACTAAGGAAAAAAATCTGATTCAAAGGGTAAAGGATAAGAACCAAAGACTAAACTTAACTTTCGCTATATCTACCCTAAGAAAACAGTTTGAGAAAAATTCCAAAATGAAAGGAAAAGATTCAGAGGATGAAACCGCAGATGAGGTTCCATTTGTGGCTGACCGCGCTTCTTCTTCGAGCGCACATACTGCTTACAAAAGTAAGGTGAGCATTCCCAGAAAAACAGCGGTCAAACCTAAAATGACTAATTTCATCAAGGCTAAAACCTTTGTTCCAAAAACAAATGTTGATCCTAAGAAAAGTAAAGAGTATGTTAAATCTCAATTTCCTCACATCTTTCATCACTATTGCGTGTGTGATGGTTTTGGTCTCAAGGCTGCAGAATGCCTTTTGAGGTTCACACCTAATGCTAGAAAACATAATCATACTTCTGTCAAACAGGTGTGGGTCATCAAAAGATGCTAACCTTAGGACCCAAAAGAATAAAGGGGACTTCATTTTTAAATGTCTATTTTTTAGTTCCTCTACTTAATTGCTGGTCACTCCAAGGCAAAATCAAATGAATGGTATCTTGACAATGGATGCTCAAGACACATGATTGGAGATAGATATTTATTGGAATAGGTAATTGAAGCAAGCGGTCTATCTGTAACCTTTGGTGACAATAACAAAGTAAAAACAATAGGCTATGGAACAATAAGAAGAGGAAACATCACCATTGAGAAGGTTTCACTTATTGAAGGACTCAAGCACAACCTCCTATCAATTTCTCAATTATGTGACAAAGGAATGCACTACAACTTCACTTCTACAAATTGATTTATCAAAGATGGAATTTCCAGAGTCACTTTGCTTACAAGGATTCGTAAGAGTAATATTTACATTATTGATTTAAATTCTACATATAGTATTACTAATCTATGTTTTGTAGCTAAAAGTGTGAGTGAAAATAGTTGGCTATGGCACATAGGTATAAGCCACTTGAACTTTAAATATCTTGCAAAAATTGGAAGGGAAAACTTCATTCACGGTTTACCCAAAGTGGCTAATCATCATGCTGAAAAGTGCACTGCCTGTCAACTTGGTAAAAAAAAAACTTCGTCTTTCACCAGCAAAACCGCTCCATCAACTTCTAGATGTTTACAACTGCTCCACATTGATTTATTTGGACCTGTCACCACTGCTAGAATTGAAGGAAATAGATATACTTTAGTGGTAGTGGATAGTTACTCAAGATATACGAGGGCAGAGATAATTATCACTAAGGATGATTGCTATGGAATTCTAACCTCACTCTTTAGATAGCTCCAAACCTAAAAAGAATATGACATTGTTAGTGTGAGGTGTGATAATGGAACATAATTCAAAAACAACGGTGTTACTCAATATTATGACGACCACGGTATTGATCATAACTTTTCTACTGATGGTGATCTACAACAAAATGAGGTTGTGGAAAGAAATAACAGAATGCTGATTGAGGATGGAAATACAATGATTTTAGAAGCCAAGCTTACTCAGTATTTTTGGGCTAAAGTGGTCAATACAGCATGCTTCACTCAAAACCGCTTCATCAACATAACCTTTAACAAAACTCCTTATGAGCACGAAGAAACCCTAATATTACTTTCTTCAAAATCTTTGGTGGCTGCAAATGCTTTATCCTCTACAATGGAAGAGAAAATAGAAGTAAATTTGATGCTAAGGCTGATGAAGGTATCTTTGTTGGGTATGCAAAACATTCTAAAGCTTTGCATGTTTTCAAGAAATCTAGTTTAAAGATAGTAGAATCTGTACATGTTACTTTTGATGAACATTCTGTCCTTGAGCCACATTAGGCTCCAAATGTTATTGATGATTTTGTTGAATCTAATGAAACAGGTGAAACTTCTAAAACTGCACTTGAGCCAAATCATGAACCTCAAAATCAGTCAACTCAAGGAAATCTATAAATCTCAACTGAACCTCCCTGAGATAATTTCGAAACCGTATCTGAAATTCCAACACCAGATGCAACTCCAAGGGATGACTTAGATGAGGACTCACACATTCAACAAATTGAACCTTTTCGTCAACTTACATTTAATGACTTCACTGATGGATCTAATGACGTACGAGTAGAAGATCTACAACAACCTCTATTCAACCAGATTTGCCTCCTAAGGTTCATGAAGTCAGTCATCACCGTCTATCAAATATCATTGGTGATTTATTTGCTGGAGTTCAAAGAAGGAGATCAAACTACTATGAGCATACCTCTTTCTTAACTCAAATTGATCCCAAGAAAGTTGATGAAGCACTCGAAGATTCAAGTTGGGTCATTGCTATGCAAAAAAAAACTCAAACAGTTTGAAAGATGCAAGGTTTGGACATTAGATCCTATACCTCATGATTAAAGAGTTATAAGTACAACATGGGTGTTTAGAAACAAGATGGATGAGAATGGAAGCATTATCAGAAACAAAGCGAGGTTGGTGAAATTACCTGGATCGCGCGCGGAGGAACGCGGCGAGTGGCATTTCGTGGACTTGGGACCTCGCCTGGAAAATGGAAGGGAGAGTCTCCATGCCGTTTTGTATTATAAGCCCAAACTTTGAAAATGGCTTTGGAATTGTGACATTTTGATTGGTAGCCAAAACTTTAAAAAAGGCTTTGAAAATGTGACGTTTTGATTGGTAGCCAAAACTTTAAAAAAGGTTTTTAGGACTAGAGATTGTTAGGTTTGGAGGTCACGTTACGTTTCGGGAAGAGTATATTGAGATCACCCAAAACGCCTCATATGACGAGTCTTTCTACCTTTCTCGAAATTGTGTGCGTGTGTGTGTGTGTTGCATTTTGAAAAGGATCTTGAATGACAAGCTTTAATCTTGGTTTGAGTGACAAACGTTGATTTGTGGTAAACGACGATCTTTTGAATGGCAAACGTCGGTTTTGAGTCGAAAATGAGCGTTTGGATGCCAAACGTCGGTTTTGCGTTATTTTGAAAAGGAGTTCGAGTGACGAACTCAAATCATTAGTTTGAATGTCAAACGTTGATTTTAATGAAAGGAGCGTTTGAATGTCAAACGTCGGGTTTTGCGTTATTTTGAAAAGGAGTTTGAGTGACGAACTTAAATCATTAGTTTGAATGTCAAACATTGATTTTAATGAAAGGAGCGTTTGAATGTCAAACGTCGGGTTTTGCGTTGTTTTGTAAAGGAGTTCGAGTGACGAACTTAAATCGTTAGTTTGAATGTCAAATGTTGATTTTAATGAAAGGAGCATTTGAATGTCAAACGTCGGGTTTTGCGTTGTTTTGAAAAGAAGTTCGAATGACGAACTTCGGTTTTGAACCGGGCATTACATTGTTACCAATTTCATGAAAAAAGGTGATAAATGATATGCGATCAACGAGTCATTTTGTGACTCGGACTTTTGTAAGTAAATACTATCACGAACCAAACGGTTCGGACTTGTAAATGACAGTATTTAAAGTGTGGTATTAACGGAATCAAACGATCCGGACCATAAAGATGCGATCGACGAGCCAAACGGCTCGAATTTGTAAAGGTACGTAAATTAAATGACGGTATCGACTGATCAAACGATCCAGATTTTGTAAATGACGATCACGAACCAAACGGTTCGGACGGTAAACATACGAATCGACGGATCAAACGATCCGGTCTGTAAATGACATAAACGTAAAAAGGGGGTCGGAACGCCGTTTTAACCCGAAATTACTTCTCTTACGGGAGAGAAGATGATTAAGGGGTAAAACGTATCGAACCCCGTAGATGGCATTACGTTTACATTTAGAGCGTTTCGACCGGATCGAAACTAGCGTTTGACGCGTAAATTGAGGCGAAACGGAGTTTTTAGAGAGATAGTGTTACCTATGGCTAGGGGTTGACTCTGTGGCTCGATTTACGTATACGGGATACGTTTTCGGTGTTTGAAAGGTGTTTCGAGGCTGTTTAGTTCGTGTTTGGTCGGAAAATGGGATTTTCACGCAAATCGAGACAAAATGGAGCTCGGGAGGGGGTAGAACAGGTTTGGGCCATGAGGTTTGTGAAGAGAGGTAATATTTTTCTTTTTTTTTTACAAATGACAGCCCTTGTATTATAGGGGTGAAAATGCAAAACAGACCGGACGGCCTAAGGCTCAATTTGGGGGTTTTTTTTTGGGTATTTTGGAAATTTGGAGGACTTGATGAGAATTCTAGTTTTTCAAGTAAAACAGGTCGGCCGGCCTATGTCTCAATTTCAGGGGCATTTTGGTCTTTTCATCCTCGAATTTGATTGATGTTTATTTGGGGGCTTGTGCATGCGTGCCAAGTGTCCCGATGAGTCACTAGGGCTAGGGTTTTTGTTCCGTTATTCCCGATTTTGTCCGTTTTTTAAATAATTGTCCAGAAAATGTCCAAAACGCCCCCGGAAAGTCTCGAAAAGTGCATTTTTTGAGGAAAGTTATACTTTTACGTGTGATAACATGTGTTGAGTACACTTTGATGTTGGGATGCATGGGACAATCCCGGGATGTCTCGTTGACTCAGGAACGGGGGGTTTAACTGGTTCCGGTTAACCTGGAAAGGGCCAGTTAACGGATTCCAATTAACTCTTAACGGATTTTGACGATCCGGATTTGGGTTCTCACAGTAGCCCCTCAGCGACGTCACTTTCGAAGGAAGTGGGGTCGTTGAAAAAGATAAGGATCCAAATCGGGGATGCCTTCTTGGAGAGACATGAGAGGTCAGCTGGTTGGACCCTTAGCGAGAGGATTCCTACGTATCCCGAGCGGGAATCAAGCCGATCGTAGTTCATAGGTGCGAGGGTATTTCGTAGGGCCTCGACCTCTGGGGGAATGATTAGGAGGAGTTCTTCCTAGTTGAAAATGATTCGGAGGTGTCTAGACCTGAGTAGAGACTATTCGGAGGCATCTGAACCTACAGGAAACTATTCGGAGGCATTCTAACCTGAGTAGAGACTGTTTGGAGGCATCTGAACCTACAGGAAACTATTCAGAGGCATTCTAACCTGAGTGGAGACTGTTCGGAGGCGTCTGAACCTACGGGAAACTATTCGGAGGCGTTCTAACTTGAGTGGGGACTGTTCGGAGGCGTTTGAACCTACGAGAAACTATTCGGAGGCATTCTAACCTAAGTAGAGATTGTTCGGAGGTGTCTGAACCTATAGGAAACTATTCGGAGGCGTTCTAACCTGAGTGTAGATTGTTCATAGGCGTCTGAACCTACGGGAAACTATTCGGAGGTGTTATAACCTGAGTAGAGACTGTTCGGAGGCATCTGAACCTACGGGAAACTATTCGGAGGTGTTCTAACCTGAGTAGAGACTGTTCGGAGGCATCTTAACCTAAGGGAAACTATTAGGAGGCGTTCTAACCTGAGTTTCTGAAAGGGTATGAGAAATGTCCATCCCCGATGGCATATTCTGAAAGGATGTGAGAAATGTCCGTCCTCGATGGCGTATTCTGATATACGGAGGAGGTGGGATCTCGTGCTGGGGATTCGACGGAAATGACGGTCGAAGAGGGATTGTTGTGCGGGCTTACGTTGATTTGTCACTCGTCTTTTTTCTGCTACGGATATGGTGTTCGGGCTTACAATGATGGCCGAAAAGGGATTTTTGTGCGGGCTTATACCGATTGGCGCTGAAATGAGGTGGTCGGGCTTACGATTGATGGCCGGAAAGATGATTGTTTACCTGCTGGGGAAACAGATACTCAGACTTACTATGATGGCCGAGAGGGATTGTTGTGCGGGCTTACATTGATTGCCGCTAAAATGAGGTGGTCGGGCTTATGATTGACGGTCGGAGAGATGATTAAACACCTGCTGGGGAAATAGATACTCGGACTTACTATGATGGCCGAAGAGGGATTGTTGTGCGCGGGCTTACATTGATTGCCGCTGAAATGAGGTGGTCGGGCTTACGATTGATGGTCGGGGAAGTGAATGTTCACTTACTGGGGAAACAGATACTCGAACTTACTATGATGGTCGATTTACCTTCTGAAGGTGGAAATGAGATTTAACGTCCGAGGACGGTTTGAGGTTTAACGTCCGAAGATAGAATGTTAGTGAGGACTAACGGGAATTTTAACGTCTGGAGACGGGAATGAGATTTAACGTCCGAAGATGGTTTGAGATTTAACGTCCGAAGACAGAATGTTAGTGATGACTAACAGGAATTTTAACGTCTAGAGACGGAAATGTGATTTAACGTCCGAAGACGGTTTGAGATTTAACGTCCGAAGACAGAATGTTAGTGAGGACTAACGGGAATTTTAACGTCTGGAGATGGGAATGAGGATGGTTTGAGATTTAACGTCGGAAGACAGAATGTTAGTGAGGACTAACGGGAATTTTAACGTCTAGAGACGGAAATGTGATTTAACGTCCGAAGACGGTTTGAGATTTAACGTCCAAAGACAGAATGTTAGTGAGGACTAACGGGAATTTTAACGTCTGGATAAGGAGCGTTAGAAATGTCTAACTGGCTATTTAACCTCGGGAGAGGGGCGTTAGAAATGTCTAACTGGGGAATTTTTTAACTTTTGAGGAAAAAGTGTCAAATTCGGAATTTTGGAAAGATGAGGGGCTGAATTGGCATTTGGGCCAAAATGGCCCATGGCGTAAAAAAGGCCGGGTGGCCTCTGAGTCAAAATGTCCAAATTTAAGGACTGCCGTCGGCCATTTTGAAAACAGAGGGAGAGAATTCGTGAGGAAGAGAGAAAAAGGGAGAAAATCTTGCCACTTTTCTGCAATTTTTGTTCAAATCTTTAAGAGATTATCACTATGGAAGCGGGAGGACGAAGGGGTCGACATGGGAGGACCGACAATGAGAGGGCGAGGCTAAAGGGGATGGTGCGAACCACCGCTCTTCCCTTAGATCCGACCGAGTTTTATCCGGCTCGGGATTACCATAAATCCAAGGAGGGGATCGCGAGGAAGGTTAGCATCCTCTAAATTCCATTAATTTTTAGAATTTTCATTCTTGAATTTTAGGAATTTTGACAAGAATAGAGTTAGGGTTCTTGGTGCCCGATTTGGGGCTTTTGACCTTGCGATGCCCCTTTGTTGAAATTGACTGTAGCTTAGTTCAATTGATGTTATGGGTAGACAACGTAGAAATTTTGGTAGAAAAATTCCATGTCTAGGGGCACTTTCTGTAATTAAAGTAAGATTAATTCGGGACGGAATAAATTTTGAAAGTTCCGATTTGGACGGGTTTTTCGAAGTGTTTTGAAAGTTCCGGGTTCGACGGAAATTTTGAAATGCTTTGAAAGTTCTGGGTTTGACGGAAATTTTGAAATGTTTTGAAAGTTCCGGGTTCGACGGAACTTTTGATATGCTTTGAAAGTTCCGGGTTCGACGGAAATTTTGAAAGACTTTGAAAGTTCCGGGTTCGACGGAAATTTTGAAAGTTCCGGGTTCGACAGAAACTTTGAAATTCTTTGAAAGTTTCGGGTTCGATGGATTTTTCGAAATGTTTTGGAAGTTTCAGGTTCGACGGAACTTTTGAAATGCTTTGAAAGTTCCGGGTTAGACGGAAATTTTGAAATGTTTTGAAAGTTTCGGGTTCGACGGATTTTTCGAAATGTTTTGGAAGTTTCGGGTTCGACGGAACTTTTGAAATGCTTTGAAAGTTCCGGGTTAGACGGAAATTTTGAAATGTTTTGGAAGTTTCGGGTTCGACGGAAATTTTGAAATGCTTTGAAAGTTCCGGGTTCGACGGATTTTTCGAAATGTTTTGGAAGTTTCGGGTTCGACGGAAATTTTGAAATGCTTTGAAAGTTCCGGGTTAGACGGAAATTTTGAAATGTTTTGAAAGTTTCGGGTTCGACGGAAATTTTGAAATGCTTTGAAAGTTCCGGGTTCGACGGATTTTTCGAAATGTTTTGGAAGTTTCGGGTTCGACGGAAATTTTGAAATTTTTTGAAAGTTCCGGGTTCGACGAAAATTTTGAAATGCTTTGAAAGTTCCAGGTTAGTCAGAAATTTTGAAGTGTTTTGAAAGTTCCGGGTTTGACGGAAATTTTGAAATGTTTTGAAAGTTCCGGGTTCGACGAATTTTTCGAAATGAGTTGAAAGTTTGGGGATTCTGAACCATTAATACTTTGACTGGGACGAAAATATTTTTAGGAAAATGAACCATATCTCTGTGCTGATATATTTTCTGTGATTTTGATATGTGCCTGTACATTTTATGTACGTTATCTTTCTAGTAACATACTTTTGCTGTGTTCACCTACAGGGGCAAGGGCCGGTTGATGTGTCCACTGTGAATAGCAAAGGAGACGTTGAGGTAGTCCGCGAGCCGTGGGAAAGGTTCTCGGATGAGGCTCGTGATGGGGAGAGGAGTCCATGATAGTTCGTGATTGACTACAGCTTAGGCAGCTTTATCAGCGCGGTGGCTGCTGTGGCTTCGACGCAGAGGGTGAAGGTGCTTCACATCGCCCTGAGCAAGTACTGGTGGGATACGACCCACACATTTCATTTCAGGTGGGGGGGAGGCGACCGAGATTTCACTGCGATTACGGGGTTGTCGTTCTGGGGCAACCCTATTGAGTGGTTTGATGGTTTCACTAGGGAGCAGTTATCGGGAATTCTTGGTTTTGATATTACCGACGCCAGGGGCCTTGGTATTCGGTATAGGCCTATGGAGGCACACTTGAGGAGGGGCATCGAGGAGTATCTGGCTGGTTTCGAGAGGATGACAGCAGAGTGCTTGGCTTGGGGATTCTTGTGGTTTGCTTTGTCAGCAAACCCTTTTTGCCAATGCTGACACGACATGTCAGTTTGCCTTGCTTGGTTCCCTGATCAACATGGAGGCTGTGAGGGGCTTTGCCTAGGGAGAGGCTGGTCTGGCCGAGCTCTTCTATGCCTTGGACAGGTGTTCTCGTGGAGATGATAACTCATTCTACTGCTTTTAGTTCACGTTAGATGCGAGTTTCTTTCTTTTTCTCTTCCTTGTCTCACTTGTACTTGTATGTATCTGCTTTGTAGCTGACATAACTTTCCTGGCGTTTGGCAGGTGTGGTGCTTTGAGGTATTTCACCCGTATAAGTGGGATACCAGGGAGGCATACACTCTCTTATTTCCTGCCATGCTGACTTGGCAGAAGGTGGGGCGGAAGCCGGTGAAGTCGAGGGAGAGCACCCGCGTGACTTGGTGGAGTCGGTTTGATCACTTTGTGGTACAGGCTTCCAGGGAGATTACGCATCAGCGGAAGTTGCTAGTGGGGCTTCATTGTGATGTCATGTACTTGGGCGAGAGGGTGTCTTGCCAGTACGCTCCGGGATCTGGTCCCTTGGTTCCGAGGGATCCGCCTCTTCACATGCAGTATCCTTTGGCCACAGATGGGGAGGAGTTGCAGCGATATAGGCAGGGAGTGCCTCACTTCGAGAACATCATAGAGGATGCCGACTATGACATCTTTCGGAGGGTGAGGCTGAGGAGCCCACATGTGATAGCTAGAGAGGGTGAGCACCCTGCACGTCCCAGATATTATCGGCTTCCCCGCACTCGGTTGGCGTTTGAGGATGCCAGTGGCTCTCGTAGGCGGCTGATGATTCCCATTTCGGAGCAGGCGAGGCCTCAATACAGGGTTGAGCCCAGTGCTTCGGTGAGTGTTTTGTTTTTGCTTTCCTGTATTTGTAGTAGCATTCTGCCCTGTTGCATCTGTACTGTCTGTTTGTCTTTTGACGGCTTTCCTGGTTTGCAAGTTTCTGGCCGTACTTACGATCAGGCCGTAAGACGTCTAGATGGGATGACTGGCTTTGCTAGGAGGCTCGTGGACTTCCTTCGCTGCGGTTCTCAAAGGAGTGCAGCTGTTCATGAGCCGATGCCTTCCCGACCGTCTGCCGCAGGAGACCCATTTACTTCCACGGCTAGTGGCGCAGATTTTGGGCAGGGGTTCAGCCCGTTCTTTGGTGAGACTGCTAGGTTCGGAGTTCGCCACTCCTCATATTCGGGATACGAGCAGGGAGAGTCATCGGGAGCACAGGCATGGAGTCGTAGCTTTTCGTATTCCGGTCTCGAGGAGTTTGCGGATTATTTGTCCACCGCTGATCCGGCTGCTGCGGGGTAGTACTTTGAGTGCTCAGATGACGAGCAGGAATCTGTGTAGTCCCATTGATTTCTTTTGTTAGACAATTGCGTGCATCATCTGAACATTGTTTTGTATTTTGTAAGACCCGTGGGGCAAACTCTTGTACCTTTTTAGTATTTATTATGATTACCTTCATTTATTTTTGGCAAATAAGCAAGTAGGTTGATCAAAAAAAAAACAAGACATGCATTAAATAATAAAATTTGAGCTCAAAATTTATATCTACATGCATTGTTATTAATTAATTTCACTGTTGCACGAACCCGGGACAGATGTGGTGTCGGTAGTGATTGATTTGATAACGGGCGAATGTTGTTTTGGACAAGGCTTGAACAGGGAGGCCTTTGGAATGTTGACAGAAATTGGTACAGCTGGCTGCAGAGTTGACCAGGCCAACCTGAAAAACAGGCCAGCCGGATTATGACTCAGTTTCATATTGTTTTAAATTGCAGTCCAGTTTCTGCAATTTGGAGATTTCGTGCTTGTTTCTGAAGCAGAAACTGATTTCGCTCCTAAATTCCTCGAAGTTTCCTTTGTTTTCTCATGGCTACATTTCCTAGGTTGTCATCCCAGATGCAAGAACGATTTTGGAGAATTTCCAAACGTGGGTACGGCATCACACAAGGCAGAGTAAGGGTTTTTTCGAAGATTGTTATAGGATGAAGGCGGTTTTGGCTTTAAAGGAGCTCATGCCGGATTGGGATCTTCTGAGAGCTGCGGCTCATTTATGGGACGAAAGGAGGCATGTGTACAGCTTCTCGTATAATGAGATTACGCCCACACTTTAGGATTTCGGGCTATCTTTAGAGGACCTGAGGCGGAGCAGATTGTTCTTCCTTTGACGGGCGGTCTGACCACCGTTGAGAAGTTGATGTCCCTGCTTGGCATTTCAGTTGAAGAAGCATGCGGGATGCTAATACCGAATACGGATCATGTCGATATTTCGGGGTTGCCCGATAGATTTGCCGGTGCTGATGGGAGCATTTCTGTGTGGGACTCTTTTGCTATGTGTGTAATTGCTACTTTTTTCACATTCACATCCTTGGGGGTGTGCCATCACAGTGTACTGGACCTGGTGAGGTAGTGCCGGAGCGAAGGAGACATAGTGCCTTTGATCTTGGGCGAGACATTCCTCGACATAGATCGGATGGCGACCGATAGCCGATACATGTTGGGAGGGAGTCCCACCATGCTTACTTTATGGTTGAGGGAGCGGTTGTAAATGATGCCCGAGGTGCCAGCGACATGTGATCCCTGATCTTTTTCTCGACGACCCTTGGTGATAGGAGGCAATCAGGGTGAGTTGGAGCTTTTGATGGCCAAACTCCGCACACATCATCTGAGATGGTGGGTTCCTCACTGGAAGTTACAGACTTTTCGGACCGTTCAGGAGGGTCTTCTCATTGTCAGAGTTCCGGGGGTGTCCCAGTCTTCTTTCTACATTCCATCTTTGGTCTTTGCGGCAGTTTGGGGCTGGGCAGAGAGTGCCGGATCGGGCTTGAGTAATGCTGGTACCTTTGAGGTGGGATCACTCCTCATGGAAGATCCTTCGACGCCATTGCTTTTCATGCGGTTATGGCAATACACGTCTTTTCCTGCCAGGATTCTCTTTCACCGGAGAGGGGGCAGTGTTCTGTCCACTCGGTATTTGAACTGGTATGAGGAGTGTATAGGGGAGACACAAATGGCTATTTTGTGGAGACGAAGTGAGCTATTGGGCCTTGACTACCGTGACAACTCGACTTTGAGAAGGGCCGAAGCGGCAGCTAACCCTCAGGATTGTACCGGGGATGATATGGCTGACTATGAGGCCAATTCTAGTCGGATGGCCGATCAGAGCATGTATATGACGACTCGAAGAGAGGCAGCTTGTGATAGAGCCAGGGAAAGGGCTGTGTTAGTGGTCGCAGGTTTGATAGAGGTGTCGAGAAGGGTCCCAGAGCCGAGTAGGAGGACTACGGGGATATTCCCTGTGAAGGCGAAGAATACCCGTCGTGGGAAAGGGAAGGGGAAGAAAGACGAAGGACGAGTACGAGGGACTAGGTTGACCTTGCTGCCCGGAATATCCACCCATTGTCATTGCAGACACATTAAATGGATCAATGTTTTATTGTTGTTTTGCTAGCGTGTAGTGAGTCAAGAGTAGACCGTGCTTGAACTCATCAAAGATTGTTTTAACCGTACTGAATTTGTAGGTTAAATTTAAGAGTTTTTCGAAACACGAGCGATTGGTGTTGAAATTTTATTTGTTTTTGAGACCTAACAATGATGGTTGCCTACGTTCCTCTTTTACAATTGGACTAAGGGGCTCAGGTCACCGTAGTTTGACACTTTTAGGTGAAATTTTGAGAAAAAGACAAAAGAATTGCGACCCTATTTTTTACCTAGATCATTTTTGGGAATGTATCTAGTTGGGTATTACTCTTTTAGAACTTTGATTTTACTGAGGGGTGGTGTATGGGGAAGGAGAGTTGACTCGTGTTCTTCCTCAGACGAAGTATCTGCGGAGCTTGCTTCCATTCACGGGGTTAACGAAAGGGTTTCCATCCAAATCTGCTAACTTTATGGCTCCTCCGGAGAAGATTCTTTGTACCATGAATGAGCCTATACAGGTAGGCTCCCACTTTCCGAGGGGATTGGTCTGTGTAGGAGGCTTTTCCTTAAGCACCAAGTCGCCTTCTCTGATGTCTCGGATCTTGACTTTCTTATCGAATGCTCGGGCCATCCTGCTTTGGTAGGCACGAGTATGCTCCATGGCTTTCAATCTTCGCTCGTCGAGTAGAGCTAGTTCGTCGTGACGGATTTGGAGCCATTCAACTTCATTGATTCCGTTTTCCAAGAGGACTCGGAGGGATGGAATTTCCAATTCAACTGGTAACATCGCTTCCATTCCGTATGTGATTGCAAAAGGAGTCTCCCCTGTGGCGGTTCTGACTGATGTTCTATATCCCCAAAGGGCTAGACGTAGCTTTTCGGGCCAATCCCGACCTCTGACGGCCATATTTTTTATTATTCTTGCGAGAGTCTTGTTTTCTACCTCTACTGTACTATTAGTTTGTGGTCTGTAGGGAGAAGACTTGTGGCGTGTAACTCTGAACTCGGTCAACAGTTGGTCACAATCTCCTTCAAAGTGGGTCCCATTGTTGGATATGATCTCGTTGGGCACCCCGTATCTGCACATGATAATCTCTTTGATGAACTTAGCCACCTTCTTAGAATTCAGTACTTTGTATGATTTGGCTTCTACCCATTTGGTGAAGTAGTCGACTGCGACTACTATAAACTTGTGACCATTGCTCCCTGGTGGAGTAATTTTGCCGATGACGTTGATTCCCCATGTGGCAAAAGGCCATGGTGTAGTCATGCAGTAGAGCTCGTGAGAAGGGATGTGATTGAGGTTGGAGAACCGTTGACATTTGTCGCAGCTTCTGATGAACTGGATGCAGTCTGTTTCCATAGATACCCAATAGTAACCCGTACGGAGGATGATCTGTGTCAATGCTATGGCGTTCATGTGCGGATCGCAGGTTCCGTTGTGAACTTCGTTCATTAGCTTGCTGACTTTTGTAGCGATGCGTGGATTTTTAAACATCTTTTGAGTCGCCACCTATATTATTCGTTTGGAAACATAGAAAAACCATTTTGAAAGAGATTTTGGGTTCGGGGCTGTAATAACCCGAATTTTTTTTTAGTAATAATTTTATTATTTTTTTCCTAGATGGACTAGGTTGAGTAGGCTTGGTTTACTTTTTGGGTTGGACATACTTACCTTGTGGGTTTAGGATTAGGAAACCCAAGCATAATTATATTTCATTAATCCTAGAGCCTCTTGGTATTTTATAACGGATGAAAGTCTCTTGGTATTTTATAACGGATAAAAGTCTCTTGGTATTTTATAGCGGATGAAAGTCTCTTGGTATTTTATAACGGATAAAAGTCTCTTGATATTTTTTTAACGGATGAAAGCTCTTCACTATTTAAACGGCAAAAGAGAATTAGGGAGAGTGGGAGAGAGCCGCATAGAGAGAAACAGCAGAGGAAGAGAGCCGAGTAGAGAGAGAGAGCGATGCAGAGACCGAGAAGAGAGAGAGGGAGGCCGGCTAGAGGAAGAAGAAGGAGGAAGAAATCCATTGTTGTGTGTTCAAACTAAGGTAAGGTCATCTCTTCTTGTTTTGATTCATAAGATTGAAAACTCTAGGGGTATTTTGGTAACCGAAAGGGTTAAGGGTTAACCTTTAGAGAAATTTAAAAGAGAACTTTTGTATGGTTGTAGATTCGTGCGAGGACTCATTGCAAGGATAGAGCAAGAGCATTATGGTAAGGGATTATACATCTTTAAGTACATTGATTTCCGTTCCGTTTCATTATTTAGGCTTCCGCATAATTCTTGGTGATGTACGTTCCTTTGATACGTAAAAGCTGATCTCGCTTCAGTATTTGTTTTGACTCCCTCGTTTACCATTTTTGCTAATCTTTTGTTATTCGTTTGCTAAATCGTTCTTTTGATTTCGTAAATACAGAACTTTATTGTTATTGTGAAAGTTAGTATTCTGTATAAAAATGAGTTTTGATATGATATGATTTTTGTTCCATCAATGATCGCTAAGTTAGACAACCTGCTTCGGCGGGGTATATTTGGCCTTCGGGCAAACTTAGTACACCGCTTCAAATTAGTGGTGGGGTGTTCCGGATACACTGTTTAGGACTCTGCGGAATCAATTTTGTTCCCTTTATGGGATTTTGGTTTGATAAGGTCAGTAGACCACTTATGTGATCATGATGTCTGTGAATGATTTGATTATCTACCGCTGGTATGGGACGGTTGTAGATAACTAGATCATTCGAGTCAACTTTGTTCAGCTTATCAGTCCTTTGAATTTTCTTATAATCTGTGAGTGGTTTAGTTAGTTAAAACTGGTATGGGACGGTTTTAACTAAGTAAATCATTCGAGTCAATTTGAATCGATTTCATTATCAATTGAAACTCCAAAATATTTGTCAACTCAGTTTGTGAAACCGTTGAGATTTTGAATGACATTTGGTTTGAGATTTGGTAAATAACTATTTCGAATTTGTGTTATGGTATGTCTTCGATTGTTACTTGAAATTTGTATCGTTTGATATTCCTTCAGGTCAACTCCTCCTTAGTAACCGGAGGGGTTTTATATGAACTTACTGGGCATTGTTCGCTCACCCTTTCATCTTCTTTTCTTTCAGATTTCATATAGGAAGAATGTGAAATGGTTCGGGAGCACTTCATAAGGAGTTCAAGGATCGTTTTTAGCTTATTTCATTATTCCAGTTATTTGAGAGTTTGTAAGACTTTAAGGATTTTGTTGAGCTAGTGGATTGTACTAGCCGTTGAAATTGTTACCGTTATCCGTATAAGTTATTTCAAATTGTGGTTAGTGTTTGAATTATGGTTTTAGTATCCGTTGGAGGTTATTTTATTATCAATTAAGTATTATTATTGTTGTAGAAATTTGGGGTCGTTACAGTTGGTATCAGAGCTTTGGCTTTAGATCTATGGGAGTTTAGGATGTGTGAGGATAAGTTTGATTTAAGTCTTAGGTTTGACCTCAGTGTCATTCTTGGAGTATTTAGTGTAGATTGCTATGAAATCTAGGGATGACGAGGATGCAAAGTGGACAATGGCAGGTACGTTAAGTTTAAAGGACTAAACTTCTTTTAAGGGGGTAAGAATGTAATAACCCGAATTTTTTTTTAGTAATAATTTTATTATTTTTTTCCTAGATGGACTAGGTTGAGTGGGCTTGGTTTACTTTTTGGGTTGGACATACTTACCTTGTGGGTTTAGGATTAGGAAACCCAAGCATAATTATATTTCATTAATCCTAGAGCCTCTTGGTATTTTATAACGGATGAAAGTCTCTTGGTATTTTATAACAGATAAAAGTCTCTTAGTATTTTATAACGGATGAAAGTCTCTTGGTATTTTATAACGGATAAAAGTCTCTTGGTATTTTTTTACGGACGAAAGCTCTTCACTATTTAAACGGCAAAAAAGAATTAGGGAGAGAGCCGCATAGAGAGAAATGGCAGAGGAAGAGAGCCGAGTAGAGAGAGAGAGAGAGAGAGCGATGCAGAGACCGAGAAGAGAGAGAGAGGGAGGCCGGCTAGAGGAAGAAGAAGGAGGAAGAACTCCATTGTTGTGTGTTCAAACTAAGGTAAGGTCATCTCTTCTTGTTTTGATTCATAAGATTGAAAACTCTAGGGGTATTTTGGTAACCGAAAGGGTTAAGGGTTAACCTTTAGAGAAATTTAAAAGAGAACTTTTGTATGGTTGTAGATTCGTGCGAGGACTTGTTGCAAGGATAGAGCAAGAGCATTATGGTAAGGGATTATACATCTTTAAGTACATTGATTTCCGTTCCATTTCATTATTTAGGCTTCCGCATATTTCTTGGCGATGTACGTTCCTTTGATACGTAAAATCTAACCTCGCGTCAGTATTTGTTTTGACTCCCTCATTTACCGTTATTTGCTAATCTTTTGTTATTCGTTTGCTAAATCGTTCTTTTGATTTCGTAAATACAAAATTTTATTGTTATTGTGAAAGTTCGTATTCTGTATAAAAACGAGTTTTGATATGATATGATTTTTGTTCCATCAATGATCGCTAAGTTAGACAACCTGCTTCGGCGGGGTATATTTGATATTTAGCCTTCGGGCAAATTTAGTACACCGCTTCAAATTAGTGGTGGGGTGTTCCGGATACACTGTTTAGGACTCTGCGGAGTCAATTTTATTCCCTTGATGGATTTTGGTTTGATAAGGTCAGTAGACCACTTATGTGATCATGATGTCTGTGAATGATTTGATTATCTACAGCTGGTATGGGATGGTTGTAGATAACTAGATCATTCGAGTCAACTTTGTTCAGCTTATCAGTCCTTTGAATTTTCTTATAATCTGTGAGTGATTTAGTTAGTTAAAACTGGTATGGGACGGTTTTAACTAAGTAAATCATTCGAGTCAATTTGAATCGATTTCGTCATCAATTGAAACTCCAAAATATTTGTCAACTCAGTTTGTGAAACCGTTGAGATTTTGAAAGACATTTGGTTTGAGATTTGGTAAATAACTATTTCGAATTTGTGTTATGGTATGTCTTCGATTGTTACTTGAAATTTGTTTCGTTTGATATTCCTTCATGTCAACTCCTCCTTAGTAACCGGAGGGGTTGTATATGAACTTACTGGGCATTGTTCGCTCACCCTTTCATTTTCTTTTCTTCCAGATTTCATATAGGAAGAATGTGAAACGGTTCGGGAGCACTTCATAAGGAGTTCAAGGATCGTTTTTAGCTTATTTCATTATTGCAGTTATTTGAGAGTTTGTAAGACTTTAAGGATTTTGTTGAGCTAGTGGATTGTACTAGCCGTTGAAATTGTTACCTTTATCCGCATAAGTTATTTCAAATTGTGGTTAGTGTTTGAATTATGGTTTTAGTAGTCGTTGGAGGTTATTTTATTATCAATTAAGTATTATTATTGTTTTGGAAATTTGGGGTCATTACAGAGGCTTAGGTTATGGAATGGGAAGGTCAAGGAGCACCCATTCCACCCAATCCGGAGATCAGTCTTGCTAAAGAAAAGAGAGGTTTTAGAAAGAAGGAGAAGGTTTCAGAATTAAATAAAATTAAGATCCATTTAACGGGGTTAAACGGAATATAGGATCGATTGCTTCGAGACCATCCCCATGATTTGGGGAGGCTCTAGGCCAATCCTGGATTCGATGTATTTATACCACTCTAACAATTAATTAGAAATGAAAGAAAGGTTACCTTGCGTGAGGTGATTCGGGCAGAGTTTCGACTCAAGTTTAGAGTCTAACCTTGACACGGACAGAGCTTCGCCTCAATCCTTGATTCGGGCTTCGATGTTTGTTTATCAACAAGGTTGACAAACAAACTTTTGGTGATTTTTGGGGGTGATTTACAGGAATCTTTCAAGGAAAGAAACTAGTAAATGTGAGGTTTTTTGACTTGGGATTTCAAAATTGTGGCCCCTCAAATACTGAAAGTCTTAAGGTATTTATAGTTCTTGGAGAGGTGTTGAAGATGAGATCAAACACCTTGGGAAGGTTCCAGAATCCAAAATTCATTGGCTGGCCGGATGGATGAAGTTTTATCCCGAAAGAGGTTGAAATCGACGAGGAAACTGCTATCTACATTCTGCAGAACTCCTTTATCTCGCGCGAGACATGCTATTCCGCGTGAGATAATGCAGTCTGTGGACAATTCTGCCCTTCCCTCATTATCTCGTATGCAGTTTAGTCCCAAACTAACCGTTGTTAGCCAAAACTTAACGAAACATGACAAAATGGTGGATTTCTACTTCTTGACTCAAAGTGAGACTTAGAGTGGTATAAATGTGATCCGATGGGTTCAGAATGGGGTGTCTACAGAGCCCCTCGTCGACAAGTCTTATGAAAGAAGTCATGTCGACGATAGAAAAGACATCATTCTGAACATCGGGATGGTCGGGCCACACGGCTTCCTACGTATCTCTATCGGAGAATCATACCATAACGTAGTTCGACTCCAAAACACGAAAAGGCTTCTTTAGGTATTTTGAAAATCATTTTGAAAATTGAGGAGATTTTGTTTTTGAAAAGGTAAACTCATACTGAGGAATCAAATCAAGACCCAATTCTGAATATGCCTGTCTGTCTGAAGATTCACATGTCTGGGCTCCGAACCTGCGAGAAATATGTTAGAAAACAAAGGCTTACCTGACCGATCCTTTGAGTCCTATCGGGTTTTTGTGACGATTCGCCTGTCTGGGCTTCGAATTGGGCTTTTTCTTGTAGAGGATGACGATTCACCTGTTTGGGTGTTGAATCGAGCTTTTATTGTGACGGTTCACCTGTCTGGGCATTGAATCGGGCTTTTCTGTTGACGATCCACCTATCTGGGCGTTGGCGTTGGACCGGACTTTTCTTTTGACGATCCACCTGTCTGGGCGTTGGACCGGGCTTTTCGATTTGACAATCCACCTGTCTGGGATCTGAATCGTGTGGAATGAGTTGATCTCTGGATCAATCATTTTTGGGCGACTGGTGCCGTACCGGGCGATCGTGCGGGTGTCACGTTCGGCTCGTTCCGTGACTTGCGGTGCCGATTTTTCCACGTTTCCTTGCTAGTGTGTCACTTCCAAGGGTAAATGTGTCAAAATTTTGAATTTTCACGTTGTGTAGACGCTTATTGTCGAGGAAAATTTCGTACAATTCCCAGAAGGTATATCTCGCGCGAGATATCTTGTCTCGTGCGGCACTTCTACTATCGAGGCAATATAACAGCAGCTGCTGTTTCATTTTGAAAATATCTCTTTTTCATATTTCCCTCCCTAGCTTGAGCCAAGGCAAATTTTCTTTGTGATTTTTGTGTGTTGCTTGTTGATTCCTTCTTACAATCAACCCTCAATCCTTCCTCCTTCCAAAATCGATGGCTCAAGAAAGAAAAAATCCAATTTTGGGGAGTCATTTGCTAGGCAAGGATTACCCCCGTGATGACCTCACTTTCGATTGGGACGTGCACATTTCTACCGCCGTTCGTGAAGGTTTGGTAAGAGCTTCTCTCTCGACTCTTATCTCATGTATTGCATTGCATTTGAATCCCATTTTTTTGAATTCCAATTTCATCAATGGAAATTTTTTCTTGATTTTTGTCTAGAACTTGGTTCAATCTTGCATGCTTCGATTTTTTGTTGAATTTGTTGAATGTTTGGCGTTGCATTATGTGTGTATGAGTCCCCTACATATCATGGATTGTAGGAGGGGTTGATTCGGGTAGTCGAATGCATCTTGGGGCATGCTTTCCCTTGTGCGCACGGCAAGTGTTCGATGAAATGACTCAATGAGAATTTTCTTCTATTTCTTTGAAATTTCTGCCATGGGATGATGCCTAACATTACTCTTTTGCTTTTCCTCTGTTTTACAGGCGTACAGGACAACCAAAAACTGTTGCGGGAGCCCGAAATTGGCTAAGGCTTTGTGGGATAAAATCAAGGGCCTCAATGGGGTTCGAGCTAGGATGGCTCAAACGGGGCTTTTGACCTTCGACGACAACATACAGGGGATGAGACGGACTTCCCAAGTTCTTTAGGCCATCCGAGAGAGGTGGTGGGACACTACCCACACACTGCATCTTCAATTTGGGGAAGCTACCATGACCCCAACAAATTTTCTTGCTATTACGGGGCTGAAGTTCACCGGCGTTGCCCTCCCGAAGACTGCGGGTTATAAGCCTGCGAGCCCAGCTGAATGGAGGTGATTGATTGGTTTTGTCCCTAACAAGGTTAAGGGGTTTGCTGCCGAGTTGTCACCTCTCCAGGCTCAGCTTGAGGCTTATGCGCTTAAGCCGAATGTGGATACTGATCGGTTGGTGCGGGGCGCCCTTTGGTACATTCTGTCGGAGACCATTTTCGCGAACCATTCTTCTACGACCCGTCTCTCTCTCTCTTAGGCTTGTTGGTGGAGTTGTATAATGTGAGGCTGTTAGTGTTATGCCCTAGGCCTATAGTTGATAGACTTATGTGTTGACATTATTTATTATTATATGAGATGTTAATTGTTTGATTATTATATGTTTTGCATATTTTTTTATAATAATATCCGTCCCTAATTATTAAGAGAATAATTAGTATAAATGTTAATGGATAATCATATGATGATTATATGCATAGAGATGCACATTAAATTTATGGGTACTTGTTAAAGAACAAGTGACTGGACTTGACCCGCATGAGATTTATGTCATGGCCAAATGTCATAATTAAATCTAATAAGGTTACTTCATTTAGTCCCTAGACCTGAGATTATCATGACCTTACATATGATGAAAGTCATGTTTGATTTTAGTCAAACGATATCTTAACACGATATTTATAAAGGCTAATTTTGGCATGATCGGATTCATGATGGGAAGGATGATAAGTCAAGATGGAATTTGTCCCTCGAAAGAGAGATGTTTTGCTTGGGCCCCTCGATGAGTGATAATGATGAAAGTGTATGGCCATACCTTAATGTGATTGGAATTATCATTATACTCGGAATCGAGAAAGCATTGAATAAAGACAAGTTGACGAGGACCATGACTTGTGTTCAATATAACATCGTGAGACAAAGGGAGAAATGGAAGTAAACCATTGGAAACGTGAACTCTTACGTTGCATTATTTGGGTAGACATAATGGCTTGCTAGAGTCCGCTTATGTCTTATGAGGGTCGATATGATCGAACTCATTGCCAACATAATGTAATCCTATTGGGTCACACACAACTAGAATGAATTGATTAAACCATTGAAAGAATGATTGAGAAAATCAGCCTTGTATGGTCGTGCGACACAACAGGCCATGTGTCATATGTGGTCGTGTGACATAACAAGCCCTGAGGCGGTTTGACAGAATCCTTTCCTAATTTGATTAGGATTCATATTCTATACTAATGTAGTATAAATATGAACGTCTGTCAACCCTAGAATGTTAGCCGAAATTCTCAAAAGAAATTCACAACAATATTCTCAATATTATTCCAAGGTTTATAGGATCTAGCAATCTTCAAGAAATTGTTCTTGGATTCATTCAAAGGTGTGGATACCGAAATAGGGTCTTCGCTCGTTAATCGATCAAGGCCTAGAGTTCAAGCATTGTGAAGAATGAAGTTTGTGATTAAAATCACATTATTAAAATCGTTCGATAGCTCAAGAACGGAAAGCGTTCAAGGTTGGTTATTTCTATCTCATAGTATTCAAGTTAATTTGTATAGAACGGATCCTAGGCTCTTGGGTTTTATGTTAATTATATGCTTAATTCTGCTGTGCATGGACCCGTAAAACCCAACAGTGGTATCAGAGCCCCGTTCATATGATTAAGTTTGAATTAACATGCTAGAAAAGTAATATAAATCGTTTATATGTTCTTTTGCATGTTATGTATGCGATAGATTGATTATTTTTTAAACAATATGCCTAAATCGTGTTCTATTGATATTGAATTAAATCTGTTAAAAGTCGTTTGCATGATTTAATTGCTCTGTGATTTAGAATTGATTGAATTCTGGAAATCTGGAAATTGTCATCCTGTGTCACGCGACAGAACTTGCTTCTGTCACGCGACACTTCTTGCCCAATGCGATATCGGTTGTTGAACAATCATGCTAATCTATGAATGTGTTTACAATCTGATGTGTTTATGTATTAATCTGGATGCTATAAATTTATGGAAATCAATTTTATAGGGCTATGCTAGATTAATTCATTGTTTATGCATGCTTAGTTAATTAAAATTTGATTTTATTAATTGTTGCGATGCATGATATATGTGTTCTTACGTGTTAAGAATTTTTTATGCTTAGTTGAAACATTGCATTGTAGTTTCCTAATATGTTTAGATTTAGACATTAAAATTTTGGTTTTATGATTGTTTATGAGAAACAAGTCATTTTATGCAAAATTTAAAAGGAAACTGATTGTTTATAAAAGGTAGTGATTATGTTGCCAAATCAGAGCTGATTTCTGATTGTGCATGTCTAGGAAAGTTCTGTCGAAGGAGAGATTTGGTACTTAAGTAGTCCTTGTGACTCACCTATCTTCCTGGGAACTTACCTGATGCACGATTATGAATATCTTTGCTGATATGCTTATAATCTACTTTTTTTAAAGAACCTTCATTTAACTTTTAAGTTCTTTATGCCAATTCATGATTAAAACACTTGAGACCATTCGGATAGTTTTGGGTGGGCTTGCCATAGCAAGGTACTTTGATTTTATTCGAATGCGAGCAAGATGAGGAAATGGTGGTTCCTATACGTTTAAAGTGAATGAACTTAATTGGGTTATCAAAATGGTTTTGGACCCAAGGCATAAGATGAGATTAAAATATGCCTAGACAAATGATGTCTTGAATAAATCTCATAAAAGATTTAAGAGTCATATATGTGATATGATTGATGTTTCTACCTAATTAATTTAATTTTGAGTGGTTTGCCATAGCAAACTTGAAATTAAATTAAAGTTGGATCTTAGCCCATTAAATGCATATTATGCTTATTTGCATTGGAAGGTGTATAATTTAGTGGTAGCATTTTATGTAAATGCATTATACTTCTCATATGATATGTTTACTTATATGTATTCATATTTTATGTATATCTTTTTGTAGAATAAATGGCATCAAACAATAATCACCTGTCACTGCGATCTCTCCTTGAGAAGGAGAAGTTGGAAGCGAATGGTACAAACTATATGGATTGGATCCGTAGCGTGAGAATTGTTCTCAGGCAAGAGGAAAAACTGTACGTTCTCGAGGAACCTATTCCACCTGAACCTATTGCCAATGCTACTAGAGCAGTGAAGGATCAATATCTGAAGCACAAGCGTGACTCTACAGATGTTGGATGCCTCATGCTCTCCGCAATGTGCAAGAACCTTCAGAAGGATCTTGAGCACTTGGGGACAGTTGATCTAAACAATCGACTGAGGGAAATATTCCAAGTACAAGCTAGGCAAGAAAGGTACAACACAGTTAAGGTCTTGACCTCATGCAAGATGAGTGAAGGACAAGCTGTTGGTCCCCATGCTCTTAAGTTGAAGGTCCACATTGAGCATCTTGAAAGGCTCAATTTTCCAATTAGCCAAGAGTTGGCTACCGACTTAATATTGAATTCATTGCCCAAAAGTTTTAGTAATTTCATAATGCACTATAACATGGGTGGAATGAATAAAAACCTTCCGAGTTAGTTCAAATGTTGAACACTGCGGAAACCAATATTGTCGAGAAGAAAACTGACCAAGTGCTAATGGTTAACAAGGGGAAGGGTTTCAAGGGTAAGGGAAAGGCAAAGGTTGCTAATCCTAAGGCAAATGTTGCCAAACCCAAAGAGGCTGCCAAGCCTAAAGAGGCTAAGCCCAAGTCCCAAGAGGACGCAGTCTACTTCCATTGCAATGAGATTGGACATTGGAGGAGAAACTGCACAAAATACAAGGAAGCACTGAAGAAGAGCAAAGGAGTTGCTTCGACTTCAGGTATCTTTGTTATAGATATATTCCTATCTACTTCTAGTTCTTGGGTATTGGATACCGGATGTGAAACTCACATTTGTTTAAATGTGCAGGTTCTAAAGAACAGAAGGATGCTTAAGGAAGGTGAAGTGGACCTATAGTTGATAGACTTATGTGTTGACATTATTTATTATTATATGAGATGTTTATTGTTTGAGTATTATATATTTTGCATATTTGTTTATAATAATCTCCATCCCTAATTACTAAGAGAATAATTAGTATAAATGTTAATGGATAATCATATGATGATTATATGTATAGAGATGCATATTAAATTTATGGGTACTTGTTAGAGAACAAGTGACTGGACTTGACCCGCATGAGATTTATGTCATGGTCAAATGTCATAATTAAATCTCATAAGGTTACTTCATTTAGTCCCTAGACCTGAGATTATCATGACCTTACATATGATGAAAGTCATGTTTGATTTTAGTCAAACGATATCTTAACACGATATTTATAAAGGTTAATTTTGGCATGATCGAATTCATGATGGGAAGAATGATAAGTAAAGATGGAATTTGTCCCTCGAAAGAGAGATGTTTTGCTTGGGCCCCTCGATGAGTGATAATGATGAAAGTGTATGGCCATACCCCAATGTGATTGGAATTATCATTATACTCGGAATCGAGAAAGCATTGAACAAAGACAAGTTGACGAGGACCATGACTTGTGTTCAATATAACATCGTGAGACAAAGGGAGAAATGGAAGTAAACCATTAGAAACGTGAACTCTTACGTTGCATTATTTGGGTAGACATAATGGCTTGCTAGAGTCCGCTTATGTCTTATGAGGGTCGATATGATCGAACTCATTGCCAACATAATGTAATCCTATTGGTTCACACACAACTAGAATGAATTGATTAAACCATTGGAAGAATGATTGAGAAAATCAGCCTTGTATGGTCGTGCGACACAACAGGCCATGTGTCATGTGTGGTCGTGCGACACAACAAGCCCTAAGGCGGTTTGACAGAATCCTTTTCTAATTTGATTAGGATTCATATTCTATACTAATGTAGTATAAATATGAACGTCTGTCAACCCTAAAATGTTAGCCAAAATTCTCAAAAGAAATTCACAACAATATTCTCAATATTATTCCAAGGTTTAAGGATCTAGCAATCTTCAAGAAATTGTTCTTGGATTCATTCAAAGGTGTGGATACCGAAAGAGGGTCTTCGCTCGTTAATCGATCAAGGCCTAGAGTTCAAGCATTGTGAAGAACAAAGTTTGTGATTAAAATCACATTATTAAAATCGTTCGATAGCTCAAGAACGGAAAGCGTTCAAGATTGGTTATTTCTATCTCATAGTATTCAAGTTAATTTGTATAGAACGGATCCTAGGCTCTTGGGTTTTATGTTAATTAGATGCTTAATTCCGCTGCACATGGACCCGTAAAACCCAACAGAGGCGTGTAGGCACACCAAGGATACTCTGTCAGGGTATTCTTATGCTTGGGAGGTATGCTCCTGACTCTGTTTCTGTCTTTTATCTGTACTCTTTGTTTATATTTCGTACTGAATCTGTTCTGTTTTCTTGTACAGATATGGGGCTATGTTGTCTTCGGGTTGTACAATTTTGAGTTGGAGAGCCGGGACCCTCTGTTTCCGGATATCAGGAGGTGGAGCCACCCCAATCGGAGTGTTAATGAGGAGGAGGATCAGGAGTGGACTCTAATAGTTGCAAAGGCACGGGCCATGTTGGACGCCTTTGAGTATTAGCGACTGGCCTTTATCCATGGCCTTGGTGGAATGGAAGGTTCACCGCGCTTGGGATGCCACTGCAATGCAAGGATGTTGGTATCTCTGGAGGGGGATACCATGTATCTGGGCGAGTGAGTCTTCCCTCAGCATGGCCAGGGTTCACTGCCATATAGGGTGCCAGCGGATCCGCCGAGGGCGATGTACCCTACCCACTTTATTCCTGATGATGATTATGCTGATCTTGTGGAGGGTTGTGCGGCAGCGAATCGTGTTGTCCGAGGAGCTTCGTATGTGGAGTTCTTGCCTCGACTGATGGGTCCCCTCTTGGTAGGCGATAGGCGGCCCCGTGCCCGAGCTTCTACTTCGGCCTCTGCCTCAGGTTCATTAGCCCCTAGCACTTCTTCCCAGTATGCCGGTCCTCTGCCTTTCGCGCCAGATTATGGTCCTCCGAGTTACACCTATATGATAGGGAGCATGCCGATGATGGGCCACATCCCGATTTAGCACCATATTCTCAAGGGTTACTGCCTTCCGTCGGATGTCTCTTCGGTACGTTTCTGTTCATACTATTTCACATATTCATCCATATAAGTGTATATGTCCGACTTCATCTGAAAATCTCTTTTCTTTTGTTGTCAGATTACTATGTCCGCGGCTGATTACAACCGTGGGGCGAGCAAGATGGCTGGATTGATGTCCCTGGTGTCGGACCTGTCCGAGCGGCTGTTTCAGAAGGCGGCTCTGGCAACTTCGATGGTAGCCTCTGCGGTGACTCCGACTTGTGGAGCCAAGAGGTCGAGGAGGGATGGTAGCCCCAATGGTGGTGAAGGCGGAGGTGCCGGCGGCTCGGATGACTTGATGGCGTGATCCCCCCCTTTTTCTCCCCATTTGTTTTCTGAGGATTTGTAAACATTGGCCGTGTGGGCCCAGACAATTTCTTTTCTTTCCTTTTGGTACCTGTTAGCACGTAGGAGGCACAAAAACAAAGTTTTCTTAATTCCTAGTTCTAGGTCTAATTAATTAATTTCTTTACTTTCTCAACTTCCGTGATTAGAAATGAAATGACCATTTGGGTCACAGTTTTGAGCTTGGTTTTGATGTTGTACTGCATGTTAGGAACTGTATGTGCAGGTTTTTGAGACTTGCTTCATCAAGTCGGGGCTAGATTGTTTGTTTGTGCAGGACTGCTGCTGAATTTGCCGAAGTGATGTGTCGCGCGAGACAAGGCCTCTCGCGCGAGACACGCTACCCAGTCAGAATCCTTTTCCTTCTTTGAACGGGATTTTGTCAGTTTTCCCTATAAAAATACCCCGTAGTCCGGCCAGATAACTCATTCTAGCCCTTCAAACTCTAGAGATATTCTGTCAAGGTTGAATTCTTGTCTTCTTTTCCAACCCTGTGATCCATGGCTTCCAAGGAGATTTCCCCAACGTCCATGATTGTTGATGATTTTTCTTTGCCGTCTGAAGCGGTTGAAGCCTTCAAGCAAGCATCAAAAGATTTCGTGAGGTCATTTCGCAACCGATCTCGCAATAAGTTTATAGCAGAATTCGGATTCAGAATCCTTTTCACCTTGAAGAACCACCAACCGGATTGGAATCTTTTGCAGGGTGCTGCTCGATTTTGGGATCCTTGTGTTCATCTCTTTAATTTTTCTCTTAATGAGATGGTGCCTACTGTTGAGGAATTTGCCACTATCCTGGATATGCCTTTGACTGGTGAGATTGCTGTTCCTAAATACAATAAGAATCATTCAGAGGCTTTGAATGAATTGCTAGGGATCCCCCTTGATACTTGCTATGAGCTGGTCCACCGTAGGTGGGTAGATTGCTCTTCTCTTCCTAAGCGATTCAGCGGAGATTCAGATGATGATGCTTTTCATGTTTACAAACGGAACTTTCTGGCCCTTTCTCTTTTCGGAGATGTTTTGTTCGTATGCAGGGATGGCTTGGTTGACTCCCAATTGGTGGAAATTGTTCTGCAAGCTAGGAAACGTTCTAGGAACATTATCCCGTTAATCTTGGGTGAAACCCTGCATGGTCTTGACGAGTTGCATAAGACCGGTGCCATGACTCAAGGGAGTCCTCTTTTGTTGACTATTTGGCTTAGGGAGCATCTCAAGTTGGTAGGTCCCCCGTTGGAATATTCCCCATTCACATACCATACGCGAAAGTTACTGATCAAGGATCTCTTGGTGGATGAGTGGGCCGAGCTGATTGCGAAGACTGTCACTGCAGATATCAATTGGTGTCCACCTTATTGGAGATTGAACAAGTATGTTGCCAATACCAAGGGCTTTAATAGGGTTATTCTCCTGGGTTTGCGAGATTCCTCCTTTTATTTTCCCAAGCGGGTGCTCCGTCAGTTTGGTCAGCAGCAGGTCACATATCTTTTCGAAGGGGCTTCTCGCGATGTGTCTTATATCGGTGTAGAGTTTGCGCAGGTTCTAGCTCAAGCATGGGGTGAAGGAACCAGTCGGGACCGCTGGTCGAACCTTCGATTTTTTGATGCAAGCATCTTCTTATCTGACAAGTATTTGGATTGGTTTCTTCATACCGGTCACCCTATTGCGGAGAAGATTGATGATCTGCGGCTTTCATTGTTAGGGGATTCCTTTGTAGCTAGCAGTATTTTGCGAAGGAGCGAGGCTCAGTCTGATCCTGCTAATGTACGGACCGATCCAACCCAGGATTTTCTTGATGGGGATTGGTATGAGAGGCGAGGCAAATGGATGCCCGGAAAGACGCAAGCTTTAGATAGGCCCAATGTCTTCAAGAGGATTCGGAGTCCGTCTTTACTCGTCTCGAGGGATGTTCTGCTTTGAAGGGCTCAAAACGCAAGAGAGATCGCGATGACGGTGGTGATCATGTCCGCCGGCATACCAAGTCAATAAAAGGCTAGATCTTAGGGAGTACCAAGAGATTGCTTTGATAGATCAATAGTTTTATTTTATTAGTATTTTTTTAAGATTGTTAGCTTAGCAAATTAGTCGTTGTGGTTAGGATTTCCCTTTTGTCATTAATAAAATGCATTTGATTAATAAAAGGACAAGATTAGATTTATTTATTTGATTAGACCGAACCCGAAGGCTGCCTACGTTCCTCTTTTACAGCAATTAAATAAGAGGCTCAGGTCTAACGTAGTTCATTTTTGAGAGAAAAAGGACAAAATACGATTTCAGGCCGAGGGATAATCTCGCGCAGGACTGTAAGTACCCAAATCTGGCTCATGCCTTCCGGTTAAGTTTCCCGGCAATTTCCCGGACTTTCCTAAAGTTCAGGGGCAATTAGGGAACTTTTCCAAACCTTCCGAGGGGTGAAGGCCTTGCTAGGAATTAAAATTTCACGTAGTCCCTCGCTGGAAAACACCTTCTAGAATGCCACCTTGCATGGTTCTAAAAATAAGCTGAGTCACTAAGGGATAAGACCGCAGGGCTTCATTAGCTTGGGGGTTACAGCCGCACGGCTTCATTAGCCATCACCAGAGTGCCTATAAATAGAGGCCTCCTCTACCCATTTTGACATACAGTTTTTAGCATTGTTACTCTGCCAAAATACCTACACGAATTTTCAAAGAGCTGAGAGCAACCAAAATCACCTCCCCCCTCTTCAAAACCCTTCAGAAGCTGGTCCTTCCCTAGGCAAACTTCAAGGAGATAGAGGAACACCACCATTGGTAACCTCTCCTCCTCTTTTCCCTAAAATATACTTGTCATTACTTGATATATTGTTTCTTGCTTTATATATTTGAATGCGCGCTCGCCCGAAAAAAATTTGGTTTTCGGTATAAAATGAAAAAAGAAAGGAGTCGCCATGCCATGCTTTTGGAGGTGCACTTTGAAAATCCTTTTGAAAGAGAATGGGTCCGGGGTCAGGTTACGTGTTGGGAAGAACCGAGAGTTCACCCAACACGCCTCATCCGTAGACGAGTCTTTCTAATTTAGACATCCAAATAATTCAAAAAAATGTGCAAACGATGATAATAGGCAAGTGCAATAAACATGAATTTTATTGAATAGGTAAGATCATTACAACTTGTAGACCAATTATCCGGGAGGCCACATCCCTTTACAGCAAAGAGAACAGATTACAAAGGAAATCAAGTCTTCTGCAAAGGACCATCTATGTCGCGTGACACAGGACTCCTCATGTCCAAATGTGTTGCGTGACACCAATAGTCACCTTGCAGAGACTCACAACAAACAGATTACAGAAATCTCTAAATGAACACAAAACACAATTACAAACCAGATCTGAGCACTAAACAACATGAGCATACAGCTAAATGCTAAGATAACCAACTAAATCAACTTACAACTGAAACATGGTCCCTACAGATGGTCATGATATGTCGCGTGACACAGGACTCCTCATGTCCAAGTGTGTCGCATGACACAGGTTTACCATCTGCAGGTACCTTACAAACTGAGAAACAGCTCTAACAGATACACAATTAAATCAAACAATTATACCAGAATCAACCAGAATAGCATGGAATAGATACAAATCAATCAAAGGAGTGTGAATATGGGAGATCCACACTCCCTTGACATCCAAATTGCAATAATAGATAGATCACATCATGAATATGCAATTGGACTCAAGCAAACACGAATTAAACAGAGAGATTGCAGTTGCCACTTGATAATATGAGGGAGATGGAGCCTGATTATCAAGTGGAGAAGAAGGAATAACAATTAGACAAATAGATGAGAGAGAGAGAGGGAGAGATGTGTTACCCTTATAGTCCTCAACTTCTACACCAAGTTAGGTGTAGGAGTCTTTGATTCAGCTTCTGAAAAGGAGATCCAAACACGAACTGAGATCTGGATTGGAAGATTCAAGGTGCTTGAGGAAGTAGGAGGGTAATTGGGTTGAAGGTGTGTGAAATGTAAGGGAATTGAAGGGGAATTGGGTAGTTTTTGTGAGGGAGGAGGAGAGAGAGAGGTTCTGGGGTAATTTGTGCAGAGTGACGTTAGGGGGCTGAAATTGGGATCCAAAACTGAGAGGGGTAGGGTCTTATTTATAGTTGCAGTTCATGGTAACCTTATGTCGCACGGCGTTACGTAACCACTTTCCATGCTTCGACTTGTCCCATGACATAAGGTGACCATAACCGTTTTTTGTGCCAAATCTGATTCTGGAACCTTCTTGGATAATAACTTAAAAGTCCAAAATAGATTTATTCCTTTTAGGTCCCTTGGCATGAGCAAAGTACAAAAAAGTACTTCCTTCGCGAGAAACTTATGAAATGTTTCCGGATGTCTCGGGATGGACCGGAAATTTACCAAAACGCCCCTAAATGCAATTTTATTATATTAAAATGCATCTGAAAAGGTCGTGAATTGGATTGGCATACTTACAGAGCCCCTCGGCAACATCACTTTTGGAAAAAGTGAGGTTGTCGATAAAATAAGACCCAATCCCAATGAGCGGCTGGGGGATAAGGCAAAGGGCTAGACGGTGATCTGGGGAATCAGATGGCTGGACCTTTGGAGAAAGGATTCCTACGTATCCCTAAAAAGGGAATCAAGCCAGTTGTAGTTCGGACTATTAGGGGAATCACCCAAGGACACGACTGTTAGGGGAGTCACCCAAGGATTTTGACTATTTCTTTGGGAGTCACCCGCGATTTTGACTTTTTCTTTAGGAGTCACTCGCGAATTCGAATTTTTTCTTTGGGAGTCACCCGCGAATTTGACTTTTTTCTTTGGGAGTCACCCGCGAATTCGACTTTTTCTTTGGGAGTCACCTGCGATTTTGACTTTTTCTTTGGGAGTCACCCGCGAATTCGACTTTTTCTTTGGGAGTCACCCACAAATTCGACTTTTTCTTTGGGAGTCACCCGCGAATTCGACTTTTTTCTTTGGGAGTCACCCGCGAATTTGACTTTTTTCTTTGGGAGTCACCCGCGATTTTGACTTTTTCTTTGGGAGTCACCCGCGAATTCGACTTTTTCTTTGGGAGTCACCCGCGATTTGCTAATGCCCTTTAGAAAAGTAGTTGACTAAGATATGCTTTCATACCTATGCTGTGCTTACCTGTAGCTGCCGGAGGGATTGATGCTATAACTGATGATTGTGGCTGTCGGAGGGTCTCGTGCCATTGTTGATCTTTGTGGGTGTCGAAGAGACTCAGGCTACTGCTGCTGGGGATAAGTGTAGCTGTTAAGTGCGGGGCGATCTCTGTTGACGGTTGACTTACGTGTGTTGGGCTTTGCTCGGTAAGTTGGGGATTTTGCTTGCTAGGGATCGGACTCTTGTTTGTGCCTTGGCGGAGGGGTAACTGATCCTGATGCGCACTGCTGGGGAGATTCAAATAAACACGAATTTTTTGTCTCGGTTGTGCTTTGAGGGGCAATCTTTGAGGTTTGCTCAGTTTGATTGTTGTACCTGCAGTGGAAAACAACACTCCAAACACTATATTGGATTAATCTATTTTGTTAGCGACGGTTAAACTATGTTAGCTTGTTTGCACGAATCTGTCCATTATGGAGAATGCGGGAAGAAAAGTGTAATTATTGTATTGACAGGTCGGCCTTGCCGGGTATATACATGAGATTATGGAACTGTTTTGGGTAATTGTGTATGACATATGTATGAGGGTTCATATGCATTTGAACTGAATGAATCCCTCTCCCAGGCTTATCTGCAGGCTGATGGTTTTGGTTATTTGCAGCTTGTGACAAAGTCGGGGCATGTCCTGGTATAGATCAGATTGCAGCTTGCTGATGTCTGGTGTTGGACCTATTGTGTCGCACGATTCAGGATAGCTGGGACACATTCTGTCGCGTGACACAACAAGTCATGCTGACAAGCCCTCCAATCTAGGCTTCCACATTATTTCAAAACTTCTCCCTTTTGCCTAGGGTATGAAACTCAGTAGCTCCAACATGAGGTATGCCTTTAGTAGCAAATCAATTCCCAAGGGTCGGGGTTATAGAACCAGCCTCTGGAACCGTACAAGTGCACAAATCATTATCTTCCTCTGGCCAAGCCCCAGTCTGACGCCCAGTCTTACTGTAGTCAACACAATCATGCAACTCAGGGGGAGGTTACTCTTCAAGTTTCAGCCAGTCAGTCGGCGGACAAGACATAGGAACATTTATGTGCAGGGGCGCATCTTTCGAATGGTGGGAATAGTTTCCGGACTTGCGTACGACACTCTCGCCTTTTGGTTTAACTCTTTTGGGAGAGTATAAGCGTTACAAGGTGTGGAAAGTGTATGGAAGCCCCTGCTGACAGAAATACAGTGTTTATCTCTATATATCCCTAAAAGTGTAGAGAGGAAGACTTACCGAGACACTTGAAAACCTGTCTTATTCACGATGATCACAAGGCTGCTTAAAACCCTTTAATGATGTTTGGGTTATTCAACCACCAAAGACGACATGAGCAAATATTCCAATTAATCCTGAGGAGAAAACCCACTGATATCGAGGATCAAGTTCAGAAGGATGGAAGGTGTATGGGAATGGTCCTTGAGGAGACCGGATTTCTTTTTGAGATCTGTTTGTGATTTTGACCAAACCAGTTATGGTTGCCTACGTTCCCCTCCTTGGGAGGAGCTCAGGTCGCCGTAGTTCGGGCTTATCCCGAATGAAAAGAATGTTGAAATTCGAGGATATGAGGACCTTTGAGGATTTGAGAATTGCAAAACATGTCCTCTTGGAGTGTCGATGGGAGACACGGATGTGAAGCCCTAGTGGGACGTCCACGGCAAGTGTTTACGGAGGAGAAATGAAATATGCTCACATAAAACATCGAACGAACAGATGGAATTTGCACAATCTTCGCTTGACGGTCCTTCGAGCTGGGGTGGATTTGGCTCTGCTTTAAGCAATAATCTGTTTTAGATCTCGACGATATTGGACTGAAACTGCTATCCGGTAGGAACTGCGACTGGGTCTCGGGGTTTCGATCGGTCTTCGGGTGATTTAGGATATCATGACCTCTTAAAACGAGAGGTCGGCTGGGCCTTTTGCTGACTGAACCTCTAAAGATGAGAGGTTGACTTTTGGGGGTGTGTTTGGGATTTCTGAGGTAAGGGAATCGATTTGCCTCTAAGAATGAGAGGTCAATCTTGGCTTTGGCCAAAGGCAAGGGTAATGGTAATGGGAGTGTCCTCTAAAATCAAGAGGACGGCTTGGGATCGGTTAGAGGTAATGGTGAGGGGATATCCTCTAAAATCGAGAGGACGGCTTGGAATTGGTCAAGGTAGTGGGAATATCCTCTAAAATCGAGAGGATGGACGGGATTGGTTAGAGGTAAAGGTGAGGGACATCCGTGCTGTCTCTTTATTCTCTCTGAGACTCCTCTTGAGTAACGACCGGATCCTTTGACTTTTGCTTTCGAGAGGATTGCTGGGGATTATGCTCTCTTTCTTTCTTTTCTTTCTTTTTTTTCTCTTTTTTTTTATTTTTGTCTCTCTCTTTTTTTTCAATTTTTTTTTTTGAGAGGAGAATTTCAGCTAGTCCCTAGGATGGATCATTGCTTTGTGCAGTTCTTGAGCTTGGAGACGGTCAATCTTCTTTTGTATCGTGGGAGCCCCAAGGATAGTCCCTTTTCTTCTGGGAATGGTCAGACGGGTTTCAAAACATGCCGATCTTGAACCGAAGGGGTATTGTTTAGTGAGGGTAAGGTAATGGTTTTCCTAAGGGTGAAGGTTTCAATCGCAGTCCCTACCGGATAATCCGATCGAGATCAAGTCTTCATTGCTTGCTTAAGATTGCTCTGAGAAAGATCCATGCAAATTCATCGAGCAACGAGATGGACGAAGGGAGATATGTGAGCAAGATGAGGAATTGATAAGTCCCAATTTGGGAAGGATATCAGCCGATTTTCTCACTCCGGTCAATTTAAACATTAGTCATTTCAAAGCATTAGTCAGTGAGCAGCACAAGTGATCATTTGGAATAAGACCGTTTCAATTAAAATGTAACGTGGGTGTGCAAGTAATGTCTCGAGTCTAGCAGGAATAGAAACAAATATTTTATTATTGAAATAAAAGACTCATAACAATGGATGCACTAGATTCAAATCATAGGAACACTTGCTAGCAAAACAAAATAAAACAATTTAGGACCCTACGATGCCTGACTGACTGACTTCTTCACATGGGGTATCCTTGGAATTACGGAAGAGGATTGTTGATCACCTTTGGAGGAGCTTTCTCAATTCTCCCCTCATCAACCAGCTTCTGAATAAGCACCTTTAGAATGGAACAATCATTGGTTAAATGCCCAGGGTACTGATGATAGTAACAGTACTTGCCACGATCCAAATTCGGATTAGGTTTGGTAGGTTGATAATTATCAAGTGGCTTTATCATTCCCCTTCGCATCAATCCGTTGAAGGCTTCCTCAGTTGTTATTCCCAGGTCATCAAATTCTCGCTTCTTGCGCGGTGGAAATTGACCATGACTCTGGACACCATTTTCTTCATGAGAACCAACTTCGATCTTCCCTTCATCAATAAGTTCTTGAATGATCACCCTCAACTGTCTGCATTCGTACGAGGTATGGCCCTGATATTGGTGATAGTAATAATACTTGCTCGGATCTAGCTTTGTGTCGTTATGAGGAGGGACATAATTGACTAGTGGCTGAACCAGTCCTCCACTCACCAAAACCTTGAGAAATTGATTCATAGGCATCCCTACCTTTCCCCAGTACGCTTTCTTCCTTTCTGTCTGAACTTTCTTTGGAGGGGACTCGGGTATTTCCGTCCCTTGCTGGATGGGGTTCATAGCTGGAATAAAAGACATCTGATTCACAGTCACATATGAGGTCGGTCCTGAATGCTGATCATGCGGGGAGGATAGGTTGAAACCATATGAACTCATTGGTGGTGGAGAAACATTTCCTTGAAGGGGAGCTTTATTAGAGTGAAATGACAGTGATCCTTTCTGGTTGGAGTGGCCTTTCACAAAATGGTACGATCCTTGGGAATCTGGCTGATACTGAATCTTCAAATCCAGTTGATTAGGAAAACTGAAAGCCCCAGGGATCGGTTGTTCCTCCTTAATCTGAGTTTGGACCACATGAGGTACCGGGGGAAGAATTTTACCTTGTTCATCCTCATTCACCCCCTTTATTACTATTCCATTCCCATAATCAACACTGCTGGCTTTGAAGATTTCTTCGTATGACCCATCTTCGTGGCGAACTATTGTGACCCCTCGGACGCGCATCGCTTCAACAAATCTAGCGTGCGTCTCTTCCTCTCTGGCTTTGGCAACTTGGGCAAGCAATTGAGCCTTGCATTCACGAACCATGGCGGCGTCAAGAGCAGCTCGTAACTCTGCTACCGACAGATCATTCATGTCCAGCTGGCCCGAAATGAGAGGAATTCCAGACTGAGCGGATGATATATCTCTTGCACCGGACATCTCGGATGACGGAATAGATAAAAGCTTCACGGGAAATGTTTTGACGATAGGAACCCAAAGACCACAGAAGATCAGAGCATGCACCCAACTTGTCACCGCTACAGAGGGTAGATACAGGTTTATGAGGTAGGGAAGGAAGAAGGCTTTTAAGGAGATACAGGAGAGGGAGAAGAAAAGGGGGAACAGACTCGCGCAAACAATTATTTATCTTCAAGTATAAATCGGTGATTTAAATCCTAGGAACGGTTGGGAAAGGAGAAGCCTTTATTTAAGCACACTACACCTTGGGGAAGCCTAGGGACGCAACGTTTAAATTACGCTAAATGCCTTGCACTTGAAATTAATAATAGGTAATGATACCTAACCAAGACCTAACACGATGTGGGACGGACGAGTAGCCCCAATTTCTAGGGAAATTTGGGCAGCATAACAGGTATTCTCAAAGAAATTCCAAGAAAAATTCGACATGACCTCTCGTCGGTGCATGGTGACAATGCGGCATGATCTCTCATTTAGGACACGCCACGCGAGTGACATGTCCTCACGTGAAACCATGTTGCATTGGCAACATGCCCACAAGGTGCGAGGTTTTGGGGGAAGGTATAAGGACCTATTGGAAATTTCAAAAACAATTCATTGTAGTGTAATTAAAACGTTGTATCAAAAAACCAACCGTGGGTAAGGTTTAAGTGTGGTGTCACCTATAACGCACTAGGGGAATGGGCTTGACATTAGGCACTCAAACGTAGGCGAATATTATAACCGTCCGCGATGTCGTCAATCGCACCCGAGGGTTCTAAATCTATGTGGTGTAGTGTGCGGATGACTATATTCTTTTATTCACAAAAAACAAAATTTTCTATTTATTTATTTATTTATTAAAAAAAAATAAAACACACACACTCTCACCGGTAAGAAAAAAAGGGAACAACAATCAACTGAGCAAACTTTCAATTCAAGGGACTGCCATCAAAACTGTAACACGAAACTCGTCCGATGACTATTCCTGTCGAGTGACACAGAACAGCATGGACCAAAGCTGTCGCACGACCAAGATAGTCACTGAACCAGAACTCCCGCAAAACTGGGATTAGCCCCTGTCTCTCCTTGGCAAGGGATGAAGAAAGCCAAATATAGCAATAAACAAAGCCACAAGAAACAAACAAAAGGCATACGAGTTGTAAGATCTCATAAAATGCATGTATCGCACAAGATTATCAAGGATGCACATAAGATGAATACATTGGATGTCTAAATGAACGAAAGCATGACCCTCTTAGTTTTGAAAAAATAGGTCTTCCAAAAGAAATCCCCAGCGGAGTCGCCTCTGAATGCGCGCTCGCCCGAAAAAATTTAGTTTTCGGTTTAAAATGAAAAAAGAAAGGAGTCTCCACACCATGCTTTTGGAGGTGCACTTTGAAAAACCTTTTGAAAGAGAATGGGTCCGGGGGTCAGGTTACGTGTTGGGAAGAACCGAGAGTTCACCCAACACGCCTCGTCCGTAGACGAGTCTTTCTAATTTAGACATCCAAATAATTCAAAAAAATGTGCAAATGATGATAATAGGCAAGTGCAATAAACATGAATTTTATTGAATAGGTAAGATCATTACAACTTGTAGACCAATTATCCGGGAGGCCACATCCCTTTACAGCAAAGAGAACAGATTACAAAGGAAATCAAGTCTTTTGCAAAGGACCATCTATGTCGCGTGACACAGGACTCCTCATGTCCAAATGTGTCGTGTGACACCAATAGTCACCTTGCAGAGACTCACAACAAATAGATTACAGAAATCTCTAAATGAACACAAAACACAATTACAAACCAGATCTGAGCACTAAACAACATGAGCATACAGCTAAATGCTAAGATAACCAACTAAATCAACTTACAACTGAAAAATGGTCCCTACAGATGGTCACGATATGTCGCGTGACACAGGACTCCTCATGTCCAAGTGTGTCGCGTGACACAGGTTTACCATCTGCAGGTACCTTACAAACTGAGAAACAGATCTAACAGATACACAATCAAATCAAACAATTATACCAGAATCAACCAGAATAGCATGGAATAGATATGAATCAATCAAAGGAGTGTTGATATGGGAGATCCACACTCCCTTGACATCCAAATTGCAATAATAGATAGATCACATCATGAATATGCAATTGGACTCAAGCAAACACGAATTAAACAGAGAGATTGCAGTTGCCACTTGATAATCTGAGGCAGATGGAGCCTGATTATCAAGTGGAGAAGAAGGAAGAATAATTAGACAAATAGATGAGAGAGAGAGAGTGGGAGAGATATGTTTCCCTTGTAGTCCTCAACTTTTACACCAAGTTAGGTGTAGGAGCCTTCAATTCAGCTTCTAAAAAGGAGATCCAAACACGAACTGAGTTCTGGATTGGAAGATTCAAGGTGCTTGAGGAAGTAGGAGGGTAATTGGGTTGAAGGTGTGTGAAAGGTAAGGGAATTGGAGGGGAATTGGGTAGTTTTTGTGAGGGAGGAGGAGAGAGAGAGAGATCCTGGGGTAATTTTTGCAGAGTGACGTTAGGGGGCTGAAATTGGGATCCAAAACTGAGAGGGGTAGGGTCTTATTTATAGCTGCAGTTCATGGTAACCTTATGTCGCACGGCGTTACTAACCACTTTCCATGCTTCGACTTGTCGCGTGACATAAGGTGACCATAACCGTTTTTGGCGCCAAATCTGATTCTGGAACCTTCTTGGATAATACCTGAAAAGTCCAAAACAAATTTATTCCTTTTAGGTCCCTTGGCATGAGCAAAGTACAAAAAAGTACTTCCTTCGCGAGAAACTTATGAAATGTTTTCGGAAGTCTCGGGATGGACCGGGAATTTACCAAAATGCCCCTAAATGCAATTTTATCATATTAAAATGCATCTGAAAAGGTCGCAAATTGGATTGGCGTACTTACAGAGCCCCTCGGCAACGTCACTTTTGGAAAAAGTGAGGTTGTCGATAAAATAAAACCCAATCCCAATGAGCGGCTGGGGGATAAGGCGAAGGGCTAGACGGTGATCTGGGGAATCGGATGGCTGGACCTTTGGAGAAAGGATTCCTACGTATCCCTAAAAAAGGAATCAAGCCAGTTGTAGTTCGGACTATTAGGGGCATTTTGAGGAAATCAAAATGGCGTGGCGACTCCGTTTTTCAATTTAAACCGGATGTTTCCAAACTGATGTGAGGCGGTGATCCCCTTACATGAGAAAGCGGTTCCAAAAATAAAAAAAAATAGGAAAGCTGCGATCTTGGGCACCACATTCACAGGGACAAGGCCCCCTCTTTTTTTTTTATGCACACCCTTTCTTTTGCCTAGACTGCCCCTTCGGGTTTTCAATCTAGTGGGCTTCTTTTCTTTTGCAAGCTCTGATTTTTTCCTAGGTCATCCCCTTCAGGATTTTCAACCTAGCAAGCACATTTTCCTTTTTAAGAGGCCAAATCACGCGAAGTATTTCTTGAGTTTGTCCATGTTGACTGGCTTCGGTAGCTGATATCCATCTAGGTCCACTAGCTGAAGGGCTCCCCCAAAGAATATTTTCTTCACGATGTAGGGTCCTATCCATATGGGTCCCCACTTGCCTAGCGGGTTGAAAGGTCCAGGACGATGCTCGCGGAGAACCAGGTCGCCTACTCTGATGTTCCTTGTCTTGACCTTTTTGTTGAAATCTCTTGCCATTCTTCTTTGGTAGGCTTGAGTGTGCTCGGCTGCTTTCAGCCTCCTTTCATCTAGCAAGTCTAATTATCTATATCTGCTTTCTATCCAGTCGACTTCATTCACTTGGTTTTCTAGGAGAACCCTTAGTGATGGTATTTCCAATTCTATTGGCAAGACAGCCTCCATTCCGAATGTGAGGGCATAGGGAGTCTCTCCTGTAGCTGTTCGGACTGAGGTGCGGTATCCCCACAGTGCGAAGGGTAACTTGTCGGGCCAGTCTTTCCCGGTGATTGCCATTTTTCTGATGATGGTTTCGATTGTCTTGTTTGCGGCTTCAACTGCTCCATTCGTCTGAGGCCTGTAAGGAGATGACTTGTGCCTTGTGATTTTGTACTCGGTTAGGAGGCGATCGGTTTCTTTCTCGAAGTGCAAGCCATTATCGGATATCATCTCTTGTGGGACCCCGTATCGGCAGATGATGTTGTGCTTGATGAATTCTGCAACCTTTTTGGCATTCAAAACTTTGTAGGAGGCAGCCTCGACTCATTTAGTGAAATAGTCGATGGCTACTAGGATGAAGCAGTGTCGATTGGTTCCTGTGGGGGTGACCTTTCCGATCACGTCTATCCCCCATGTCGAGAACGGCCAAGGAGAAGTCATAGGGTACAGTAAGGAAGGCGCGTCTTTGAAGGTTGGCGTGTATCTGACACTTATGGCATTTCTTGACCATTCTGGTACAGTCGGCTTCCATGGTTAGCCAAAAGTACCCTTGTCTGATGATCTTTTTGGCGAGCATATTTCCGCTCATGTGGGTTCCACATACGCCTTGATGAACATGGTCCATTATTTCTCGGGCCTCTTCTTCGGTGGCGCAAAGGAGGTTTCCTTGGGAATGTTTCTTGAATAGACGGCCATCAATGATGGAATAATTAGCTGCCAGCCTCTTAAGGGCGATCTGAGTCTTCTGGTCTGTCTCAGGCGGAATGGTTCCATCTAGGATGAAATGCCAAATATCATGGTACCACGGTTTCTTTTCGGAATCCTCAACGGTGGCACATTCGGATAACCATTTGTCATTGCAGTCATGGAGATCTATAACGGCGCAGTAGGCAGGAGTTGCGCGCCGGGTTATTTTGAAAGGTTTGACTGCCTTTCCTGCAGGGATTTCAATCAAGGAGGCAAGTATAGCCAATGCATCAGCAAATCGGTTTTTGTCTCTAGGAAGATAGTGGAACGAGATATCCTGAAATTGTTGCACCAACTCTTGGAGGTGGGCATTGTATCTTTGAAGGGTTGGATCTTGGATCCTCCACTTCTTCAGTGTCTGATTGATGATTAACTGGGAGTCCCCGAATACCTCAAGTTTAATCACGTTGCGCTCTAGGGCTGCCTCAAGCCCCGCTATGCAAGCTTCATATTCTAAGGTGTTGTTGGTGGCGTCAAAGTCAAGACGTATTGCTAGTGGAGTATAGATGTCGTCGGGATCTACTAACATCATTCTGATGCTGAACCCTCTCTTGTTAGCTACGCCATCAAAAATTATTGCCACTTATTTTCGTCTTCTATAGTCATGATGTCTTCATCAGGGAATCGCGGGTCTTCCCCCTTCCCTTCGTCGCAAGGAAATTCGGCCAACTGGTCTGCGAATACACTCCCCCTGACGGATTTCTGAGCGACGTAAGTGATATCATATCCCGCAAGAATGAAATACCATTTAGCCAGTCTCGAAGACAAATTTGATTTGTCTAGGATCCATTCTTGCAATGAGACGAACCGGGAAGGCTTCCATATAGTGCTTTAGTCTTTGTGATACCCAAACAAGAGCAGCACAAGATTTGTCAAGTGGAGAGTAGTTGATTTCGCTGCCTTGGAATCTGCTGCTGACAAAGTAGATGGCATTTTCTGTGTGTGAAGCAGGCTGTTCTTGAGCGAGCATAGCCCCTAGCGCGTTATCAGTAACCGTGAGGTATAGCTTTAAGGGCTTTTCCTTACGCGGTGGAACCAGGATGGGTGGGGAAGTTAAGTAATGCTTAGCTTCCTCGAATGCTTCTTGACATTCTTCGGTCCACTCTTGAGGTGCATTTTTCTTAAGTAGCTTGAAGATCGGATCGCACATTGTAGTCAGCTGATTGATGAATCGACTGATGTATTAGAGTCTGCCAGGCATGTCTATGATGGCTTTTATCTTGGCGGGGTCTGCTTCTATACCGCGCTCGGTGACCATGTACCCTACGACTTTCCCTTTGACTACTCCGAATGAGCATTTTGCGGGATTGAGCCTCATCTTGTGTTGTCTCAGTCGATTGAAGAATTTTCTGAGATCTCTGAAGTGCTGACAATCTGTCCCTTTTGAGTGGACGATCATGTCGTCCACGTATACCTCTATTTCCTTGTGGATCATGTCATGGAATAGTGTCATGACTGCCCTTTGGTAAGTAGCCCCAGCGTTCTTGAGACCAAACGGCATGACCGTATAACAGAACGTCCCCCAAGGTGTGGTGAAGGCTGTTTTGTGTTGATCCTCCTCTGCCATGAGGATTTAGTTATACCATGCGAAGCCGTCGATGAATGAGCGGACTTCGTATGCTGCTGTGGCGTCGACCAACATGTCTATGTTTGATAGTGGGAAGTCATCTTTAGGGGATGCCTTGTTCAAGTCTCTGAAATCTACACAAACTCATATTTTCCCGTTCGACTTGGCTACCTGTACCATGTTTGCTAGCTATTCCGGGTACTCAATCACTTTGATAAATCCCACGTTCAAGAGTTTCATGATCTCTTCTTTCACTTGTATTGACCATTCCGGCTTGATTCTGCGCAGTTTCTGTTTGACTGGTTTGGCGTTGGGTAGCAACGGTATCTTGTGTTCTACAATTGACTGATTCAACCCCAACATATCTTTGTAGGACCAAGCGAAGATGTCGACATATTCTCTGAGGAGCTGCGTCAAGGTTTCTCTGTCTTGCCCCTTGAAGAAGCTGCCGATCTTTGTTTCTCTTGAGTCTTCTATCGTCCCGAGATTAATCGTTTGCATTTCCTCATAGTCAACAGGGTCATTCTTTCCACAATGACCTACTTGCTTTGCTAATTCTTTTAAAATTTGTTCGGTTTCTTGATCTATCTCATCGTATGATTCATTATTAACTTGTTCGTTATATTGATTATTATTAGTTAATTCATCATTCACGATGTTAGCAATCTCAGGGTACTCAAAAAGATCAAAGTTTTCATTAAGGAAGTAAGGGAATACATGTTTGGCCACCACCTCAATTTCCTCTTGAGTGAGTTCATCGGAGGTGGAGCCTGATTCTAAAGTAAAAGTTACATGGCCTATCTTCCTGCGGGGATGGGGAGTGCAACCGAGCTCTTTGATCATGAAGTCTTCATCAACAACTGGTCCTTCGGTGACATGCCAGTTTAGAATTGGCTCATCACATTTCTGTATTAGCCTTGTGTAATCAATAGTTGGAGCGTCCTCCTTGGAGATTGCATGGATCTGGCTGTCTTCTAACCGACACAGGTCTTCAAACTGTCGCAGCATGTCTTCTCCCAACACAAAGTCCCATTTGCTGGTCATTTTCGCCTTCGTGGCCCCCAAATCTTTATGGATTAGCGGGACGGATTCTGTTTCATCTGGTGAAGCATCGCAGTCGCTGAAGATTTCAAAGCCCGGTTGGCGTTTCCCTTTATCATCAGTCCATGGTTCTGAAAAGATAAAGTATGGGATGCTTTCCCCTTCTCGGACGAAGTATCCATTGAGTGTCTTTCGATATGGCTTGAGGTTACAATCTTTGGCCTTTGGGTCATTGTGGCCTTTGTATGCGGTTCCTTCCCACTTGACTTGAGTGAAGTCCCACTCTTCTTCGTCATCTCCATCGTGGATGGAAATGACGTATCCTAGGCCATGCTTTGTGTGTGGTGGGGGAACCGGTGGTGGTTCCGTTATCCCTTTGTAAGTACCCAAATCCGGATCGTCCAAATCCGTCAGAAAGTTAACCGAAATCCGTTAGCGGCGCTCCAGGTGCTTAGGAACTCGTTAAACTCCCGTTCTTTGTGCCAACGAGGCGTCCGGGGCTTGCCCGTGCATCCGACGTCAAGCCGTACTTATCACGTGACATCTCACGTAAAGTATGGCTTTCCACTGAAAAACGCATTTTCGGCACTTTCAGGGCGTTTCGGACATTTCCGGTGTTATTTTAAAAACGGACAAAGCGGGACAGGGAACGAACTCCCACACTTACGGTGAGTCACGAGGACACGTGTCCTGCATGCCACCTCCCTCTAGTCACTCGTCAATCACAAATCAAGGCCAAAAGACCAAAAATACCCCTGGTTTGCAAGCCAAGTCCGGTCGGACTCACTTTGTGCAATTTTCTGAAATTGCCAACAAGTCCTCAGTTTCCAAAATTCCCAAAACCCCTGAAATTCGGTCAAGTCCAGTGGGACTCCTACGCAATTTTCACCCTATAAATAGAAGTTCTTTGTCGAAGGCAAAGGAGAGGATTTTAACACCAAAAATCACATACCCCACGGTCCAAGCTGGTTTCCACCTCCCAGAGCTCCCGTTTTGTCTCGATTCGCGTGAAACCTTCGTATTTCGATCAAATACGCACCCTACAACTTCAAAACAACCTTTCGAATAACTTTCCGTGTCCCGTGCACACCTCCAGGAGCCAAAGGAGTCGACCACTAGCCATAGGTATAACTCCCTCTCTCTGAATCTTCCGTTCCGTCTCGGTTTACGCGCCAGTCGCTATAACTGTTTCGAACGTCATTGTCAAAATGTAGACGCCTCCGTCTAACGGGGTCCGATACGTTTTAGCCCCTCGATCCTCTTCTCTTTCCGTAAGAGAAGTAATCACGGAGTTAAACGGCGTTGGACCCCGTTAGTTACTTTCACGTTATTTACAATTAGAGCCGTTTGGCCTCGTTGATCGTCATTTACAATTCCGAGCCGTTTGGCCTCGTTGATCGTCATTTACACTTTCGAGCCGTTTGGCCTCGTTGATCGTCATTTACACTTCCGAGCCGTTTGGCCTCGTTGATCGTCATTTACAATTCCGGATCGTTTGATTCCGTTGACACGCTTTAAATCTTGTCATTTACAAGTCCGATCCGTTTGGATTGTGATAGTATTTACTTTTCAAAAGTCAGTCGCAACCCGATTCGTTGATCGCATATCATTTAATACGCATTTTCCCGTAAAAATCGTTAACAATGTAATGCCCGGTTCAAAACCGGAGTTCGTCCGTCGAACTCTCTTTCAAAACGCGCGACATGACGTTCGGCCTCCGAATGCTCATCTTCAAACTCAAAGCCGCCATTTGACACTTAAAATCATTTAATACGCATTTTTCTCGTAAAAATCGTTAACAATGACTCATTTCAACTCAAAGTCGACGTTTGCCACGCAACGCTCATTTCAACTCAAAATCGGCGTTTGCCACGCAAACGCTCATTTCAACTCAAAGTCGACGTTTGTCGCGCAAACGCTCATTTCAACTCAAAGTCGACGTTTGCCACGCAACGCTCATTTCAACTCAAAAGCGTTTGTCATTCAAACGCTCGTCTTTTCAAACAAAGTCACCTAATCAACGTTTGTCACTCAAACCAAGATTAAAGCTTGTCATTCAAGCCCCCATTTCAAAAGACACACACACACACACACGATTTCGAGAAAGGTAGAAAGACTCGTCATGCGAGGCGTTTCGGGCGATCTCGTAATACTCTACCCGAAACGTAACCTGACCTCCGAACCTAACAATCTACGGTACAAAAAAGCTTTTTACTCGTTTTCTTTGCCAATAAAAATGATCCCCGTTTTCAAAGCCTTTTCCTAAGTTTTTGCTACCAATAAAAACGACACCATTTTCGCAATAGCCGTTTCTCAACGTTTGGGCTCAAAATACAAAACCGCGTGGCGACTCCTCATTCTGCTCCTTCCCGTGAAGCGAGGTCTCAGACACCAACCCCCCGCGAAAGACAACCGCCTTTTCCGCCGCGCCCCACGCGAAAAAGATCGGGTAATTTCAGTTGGCGACTCCGCTGGGGAAAAGATACTTTTTTCAAAACTACCGTTGTTTTCTAAAAAGCCTTCCGTGGGTCAAACTTTCGTTTACCCTTCCTCGTTTTCGTGTGTGTGTTACTTTAAACCTCGAACGGTTTTTGTTTCAAAGGCATTACATTGTCAACTTTTCAAAATCTTACCATGTTTGTGCATCCCCATTCATGTTTGATTTTCATCTTTGTCTTTTGAGCTGTGCATCATAAATTCTTTAAGACACATTACGAAAAAAATCTCTGTTTTACTCGAGAAAAAGAATTTTAGTGACCGCACACTACGCGCACTTCTTTGCCTCGGAACACCGCACTTCACGTGCACTTGCTGCCTCGGTACACTTGCACACTACAACCCTAACCCGGGATGGCCTTATCGGTTGCACTCCGATTGGTGCACGAGACACCTTTCGGGCGCACGGGGTCGTCCCAAACATCCCCTCCTCGCCCGTGTAAGCCATGCACTCCTTTGTGTCACACTTTGTCCAAGACCCCGGTTGGTTTTGGCTTAGCTCGTGTCATAAAGCCTAAGTGTATGTTTTTCACGCTGGGCCCGCTCCGAGTCAAGCTCGAGTTTTAGACCAAAGGTCGTTCCCGACCCGAAGTCTTGAGCTTTTCGGCCTTGACTTTGACGCGGAGCTCTGCTTGAAAAATATACCCAGAAGGTTCAATGTGACGCCGTGTCACCAAACCTCGCCGTATGTACCGTGCCGGCCACAACTTGGCCAACGCTAAAAGCTAAAGGTCTCTCGCACAAGCGAGTCGGGAGAGGTCATGCCCAAATTTTGGCACGACTCCGCCTTAACTTAAGGACGTTGACCTCGGCCGTGGCCCGTACGCCGCACACGTCGAAAGTTTGCGTGATCGGCTAGCCTTAAGTTCACTTTTTCCTTTGTCGGTGGAACTCGCTTGCCTTATCGGACCTCGCTCGGGATAGTCCGTCTGAGAAAGATGATCTACAATGGAAACGAGGGGCTTATAAGCGTAGTGACGAGATCCCGATTAGAGCTCTAGGATTAGTTGCGAAAAGAAGACACGCTCTTTTCCAACCAATTAGGACTACGAGAAAACGCGCTTTAAGTAAACTTTAATCGGTAGCGCACATTGCACAAGCCCGAAAACCTTGAGCCAAATACCCTTTTCCGAAGCCTAAACCCTTCCTTTCGTTCCCTGCGGCGACGAGAAAGTGGTTCAGATTTCCGGGTCGGCGCCTTGCCGGGATCACGGTAACGGCGGCGTCGGACGGTTCTTCGGTTCCCTCGGTTCCCTCGGCCCGGCATTTCCGACATGTCTAGCTCAGAAATCGTGACGGGGAAGGACCCCCGCCACCGTAACGAGATATGACATTGGAAGAAGCCATCCGGGCTTGTGAGGTTCACAAGAGGCGAAAGAAGATCGGCGGGAATTTCGTGGTACGGCTTACGAATGAGCGTGGTATAGCGGCTATCCCCGGTCGAGACGGTACTTTTGTCTGGTAGAGGATGACGATTCCCAAACCGGTTCACCAAACCTTCAATCGGGTTCCTCCCCCGCCAACTTACGGGATGCCTTCCAACCAAGGAAAGCAGCCGACCTAGGCTCCATGTTGCCACCTCTCGGAAGCAACCACTGTCAATTTTGGTCGGCCCGGTGCTACACCCGTCACTCAATATCACCGGCGCACCATTGGACCATCTCGAGATGCCAATATCCTCGGTACCCTCCGGGTTCGTCCCGTTGCCTATACACGAATCCTAAACAGGGGACAAACCCCGTACGATTCGAGAAAAGGCTCCCGTATATTCTCATATACCAAGCCTTCCACCTCCAATCACTACCGCTCACGTGGTAGCACCGGCGCCGAGCCTCACAGTCCACCCTTGGACCCAACCTTAGCACGGATGGTCGAGCGAGATGAAAGACACGAAAGCCACCATGAGCGGCTCAAAGCGAGGAAACGTTCAAATCCACGAGATCCGGGAATGGTCACGCCTCTCCCTGCCCGAGTTCGGAATGCCGGAGATGGACCGATTCGATGGAACCGAATGTCCTCAAACGCACGTCGACACTTACGTTCTCGGCATGAGAGCAAAAGGAGCAACCCTCCGGCAAATGGCCGACCACTTCCGGCATACGCTCAGCTCGGCGTTACGATGGTTTACGAGGGTCAAGCTGCGGATCGCCACACAGGGAGCAGATCGGTAACATCTTCTGGGCAGTACGAGATCCAACTTAGAGTGGGAAACAAGTCGCGAGGACTTAATCACCAACGAGCGAAAGCGGATGAAAGTGTTGGGGAATTCTACAAGAGATGGAGTGGAAACTCTCCGAAATCATGGAGCCACTCTCCAAAGACGAGCGGATGCGGATCTTGAGTCTTGCTTGAGACCGTCCATCGGAACTCTCATCGATCACAATTTCTTCCCGGATCTCGGGCCATGGTCAATGCAGGCTCACGGTTCGAGAAGGATCTCAAGGAAAAGTTGGCTCTTTGCACGGCCGTACGAATACCGCTCAACGTGCATTCAATCTGCACCGGCCCCGTGAGGAAAGATACGTGCATCGGCTACGTCCATCGGGGACAACGGTCGGGTAACGAAACCCGGTCCCGCATAAGCAACGGTTCTACTCGAAGCGGACTGCCGTACACTTCGACAAGTTGGACATGCCATTGAGCAAGATCTTTGGAAGGGCTAATCAAGGAGGGTCTCCTTAAGCCCGTGGCCAATTACAAACCCAAAGTTCCGTAGCCAATGCGGACAAGAGCAAATCTTGCGCCTTCCATCGGTATCACGGCCATACCACGACAAGCTGTTTGGGGTTACGATACGAAATCCAGAACTTGATAGAAGAAGGCAAGTTAGAGCGCCCCGTGGGCCAATACGATCGGGAATCCCTTTCCGAATAATAACGGCGTGAACTCCATTGAGTGGGTGCCCCGAAGTGTGCTACGAACCGGTTTCTCCGCCTCTTTCAGTGGATCCTCCTCTAATGTTCACATCGGCTACGATGTTTGTGGCGCTCCGCTTTGCACAGTACGAGTCTCGAGAAAGCGTCGGAGCAATCCTCAGGAAACGAAGAAGAAATCCTCTCAACGGCAGCGAGAGAAAGATACGAAGCCGGAGATACCGGTGTAGGTACACTTGGAGAACCCTCGGGAGGTTCGACTACTACGTGCTTGTACTCCGGCCGAGTCCTCTTTGCCTCCGGGCCATGCGGCTCTAGAGCGAGACGGGGGTGGGAAAGCCGAAAAGCCCAGTGAAACCGAATTCGAGACCACGGAACACCGGAATACCTCGGATCTTGATAGTCTTCTTGCCCGGTCGAAGCCTAACCCTCAGCGGGATCGACCAAGATTCAACTTGTCCGGCTTAGAGCCGGACCGGTAAAGGAAGATCAAGGTCGGCTTGGCAATCGCACTCGATCAATGTGCTAACCAAGGGCGGCAACGCCACGGGCGGCCTCAACATACTCCACGAGGTTCCAGCAAAGGCTTTACCTCGCAAGAGGAAGACAGGAAACGGATGGGTGGATGACTCTCCTTCTACGGATAGAGACGAGATCTACGACTCCCGCTTTGTATGGCGGCATGATCACATTACGTGATGAAGACTTACCGAGAGACGCCTCGGGGCACAATGAAGCTCTGTACATCACTCTCAAACTCAACACCATATCACTCCCGGAGTATTGGTAGATAACGGGTCAGCCGTTAATGTCCTCCCTCTCGGCATGATGCGAGCTCTCCGCATCCATGAAAGCCATTTGATACCGTCTACTCGGACTATCAAGGCCTACGACAACTCGTCTCGTCCCATCACAGGGACGGTGACTCTGGAACTTTGGTTCGAAACCCCGAATGGTGCCGGCAAAATTCCACGTGATGGACATTCCATCCGAGTTCACGGCTCTTTTGGGACGCCCTTGGCTACACCACATGAAGGCCATAGCTTCCACTCTCCATCAATGTGTCAAGTTCATCAGCCGACGGGGGAGATCTCGAAGTCATCAGGGGACGGTTTCCTCATAGGAAAGCAGCGAGACGGATAGCAACGTGTCCGCACTCGGGCACGGGGTTACCTCCTTCGAATCAACCAAGGGACTATCGGGGCAAATCTCATCGAGAATCCCTCGAGTCGGAGATGCTAACTATGTAAACGTACTCGAGCGGGCGGACCACAGACGGTCCGATACATCAAGTTCAGCGTCGTTTCCAACACTTGGAGCGGGTGGAAGGAAACGGCGAATATCGCCATGATACGGGCACATAAACCCCGATCTCCAATCGGAGATTCGTCGGCATTCTCCAAACAAACTCTCTGGCCCCGCCAGTGAAGAGGTTTTTGTGATCAAGGTCAGCAAACACCGTCATTCTCGTGATGAATGCATGGAAGTTGTATGGGACGTCCTCCACGAGGAACTACCCATTGCACCCCTCTTCTCCAACGAAGAGCATGATGTTTTCCTAGGCTGCTCCGGCAACGCAATCGGACGCAATACGTCCCTACACACTGGATCGGCGATCGAGATGACGATGAATCTGGACTCTCCGGAGTCGAGGACGCGCGGACCCGCAAGCGAGACCTCCGCATTCACATGCTCGGTTTTGAGGACGGAACTCCTTCGATCGGGTCACCTACGACCAAGGTTCCAATACCATGGAAATTGTCAAGCTCAACGTCCGGTCTGAGACGGCTATCAGACAATTGGAAGCACGTGATTCACGCAACGAGGAATCCCTCGATCAAGTGAATGACGACGACTTCGTCAATATCATCTATTCCGGGTATCTGATGAAGCGAGACCCGTTCTTGTTATCGGTCTGCCACACCAAGGTCACCCTCGATGATTGCCTGCTCATGGTAAACGAGGCCGGCAGCGAGCTCGAGCTCATCCCTACTTCCAAGTACCGGCCCAGCGGCAACCGGCCCGTGCCGTCGGTCAAGCTTATACCCTCAGCGCCGCGAGACGAGGCGGCAGCAAAAGGAGACCAAGCTCCTCACCTGCTACAAGTCGAGATCAACCTCGGGAACGCTTCCACGGCCACCCGAAAACATACGTGAAAGTCTTCCCCGCAAGGCGAGTCGGCTTCAACGAGGAAATGACCACCTCGGCATCAACATGCTTCGGTTCGATTCTGCTCCCAGCCGTCGCGGCCCGGATTCGAGATATCACGCCAATCGGCCCTAGCTTTGATAGACTTGGCGATCGAGCGAGATCACGAGACCGTCAACATTGCGAGAATTCAATACCCCCGTGGGGTCAATCAACGAGATATGGGCAAACTTCTTGGTGATCGAGATTAAGGAAGGACGCATGGAATGTCCCGGTCAGGCTTCCTTCGTCAATGTAATCCAAGTGTTCCGCCATTCGGCGATTTGAATGTAATCACGGTTACGGACACTAGCCGGACGATGCGCGCCTACGGAGGCGCCTAGGTCTCGCAAGGAAAGCTCTCATGGAGCTAGCCGCTCAAGAAAGTCGTCTTTGGGACGAAGACCAAGCTCGAAAGACCTACGGGGACCAAGCCCTTAAAGTGTCACGGGCGGCTTCGGACGAGAAAGCTAGAGGCCACTCTAGAGCCGGTTCGACCTCGGGAGTTTTGCCCATGGCAACTTCCCGGACTACCGTCTGTTCTCATCCAACCCCTTTGCCAACGAGGGTGGTCAACGGTCCCGATGACCTAGGAGATGGAACGACACGGCGGAGCGAATCCCGGCGCTTACCTTCCCAGGAAAGCAAGTTCTGCTGTGAAAGCGACGATGAAGACGATGAAACCATTCTCTTCCAAGCCGGGCATGAAGTCAACAAAACCGGACTCCCGAGGGTCTGGGAGGATGGGAACGGATCATCTCCGCACTCAAATTGAAAGGCCAACTCGGGGAGGAAGGTCTATTTAAAAACGGGAGGAGGATGGAAATTCGTCTCGAGCAACTACTCGGGGAAATTCCACGGTCTACGGCCTTCATTTACGAAACGATCAGCTGGGACGGCAACCGGTCACATGGGCGGATGTTCGGGAAGCCGTATACTCGCCTTCCGACATACCCGCCACTCGAGATAAAAAGAGAAGAAAACTCTCCCCAATGGAGGTTTACCTAGGCTGCCGCACGCGGTTCAAGGAAGCACGCTATTCTCGCATGGGAAGAAACGCGAGGCATTAACTCTCGACGCGAGCTCCGCTGCAAGAAGGTTGATCTGGGCCCCGAGTGGAGGAAAACTAGCCAACCACGAGTATCGCCGGACCCAACTCCAGGCCCTTACAGTATGCTCGGCAAGAAGGAAAGGAACGCGATATACGCGTGAAGAGATCAAGGAGACCGTTCGCTTGAGCCGAGAACTCTCCAACCTCCCAGGAGGGTCGGCAACGCACGGTTCGATTCGAGCAATCAGCATTTGTGCGCGACATTCGAACAAGCTGCGTCAAGCGTAGGCTACCTCCCTTGAGGCACCTAAGCCGGTATCACAGGACGAGAATCCGTCAAGGCTGCCCGAAGCTCAGGAATTCATCCACAATCAATGAGTTGAGGGAAGACGCATGGCCCTATGCTACGAGGAATCCTCCTCTAACTATGGCTCAACTTCGGGCGGCTGTTCGAAGGGACCAAACACGATGTCGGCGTTCTAACCCGATCGGGTCAAATCCATGCATTACCACCTAAGGCCACCAAAAAGCCGACGGGCCGAGTGCGGTCCGGCCGGCCCGAGACGCAAGTTCCTTGAAAGAGGACCCGATCCTCACTCGGCTCAAGCGGACTCGGGCGAACATTTCCCTTTGGTCTCTGCTCACCTCCTCTTATCCTCACAAGCTCAAGCTAGAGGAAAGCTGGCCGTACCATGGTCCCAGTGGGCCTTGACCCCGAGATGAAGTCATTCGGATGATTGGTAACATCCACTATGGCAACATTATCACCTTCATGATTTGGACCTTCCAAAATTTGGGGGCGATCACAATGAGCCGCTTTACATCACGGTCCAGTGGACGAGCGTCGTCTTCCTCGCGTGTTGGTAGACGGAGGTTCGGAATGAATGTCTTGCCCGCAGATGATGGACTGCTTGACATCAAGCCCACGGATCTTAAGCCTTCGGTCCACCTTTGTCGAGGCCTATGACTCTACTTCCCGTACGGTTCTCGGGGTTGCTACTCTTAACATGCAGTTCGTGACGGGTGATCCCCACCGAATTCCAAGTGTTGGACATTCCAATCACTTTCACGGCCATCTGGGCGTCCACAGCTGCATCAAATCAATGGCGTGGCATCCACCCTTCACCGGTGCCTCAAGTTCATGCAAGGCAACGAGCTAACCACGGTCTACGGCGACGGTGTCACCATGAGGGGACCGGCACCAACGACATTCCGGTCTTGGAAATCAAGCATAATGATGACATGCCATTACTTGGATTCACTCACGGAGACCTCCAAGATCCAAATATGCAACGTGGACCTTCCCCTTTGTCTCACGATCAGATTCCTCCGCCATGAGGATGATGAAACTCATGAACTTCATCCCGGGGCAGGGCTCGGCAAAAGGCTGCAAGGCCGGCACCAAGTTATTGAAGTCGAGGACCACACCGCGGTCCGGGGGCTTGGCTACGTGCCAGCAGTGACATCAAGGAAGACAAAAGGCTCGCCCGCACCAAGGCGGCGGCCCACAAAAGGGGAACCTCAGCGGCACACCCAATCTCCAGGCCTTACGGCTTTGACCTCGCTCATTACTTCACCAAGGAACCGACGGAAGCGGCGAGGGAACCAGCAAGGGAAGCAAACAGCGAGCGAGGGGCCAGAGCGGGGCAAGCGAGCGGGGACCGGCGGTGGAAGCGATGAAGATGAGAAAGAAGCGAGGATAGTCAACACCAAGACTACGAGACGAATGGAACGGCTAGCACGGGACCTCAGCGTTTGAGAGGACTCAAGCTAATCCAGATAAGGAGCGTTCCTCGACATCACGGCTCTACTGGACCAAGCTGCCACCACGATCCGGCATGAGTACACATTCAAAGGAATCCCGAGACTTGGAGGAGCAACTCGGGGTACTCTCCATGGGAAACAAGTTGTTCGGATCAGCCGCAGAGGCCACATTCGAGACGGTAAATCAGCGAAGGAACCGGGAATTCATAGAAGACGCTCTCGGTGGACCGGCTCTACGAGTCTGTTTGAAGAAGTCATGGAGTTGCCCAACTTGATCGGCGGGGCTCAGACAACGGCATGATCGCCATGATAGGGACGGCGGGAGCCAAGCCTCTCGATCCCGCACCCTCCTCGAAGCATCCAGCAATGCCCTTTGAAGAATTGGGTAACTTTCACCGGACGAGGGCAAGCCGGGCGAAATGGAAGACAAGGGGCCCGCGCCACATCTCCACTAAGCCCGGTCTCAAACCCTTTGAGTCGAGTCCTTGTCGAGTCCGGTCCTGCGAGTCATCCAGCGGCCTTACGCCGGAGGACTATAATGTTGTAGCCAATCATGTATTCCCGTTCTTGTGTAATGAAAAGTCGACCTTTCGGAGTATCCTCTCATTGCCACTTTAACAGCGATAAGTTAACAAACAACTTAAAAGACGTTAATAACTCAATTGATAAAGAAGCAGGCACATTAAACGAACAATACATTAAAGAAGTTCTCGAGCGTGTAGTTGACCAAGAGGACAACAGGGCCCGAGCTGCCGAAGAGGTTATGACCAAAGTGAACCTGGGGTCGGTCAAGAGCCTAAAGAGACACAAGTGGGCGGTTTCTTCGCCGATGCGAGAAAAGGAAGCCACGATAAACCTCCTCGGGAGTATGTTGACGTGTTCGCTGGTCATATCGGGACATGCCGGGACTCGATCCCTCAATCGTGGAGCACGAATTCCCCTGGATCCCGAATCCAAGCACATCAACGAAGGCTGCGCAAGATCAAGCCAGTGGTCCTTGCAAGTTAAAGAAGAAATTGAGAAAATGCTCCGAGTTGGTTTCATCGAGTGATTGAGTACCCGACTTGGCTCTCGACATCGTGACGGTCACCAAGGCCAACGGAAAGGTCGGATCTTTGCGTGGATTTTCGGGATCTCAACAAGGCCAGCCCTAAGGATGATTTCCCATTGCCTAACATCGACATGCTTTGAGTCGACACCACGGCAAATTTCGAAGTAAAGTCCTTCGTGGACGGAGTTTGCTTTGGATACAACCGAGATCAAGATGTCCGAGGAGGATCGGGCCAAGGCGCCTTCACCACTCCATGGGGGACATGCGTTACACGGTCATGCCGTTCGGTCTAAGAACGCTGGGGCTACTTACCGGCGGGCTGCAGCAGCCCTCTTCCATGACATGATTCACAAAGAAATCGAAGTATATGTCGACGACATGATCATCCACTCCAAGGGATCGAGACATGCGGCACATGACGGATCTGAGGAAGTTCTTCAACAGACTCGAAAACACTCCATGAGGTTGAACAGGCAAAGTGCACCTTCGGCGTCAAGCGCGGCAAGATGCTTGGGGTACATGGTTACGAAAAGAGGTATCGAAGCCGATCCCAGGAAAATCAAGGCCATCATCGACATGAAGCCGCCTCGAAACACTGACGAAGTGAAAAGCTTCATGGGAAGACTTCGATACATCGGTCGCTTCATCAACCGGTTGACATCTCTCTGCGAGCCCATGTTCAAAGCGATGAAAAAGAATGCCGACATCAAATGGGACTCAGAGTGCCGGACGGCTTTCGAGAAAATCAAGACCTACTTGGTTAATCCCCCAATTCTGTGCCCGCCACACGAAGACAAGCCACTACTCCTGTATCGACAGGTAACAGAGACACGTCTATCGGGGCAATGCTGGCACAAGAACAGAAAGATTCCAAGGTTGAGCATGCAATCTACTTCGTAAGCCGAAAGCTTCAAGGAAGTGAACTCGGCTACTCGGCATCGAGAAAACCTGTACCGCCTTGGTATGGGTAGTCGGGAAAGCGAAACACTACATGCGGTCGCATTCGGTGCTCCTGGTCTCCAAAGTGGACCCCGTCCAGATATCTCTTTGACAAGCCATCCACTGTCAATGCGGCTAGCCAAGTGGTCATTCTTCCTGGTGAGTTCGACATCAAGTACATGGTAAGAAAATCAACAAAGGGCGAGTAATGGCGGATCGGCTTGCCGACTTCCCGAGCAGTGAACCTAAGGGTCACGATCCGCAATTTCCGGACGACGGAATCTTTTCACTTGACGGCGCAAACCGGCGCAACTCTTCTTCGATGGGGCGGCCAACAAGAAGGGGAATGGCATTGGAATGCTCCTTGTCGATCCCAGGGCGAGCATACTCCCATAGCCGTCAAGGCTGAATTTTGAAGCAACCAACAATGCGGCGAGAATCTGAAGCACATGTGCGACGAGTTTGGAAGCCGCCCTCGAGCGCAACATCTCGAGGCTGGATGTATATGGAGACTCGGCATTGATCATCAATCAAGTATCCAACAAATGGAAGACGGTAGATTCGGCCTTGAAGTACCACGCGTACATGGAGGAGCTCATTGCTCGGTTCAAGGACATCTCTTTTCACTATTTGCCAAGAGACGAGGAACCGCTTCGCGAGCATACAGCAGCCCTCGCCTCTCTTGTCGAAATTCCCGAGGGAAAGCGGTAAAACCCCTCGAGAATAGGCGGACGGGAAACACCCGCCTATTCTTTGTGAGATCGAAAAAAGAAACAGAAACGATCGACGAACCACAGTACAATCAAATTTACCGGTACCTCCAAAGCGGAGAAGCTTCCTTCACAAATGAAGATGGAAAATACAAAGAAGGGATCAAAGCCAAAAACATGATGGCATTAAAACGCACTGGCATCCCATTTCGTCATTCTGGGGGTATGTTGTACAAGAAGCGCCACTAAGGGCCACTCCTTCGGTGTGTAAACAAAGAAAAAGCCGGCGAGCTAATGAACGAAGTTCACAACGGAACCTGCGGTCCTTGCACATGAACGCAGAGCATTGACACGAGATCATTCTCCGTATGGGATACTATTGGATATCAATGGAAACAGGCGCATCCGGTTCGTCAGAAGGCTGCGACAAATGTCAACGGTTTTCCAACCTCAATCACATCCCTCCTCATGAACTCTCTTTTGCATGACTACGCCATGGCCTTTCGCCACATGGGGAATCGACGTCATCGGCAAGATCACTCCTCCGAGGAGCAATGGTCACGAGTTCATTTTAGTCGCGATCGACTACTTCACCAAATGGGTAGAAGCCGGATCGTACAAGTGCGAGATTCTAGGAAGGTGGCCGAGTTCATCCGAGAACATCATGTGCCGATACGGAGTGCCCAATGAGATCATCTCCAGACAATGGGACTCACTTCGAAGGAAATTGTGACCAACTGCGGCCAGGGTCGAGTCACACGTCACAGGTCTTCTCCTACGGACCACAAACCAATGGTGCGGTAGAGGCGGCCAACAAGACTCTCGCCATGATAATCGGAAAGATGACCACCGAGAGGTCGGGAGCGGCGAAAAGCTACATCCTAGCCCTGCAGGGATACCGAACATCGGTCGGAACCGCCACGGGGAGACTCAGTTCGCACTTACCTACGGAATGGAAGCAATGTTACCCGTGGAATTGGAAATTCCATCCCTCAGGAGTCCTCTTGGAAAACGGGGTCAATGAAGTCGAATGGCTACGAGCCGTCACGACGAACTTGCTCTACTCGACGAGCGCGGATTGAAAGCCATGGAACACACTCGAGCCTACCGGAGCGAATGGCACGAGCATTCGACAAGAAAGTCAAGATCCAGAGACATCGAGAGAAGGCGACTTGGTGCTAAAGGAAAAACCTCCTACGCGAGACCAATCCCCTCGGAAAGTGGGAGCCTACGGATAGGACCGTTCGTGGTACAAAGAATCTTCTCAGGAGGAGCCATGAAGCTAGCGAGATTTGGACGGAAACCCTTTCGTTAACCCCGTGAACGGAAGCAAGCTCCATGAGATACTTCGTTTGAGGAAGAGCACGAGTCAACTCACCTTCCCCATACACCGTCCCCCTCGGTAAATTAAAGTGCTAAAGAGTAATACCCAATTTGGATACATTCCGCTAATGATCCGAGGGTAAAAAACGAGTCGCACTTCTTTTGTCTTGGTTTTTCTCAAATTCACCTAAAGTGTCGAACTACGGTGACTGAGCCCCTTAGTCCGGTTGTAAAAGGGAACGTGGCAGCCATCTTTGGTTCGGTCTAAAAAACAAAAAAATACAATAAGCATCAATTGCTTGTGTTTTGAAAACTCTTTTCATTTAACCTACAAATTCATAACGGTTAAAACAATCTTTGATGAGTTCAAGCACGGTCAACTCTTGACTCGCTACACGCTAGCAAAACTACAATAAAACATTAATCAATTAATGTGTACTTGCAATGACAGTGGGTGGATACTGCGGACGGTAAGGTCAACCTAGTTTCCGTACTAGGTCCTTCATCCTTCTTCCCTTTCCCTTTTCCCGTGAGTGTTCTTCACCTTCGCAGGAAATATTCGGTAGGCCTTCTACAGCTCGGGGACTCTTCCCGACGCCTCCGTCAATCTGTGGCTGTCAATACGGTCCTTTCTCTAGCTCTGTCTCGAGCCGCCTCGCTTCGAGCCATCATCGCGATGCTTTGATTGGCCTCCGTCGGCACTTGCCACATAATCGGCCATGGCATCGCCGATACGATTCCCAGGGTTAGCCCTCGCCTCTGTCCTCCTCAATGTCGAGCTGTCCGGGTGATCGGCACCCAGCGGCTCACTCCGTCTCCACAAGATAGCCATCTGTGTCTCCCCATACACTCTTCGTACCGGTCCGGATCTTGCGTCGACGGCGAGCGTGCCCTCTCTCGGTGAAAGAGAACCACAGCGGGAAAGGACGTGTATTGCCACCACCGGGTGACCGGCAACGGCGTCGAAGGATCCTCCATCCGCAGAGATCCCACCTCAAGGTAGCGGCATAACTCGGATCGATCGGTGGCATCTGCTCCGGCCCGTCTTGCCCTTGAGAACCAATGATGGAATATAGAAAGACGTGCGAGACGGCCAGGCACTCGACGATCAACGGACCCTCTGAGCGGTCCTACAAGTCTGTAACTTCCAATGGGAACCCACCATCGCAAGTGATGCGTGCCAGTGCGGCCATCCAGAGCTCCGGCTCGGCTGATTACCCACATCACCGAGAAGGGACGTCGCGAGAAAGACCCAGCGTCGCGGGACATTGGCACCTCGGGCATCATCTGCGGCCTCTCCCTCAACCACATGGTCGGCATAGCGGGACTCCCTCCCCACATGTATCGGCTACCGGTCGCCATCAGGCCTATGCCCGAGGAACGTCTCGCCCAAGACCCAGTGGCACGATGTCTCCTCGCTCACAGGCTGCCTCACCGAGGTCCGGTACCTTTGTGATGGCACACACCCGAGAGACGTGAATGTGAACAAAGTAGCAATCACACCTGAGCAAACGCGTCCCACGCAAAGACGCTCCCCTCGGCTCAGGCAAATCTTTCGGGCGGTCAGAAATGTCAACGTAATCGGTATCTGTATCGGCATCCCGTATGCTTCTCCAGTAGAGATACCCAGCAAAGACACTAGCTTCTCAACGGTGGCCATGCCACCGGCATACGGAAGAACTAGATGTTCCGTCTCGGGTCCTCCCGAATGGCCGGAAATCTTCAAACGTAGGAGTGACTTCGTTGTACGAAAAGGCTGTACACATTCCTCCTTACGTCCCGAGGCAGAGACGCGCTCTCAAAGGTCCCAATACTGCGCATGAGCTCCTTCAAAGCCCAAACAGATTTAATCCCGTAACTGACCTTGAAAAACCTTTTGTTACGCCTCGTGTGGTTCCGTACCCACGGCGAAAGTTGTCCAAATATCGCTCTTGCATCGAGACGATAACTTGGGAAAAGGAGCCATGTCGGAAGGTGAAGAAAACCTTAAGAAATGGAAAAGAACTCGACGAGAATGAGCAAAAGCAATGCGCGGTTCTTACAAATTGCAAAGCTGAAGCGCAATTTAAAGAATCTGGAAATTCATTTCAAGTCCGTGGGACTCCCCTGCCGATTGACTTGGTCAACTCTGCGGCCATTGCCTTAAAGTTGGAAACATTTCCAAACCGTGCCTGTTCACCCTTATGAAATCTGCGTGCACCTTACGATTTCATTCAACAAATGACAATATCCCTTAGCCCCGGGCTCGTGCAACGGTGCAAATAATTAAAAATTAGTGCATACATGCTTAATTTTTGACAGTTCAATTTTTAATGCATTTCTCCTTTTTATTTATTTTTGATTAACCTATTTGCTTATTTGCCGAAAATAGCGAAGGTGATCACGGAATAAATATGCGAAATACGAGTTCGCCCACGGCGCCTTTTTGCAAATACATCTCAAATCAAAATTTGTTCTGACAAATACATGCATTTTGTCTAAACAAAATAATAAAGAAAGAAAGCGATAAGGGGACTACTCGGAGTCTGCTCGTCATCAAGTACACTCGGCGTCTTGCTCCGCATTGCCGGATACATCGCAAACGAGGAACTCGCCGAACTCCTCCAGTAGGGAATAGGCAAAGGGCCTCCTCGGAGTACGCGAACTCGAGGACTCCCCCTCTCGCGCCCAGAGTGCGCGAGAAGAAGGAGCTCCCAAATCCGGCCAGTTCCGCCGCGAGCGCGAGCCCACGTGTGAAGTCCTCCCCACCGGGCTGTGGGAGCGGGCGAACCCCTCGGCCTAGACGGCCCCCGATCGCGGACGTCCACGCTCCTCAGAGGAGCGCACCGCATGAACTCCACGAGCCTCCTGGCGTAGGCGGACCACGCGTCCACCGGCCTCGTGGCCTCATTGTACGTATGGCCGGATACTGCGAACCGGGAAAATCATCGAAGCGAACGAAAGTACGGATGCATCATGTGCGAATGCTACTATCAAATGCGAGAAAATCGAGAAAAGATGCTCACGAAGCATTGGGGTCCGCCACTGTATCGTGGTCTCGGCTCCGCCGGGAGTGGGATCACAAGTCGCTGCGCGAACCGTCCCAGCCCCTCGTACGCTAGCCTGGCTCGCGGGACGGGGAAAATGTCGAGGACCTCGGGGACCTCGCCCTCCCTATCTTTGCACTGTGGGCTCCTCGGCCTCATCCTCAAGAAAACATCATAGGCGGCCCCGCTATGATGTACTCGATGAAGTACACACCACTGAAGGTATCCCTCCGGCTCATCCATCGGCATCTCCGGGGATCTTTGCATGTACAGAAGGAGGATCCACCGGCACCAAAGGAAGGGACCCACACTTTATCTTTGACGAGTCACCCTCTCCCCCAGATACATGGCGTCGCAGTGAAGTCCCACCGGGAGCTTCCGCCGCCGTGTAGTCTCGGCTGGAAATGCACCGCGACATGATCAAACCTGCTCCACCGGGTCATTTGGATCCTCTCGGAGAACTCCGGGTTCGGCGCCGAGAGATATCTCCTCGTACGACACTCGAGTGCCAACCCTCGAAGAGACCGCCCTCTTCGCCTTCTTACGCCAAGCCGGCAAGGCGGGGAACGAGGGGACGGTACGGCTCCTTGACGTCCCAAGCACTGCGGGTGAGATACCTCGTAACACCGGACACTGCCAAGAGAATGGAAAGTTATGTCGGCTACAAACGAGATAAATACGAGTACATAAAAGAGGCAAGGAAGAGAAAAAGCACGTAAACTTACATCTGAGACGGGCGTAAAAAGCGGCTAAATGAGTGCTCCTCTCCCGCGAGAACTGTCCGGGGAATGGTAGAGCTCGGCCGGTCCGGCCTCCCCCACGCAAACCCCCTCACGGCATCCCGGATACTGTCGGCGACCGAAGCGAGAGGGAAGTGACAAGACGTGTCGGAAGTCGGGAACAAGGTCGGCGACAGCGCAAACCAAAGGAACCCTCGAGCCGGGACGCTCGCGGTCATCCTCGAGGATCCGGCCAAATAATCGGCGACGCCCGCCCTCAAGTGACGCTCCATCGGCACATCCAGAATGCCTAAGCCCACAGCATCGGTAATATCGAAACCCGGCGGACCAGACAAGCGCTCAGGTGTAACCATCAACCAGCACCGGCGCGTTGCCATAAGTCGGCAACCCGGTGATAGCGGCAAAATCCGTGGGAGTCACCGTCGCCTCCCCATCGAAATGGAAAGTGTGGGTCGTATCCCACCGGTACTCGCTCGGCGCGACATACATGGACACGCCCCTCGGCGTATCGGTGTCGCGGCTACGGCGCTGATAAACCCAGCCCGGCCGGAGTCAATCACCGGTGTCGTGGACTCCTCTCTCCCTCTCGGGCCACGTCAGGGATAAGGCCCCACAATACCTGCTGCCTCAAAGGCACCCCAGACTCTTACAGGTTGTGGGTATCAACCATCCCTGTCCCCTGAGACAAACAAGACAGAAGCAACGTCAACAAAATGCAACAACGCATGTCGAAAAGGATGCAATGCGAGATACGGTTCTCATTCATTTCCTACGTATATTCAAAATCTTTCGAAAACTCCGTCGAATCCGGAACTTTCAAAATCTTTCGAAAACTCCGTCGAATCCGGAACTTTCAAAATCATTTCGAAAACTCCGTCGAATCCGGAACTTTCAAAATCTTTCGAAAACTCGTCGAATCAGAAGCTTTCAAAATCTTTAAAACTCAGTCGAATCCGGAACTTTCAAAATCATTTCGAAAACTCAGTCGAATCAGGAACTTTCAAATTCTTTCGAATTTTTCGAAAATTTCGCTCCGATCCCGAATTAAAGTTACTTTAATTTTGGAAAATGCATTTAGACATGGAATTTTGCAACCAAAATTTTTATGTCATCTACCCATGATGTCAATTGAACTACGTCCTAGTCAATTTCGACAACGATTCATAGCAAAGTCAAAAGCCCCAAATCGGGCACCAAAATCCCTAAGTAAATTCCTAACAAATTTCTAACATTTAAAGAATGCACATTCTTGAAATTAATGGAATTTGTAGGGAACTTACGTGTCTTTCGATCCCATCCTTGGAGTTGTGTCTATCCCTCGCCGGATAAAACTCCGCCGGATTCAATGGAAGAGTGGTGGTTCGAATGGTCCGAACCAATCGAGTTCTTTCGTCGTCGGTCCTTCCGTGGCGAGCCATTGGTCCTCCTTCACCCTCCATAGCGATTTTCCCTCACAAATTCGAGCAAACCTTGCAATTTGGGTTGGATTTCTCTCTCTTTTCTCTCCTCTCTCGGCAACAATGGAAGAAAGTGAGCTTTTTCTTCCCGGCCTCGGCATTTAAAAGGTTTACGGAAAAACGGTAAAAGTCAGTGGGACTCTTCTTGCACTGCAGAATAATTTTTGCCCCTTTTGCCCCTCAGCTTTTGGCAATTCCAATTTTACCACTTTTGGCCCCCGAAAGTGTAAAATTTCCCCCAGTTAGACATTTCTAACGCCCTATCCCCCGAGGATAATTCCCAGTTAGTTCTCACTAACGCTCGTCTCCAGACGTTAAATTCCCAGTTAGTTTTCACTAACGCTCGTCTCCAGACGTTAAATTCCCAGTTAGTTCTTGATGGAGGAAAACTCCCTCTTGTAATAAAAATACCGAGCAAGTGTACTCACTACCGGTGTAGCAGTATGCAAATGCAGGGGTCGAATCCACAGAGACTCGTTGGTAAACAAATAAAGTGAAAGCAGTGAATTTTAGTAGCCAAAGTTTATAATTTTGATTTGAAACTAAGAGCATAAAAATAAATAACTAAAAACTAAAGAAACGAGAAAACAGATTATGAGCAGAGATTCGTAGATTGGATTTCACTTTACCATCATTCTATGCAGAATTTTACTTTATAAAACATTAACTCAACTTCTAGGGTTCATTCACTTTTGCTAGGATCGACACGGTTAGGTGGCCGAATTACAACCCTAAATACTCTCTTAATATTGTGGTGTCTATTACGGTTCCACAATATGCCAAGAATACATTAAGCACCTAAGAATTAAAGAACCTAACTTTAATTAATTTCTATTACGGTCTCAATTAAAGTTATTCGATCAATAATGGTCTATGTATAAATCGCCCAAATTAATGGCTCGATAAATACCCAATTATTCAAAGACGAGTTCGTATCTTAACATACGTCTCGAATCCAAGAACAATAAATTAAAATCTATTGATGAACTAGAAGGAATTAAATTAGAAAGAATTAAAAATATTATTGCATAGAAATTCGGTAAAGATCAAAACAATCTACAAATCTATATAAATTAGCTACTCATAATTTACAAATAATAAAAACCTGAATTGATGAATTAATTCTTCTTCTTCAATGGATCCAAGAAAAGAAAATAAAAACTAATAATAATATTCATAATATGATGGAGTATGTTATGAATATATCTTTCTTCTACGTGGCTGCGTGCTTTATATAAATAATAGGGTAAATCCTGATGCAAAATTTGTGAAAAGACATGAATGCCCATTGTCCAAGACGAAGACGAAGGTGCGACGTAGCGCGGCCGCAATCGAATTCTAGCGCGGACGCCCAACTTGGCCGAGAGGTTGGCTTCAAAATCCAGACTTAAGCGCGGCCGCTCAAGGCTTAGCGCGGCCGCTCAAGGCTTAGCGCGTCCGCCCTTGAATGCAGTAAGTTTGGCCGAGTTCCTCTTCCTTGCATTGGCCCATTCTCAAGTGCTTGGCCCAAACTCCAGCCAGCCTCGGCCAAGTTGGCCCCAAATTGCATCATGTTGGCCGACCATTATCAGCAATGCAATGGCCTAATTTGTATTAATATATATTCGTTTCGTCCGCTATCTTGCGATCGCACTTTGACCACTTTAATGACTTCTTCTGTGCTTCGCTCTTTAGACTTTTATTTTTCATTTTATCCCAGGAATTTTTATAAATTAAATTCGTCCAAAAATTCCATATTCCCAGTTCAGTCCCTAAATTTTCCAATAATTCCCATTTGATCCAAAAGCTTCCAAATGCCAGTTTAGTCCTTGAGCTCGTAATTTCAGTTTTTTTTCCTTCTCTGCTCCGCTCCACTTTATTCCTTTTGCACTTTTTATCCATAAAATACACCTTTAAGCAGCTCTATACCCTGTACTCATAAAATACTCACAAACCATGTCAAAATACATAAAACTCGGGAATCAAACACAAAGAAAGCCTAAAAGTGCATCATTTGGATGGGTAAATACACATCCATCAAACACCCACAAACTAACCTTTTGCTCGTCCCGAGTAAAATAAAACTAAAAGAAATAAAACAAAACTACTCTAACTATTAATAATAAAATATAAAAACAAAATAAATATTTTTGGGATGTTCTATCACAGATAAGTCATTGGCCATACAAGTCTCAGATTCTCACCAACACACATAATCAACAAATGCCACCACAGTAATGGGATTACAATCACATTGAAGCATAAAAATCACAATTTTCCACCGCGGCCTGAATGATGAATGAATTATGGGAGGTCACTGTCAACAACCTAAGATTGTTTATGGATTCACTAAGTGATGCTCTAATTCAATATGTCATAGACAGTACAACCCAAAAAGGACACTCATATACATATTTAACACGATTGTCAACCCGGTTACTCGATATTGAAAGAATAATATGGCCTAACAGTTAAGTGCGAAAAATCGCAGGGCTAGGTTCATGGTTACAAATGAAGGTAAGGGCATACGAAAAATAAGAAAGTGAAACTAGAAAGTCTTCTTTTAACAATACATCCTCCACTCACCCTTATTACTTTCCAATGTGCCAACCCACAAACTAAAACTTTTTCATACATCAACATGGGGTTGGGCACATTCCGCTACTTCCTTTGGCCACCTTGAAATATAATTCCACTTTGATATTAGAGAGGGCTCGATTTTTCATTTTTTCATTTTTTTTTTTTTTTTTTTGCTTTGCACAATTACATCACGAAGAATGTGCATTCAATATTTGTTTTTTTTTTTTTTTATTTTTTTTTATCAAGCCCCTCTTTTCATTACATAACATGACCCATTTTTTTTTCGTGACCACTTTCCACTCAATCCTTTAATTTTCAAAACATCCCCCAAAATATCCCCATTCATTCCCTAGTTTCACTTTCTTGAAAAGGTGAGAAAAATTTAAATTTGTGTATAGGTTAAAAGGGTAGGACAATGAGGGTACAATTGAAGGCGAATGGTGGTCTAAGATAACCTCCCACTTTGTGAGAGATTCCATTCTTTTTCAAACTCAAAAGGGGTTCTAGCGGAATATTTTTAGTGACTAGAAAGTTTAAGGCTTACAAAAAGGGATTCAAAGAATAGCCATATATATCAAGTAACCTATTGACGTGTTATTGACAATCATGCAAACATGTTCTAGGGACCCCGAGAATACACAAAGTGATCCCATAAAAGGCACCTAAGTTGATGACAATGACCAAGAATATGATACGGAAGTGAGAGGTGGTGCAATCATAATTTAAATGTTTCAATGCAATCCCAATCACCACACTAATAATAGCACATGTGATTCTAAAATTAAAGCATACTCTAATCATCACAGACTTTGACCAACAACCCAACTATGAAAAGAACAAAATTTTTAATTTTTTCTATTTTTTTTTAGAGGGTGACACTATATACTGCTCCCTATAAACCCACAAACTCGGAGAGTTGCCCACCCTCCAAACTCAAAACATGCTATGTCCTCATAGCAAAGAGAACAAAAACGTGCCTTAAGTTCGAAAGATAGCAAGACACTACTAAACAATAATTAACAAAAGCATTAAAACATACCTCATTGGGTTTGCCTCCCAGCCGGCGCATTTGTTTAAAGTCGTTAGCCCGACTATGGTTCCAATCTTACTTGGCCTTAGCTTTGCGGCCTTTGGACCATCTCTTTTCCTCGTGGGCACAAACGCCCTTCTCTTTCCATTTCAGCACTCCATTGTCAACACGTAGGGGTAAAGCCACATTTATTTTTGAAACTTTACACTTGTGCTTACCCCTTTTTCTTTTCTTTTTATTGGGGTACTCACCCCCAAACTCAACTTTTTTCGCAACCTCCTCAATTTCCTCACTTTCATCCCACACTGTTGTGATTGACTTTGCTTGCTCAGGTGGGTTCTTCTCTTTCATCAACTCTTGGGCAACCTTCACGAGAGTTGCTCACGTACTTGTGTGCCCATCTTTTCAAACGGCATCTACGTATTTCTATTGCTTTTTGCATCTCCATCCATAACTTCTTTGACGCCAAACTCTCCCGAAACTCTTTATCATGTTGTCCAGGTGGTGGCACATGAAGAGGTTTCACTCTTGCGATTATGATAGCCGCCCCATGGATTGTAGTTGCCATATTGGTTGCCTTGGGGTGGTGGCCTTGGTGCATATCCATTGAAAGCATGTGCCTGTCGGGATTATACAAGAAATTTGCTTTGCACTTGGACACATATTAGTCACATGAGATGATAAACCACAATTTGTACAATAATCGGTAATAACATTGGCACCAACAGAAGTGCATGGCAGTTGAATTTATCAAATTTACTACTCGGGGAAATGCAATTTGCTTAGAAAGATTATCAGCAGCATTCAAATCTAATACCCCTTTGTCTACCCCTCGAACTCTTTTGTTGAGAATTAGCACTCAACATCTCAAATAAAGCCTTGGTCTCATCCAGGTCTTGGCTCCCATTGAGCCTCCACTGCGGCGTGTCAACCATTGATTGACCATTGTCATTCAAGCCATCATAGAAGGCTTGGTTTAGTTAGGTGAAAGGTAGTGTGAAATTATGATGGGGACATTGCATTATCATCGTATTAAATCTTTCCCATGCCTCATGAAAGGGCTCCCCACATCTTGGGAAAATGTCATCAATTTCTGTCTAAAGCTAGCCCAACGGATGATGTGGGTAATATCTTTTAAGGAACACGTCTTGCAATTCTACCCATTACTAATCTTTGCTCGGTGCAAGCATCGTGCAACCATGTTTTAGCCACTCCCCTTAAGAGTGTAAAGGAAAACACTTCGGTCTAATTTGCTCCTCGGTTACTCCCTGTCTTAACAAAAATTGAGCAACAACAATAATATACTCTTTAAGGAACGTGAGTGCATCCTCACCAGGCGATCCGTGAAAGCTTGGCAACATGGCAAAGTATTGTCCTTTGACCTCTAAATTCTTTGCTGCTTCGGACAGCACTATGCATGAGGTGGAAGTGTCCACCCTAGGTCTAAGGTAATCATTCATTGTTTGTGCCGGTGGTTCTGCCATCTCGGCTTTTTCTTCCTCTACCTCGGTGGTGGAGGGTTACGATTCGATGTCTAATCCTAAAAGAGAGGATTAAAGAGGGATCGCCCTCAAATTCTTCCTCAAGTCTATTTATGTTGTCGTCCCGAAATGGCACCAATGTAGGCTTCAAAGAACGACGACCTTGCATTATTTACCTAGCCTACTTGTTTACTTGCAACAAGTCCCGACGCGGCGCCAAAAACTTGATGGAGGAAAACTCCCTCTTGTAATAAAAATACCGAGCAAGTGTACTCACTACCGGTGTAGCAGTATGCAAATGCAGGGGTCGAATCCACAGAGACTCGTTGGTAAACAAATAAAGTGAAAGCTGTGAATTTTAGTAGCCAAAGTTTATAATTTTGATTTGAAACTAAGAGCATAAAAATAAATAACTAAAAACTAAAGAAACGAGAAAACAGATTATGAGCAGAGATTCGTAGATTGGATTTCACTTTACCATCATTCTATGCAGAATTTTACTTTATAAAACATTAACTCAACTTCTAGGGTTCATTCACTTTTGCTAGGATCGACACGGTTAGGTGGCCGAATTACAACCCTAAATACTCTCTTAATATTGTGGTGTCTATTACGGTTCCACAATATGCCAAGAATACATTAAGCACCTAAGAATTAAAGAACCTAACTTTAATTAATTTCTATTACGGTCTCAATTAAAGTTATTCGATCAATAATGGTCTATGTATAAATCGCCCAAATTAATGGCTCGATAAATACCCAATTATTCAAAGATGAGTTCGTATCTTAACATACGTCTCGAATCCAAGAACAATAAATTAAAATCTATTGATGAACTAGAAGGAATTAAATTAGAAAGAATTAAAAATCTTATTGCATAGAAATTCGGTAAAGATCAAAACAATCTACAAATCTATATAAATTAGCTACTCATAATTTACAAATAATAAAAACACTGAATTGATGAATTAATTCTTCTTCTTCAATGGATCCAAGAAAAGAAAATAAAAACTAATAATAATATTCATAATATGATGGAGTATGTTATGAATATATCTTTCTTCTACGTGGCGTGCTTTATATAAATAATAGGGTAAATCCTGATGCAAAATTTGTGAAAAGACATGAATGCCCATTGTCGAGACAATCTTTTGACGACGTAGCGCGGCCGCAATCGGGATTCTAGCGCGGACGCCCAACTTGGCCGAGGTTGGCTTCAAAATCCAGACTTAAGCGCTCAAGGCCGCCTGTTTAAGCGGCTCAAGGCTTAGCGCGTCCGCCCTTCTAAGTTTGCAAGTTAGGCCGAGTTCCTCTTCCTTGCATTGGCCCATTCTCAAGTGCTTGGCCCCAAACTCCGGCCCAGCAAATGGCTCTGGCAGTTGGCCCCAAATTGCATCATGTTGGCCGACCATTATCAGCAATGCAATGGCCTAATTTGTATTAATATATATTCGTTTCGTCCCGCTATCTTGCAGTCGCACTTTGACCACTTTAATGACTTCTTCTGTGCTTCGCTCTTTAGACTTTTATTTTTCATTTTATCCCAGGAATTTTTATAAATTAAATTCGTCCAAAAATTCCATATTCCCAGTTCAGTCCCTAAATTTTCCAATAATTCCCATTTGATCCAAAAGCTTCCAAATGCCAGTTTAGTCCTTGAGCTCGTAATTTCAGTTTTTTTTCCTTCTCTGCTCCGCTCCACTTTATTCCTTTTGCACTTTTTATCCATAAAATACACCTTTAAGCAGCTCTATACCCTGTACTCATAAAATACTCACAAACCATGTCAAAATACATAAAACTCGGGAATCAAACACAAAGAAAGCCTAAAAGTGCATCATTTGGATGGGTAAATACACATCCATCAGTTCTCACTAACGCTCGTCTCCAGACGTTAAATTCCCAGTTAGTTCTCACTAACGCTCATCTCCAGACGTTAAATTCCCAGTTAGTTTTCACTAACGCTCGTCTCCAGACGTTAAATTCCCAGTTAGTTCTCACTAACGCTCGTCTCCAGACGTTAAATTCCCAGTTAGTTCTCACTAACGCTCGTCTCCGAACGTTAAATTCCCGATTAGTTTTCACTAACGCTCGTCTCCGAACGTTAAATTCCCGATTAGTTTTCACTAACGCTCGTCTCCGAGACGTTAAATTCCCAGTTAGTTCTCATTACGCCGTCTTTCCCGACGTTAAATTCAGTCCATCTGATTGGACGTTTGACATTCAAACGTTCCAGCCATGTCTCCGGACATTTTAGTTACGATTCCGTCTCGACGTTAAAATTTAAATGGTCCTCACCATTAAACTCTCATTCGCGACCTTTCACGGTCCGATTTCAATTCTCAATCGCGACCTTTCACGGTCCGATTTCAAACTCTTATTCGCGACCTTTCACGGTCCGATTTCAATCCTCAATCGCGACCTTTCACGGTCCGATTTCAATCCTCAATCGTGACCTCTCACGGTCCGTTCCAATCCTCAATCGCACGACCTTTCACGGTCCCGATTTCAAACTCTTATTCGCGACCTTTCACGGTCCGATTTCAAAGCAGATTGATCCCGACCTTCGCGGTCCGACCTCCACTCTCTTACCAAGACCTTCGCGGTCTCCTTCGGCAAGCGCAATGGCCCGAACCCCGAGGCACGAACGCCTTGCGAAGTCTTTTCCTGAAATGGCATAGTTCGAACCCCAAGTAGGTACGAACGCCTTGCAAATAGTCTCCTTCGGCAATTGCAATAAGCCAGAACCCCAAGGCACGAACGCCTTGCAAACGGTCTCCTTCGGCACGCAATAGCTTGAACCCCAAGGCACGAACGCCTTGTAGCAGTCTCCTTCGGCGGCACAACAAGCCCGAACCCCAAGGTACGAACGCCTTGCAAATGGTCATCTCTCCGGCAGGAGTTAGCAGAACCCCAAGGTACGAACGCCTTGCAAACAATCCCTATTCGGCCATCCTAGTAAGCCCGACACCTTTTCACTTCAGCAAGTGAACATTCATCTCCCGGCCAGTCGTAAGCCCCGATCGTTCCACCTCGGCGGCGGTTGCAATAAGCCCGCACAACAATCCCTCTTCGGCCATCCAGTAAGCCCGAACGCTCGTACCAGCGGGATAAAACGCGGCGGCAATAAGCCCGGCACCCACGAGGCACGAAATCCCTCGTCAACATTCGCAACTCCGGCTTTGAGGCGCCACACGCCCTCGAAGGTTTCAGAAGCCCCGAGGTTCGAGACGCCTCCTAACAGTCTCCATTCGGAGTACAGGTACCTCGCGAATGGTCTTATCCGAGTTTAGACGCCTCCTAACGAGTCTTGCTCGGGTCAAGGTCCCATGCGCGGCCCTTGCCCCTTTTCGATTACTACGATCGGCTTGATTCCGCTCGGGATACGTAGGAATCCTTTTCGCTAAGGGTCCGGCCGGTGACCGCCCGGGTCTCTTTCAAAGTAAGGCATCCCGATTTGGATCCTTATCTTTTCGACGACCCCACTTCGCTTTGAAAGTGACGTCGCCGAGGGGCTAACTGTAAGTACCCAAATCCGGATCGTCCAAATCCGTCGGAAAGTTAACCGAAATCCGCTAAGCGGCCGCTCCAGTTAACCGGAACTCGTTAAACTCCCGTTCTTTGTGCCATGAGACATCCCGGGACTGCCCCGTGCATCCCGACATCAAACCGTACTTATCACGAGACATCTCACGTAAAAGTATGGCTTTCCCTGAAAAATGCATTTTCCGGCACTTTCCGGGGGCGTTTCGGACATTTCCCGGACTGTTATTTTAAAAAACGAACAAAACCGGGACCAGGAATGAACTCCACACTTACGGTGAGTCACAGGACATGCGTGTCCTGCATGCCACCTCCCTCTAGTCACTCGTCAATCACAAATCAAGGCCAAAAGACCAAAATACCCCTGGTTTGCAAGCCAAGTCATTGGGACTCACTGTGCAATTTTCTGAAATTGCCAACAAGTCCTCGATTTCCAAAATTCCCAAAAACCCCTGAAATTCGGTCAAGTCCGTGGGACTCCTGCAATTTTCACCCTATAAATAGAAGTTGCTGTCAAAGGCAAATGAGAGGATTTTAACATCACACAATCACATACCCCACGGTCCAAACTGGTTTCCACCCCTCCCGGGCTCCCGTTTTGTCTCGATTCTCGTGAAACCTTCGTATTTCGATCAAATACGCACCCTACAACTTCGAAACAACCTTTCGAATAACTTTCCGTGTCCGTGCATACCTCCCAGCCAAAGGAGTCGACCACAGCCATAGGTATAACTCCCTCTCTCTGAATCTTCCGTCTCTGTCTCGGTTTACGCTGCCAGCCGCTATAAGCTGTCGAACGTCATTGTCAAAATGTAGACGCTCTCCGTCTAACGGGGTCCGATACGTTTTAGCCCCTCGATCCTCTTCTCTTTCCGTAAGAGAAGTAATCACGGGTTAAAACGGCGTTCCCCGTTCCGCTTTACTTTCACGTTATTTACAATTCTGAGCCGTTTAGCCTCGTTGATCGTCATTTACAATTCCGAGCCGTTTGGCCTCGCCGATCGTCATTTACACTTCGAAGCCGCTCGGCCTCGTTGATCGTCATTTACACTTCCGGTCCGTTTGGCCTCGTTGATCGTCATTTACAATTCCGAGATTGCTTGATTCCGTTGACACTGCTTTAAATACTGTCATTTACAAGTCCGATCCGTTTGGATTGTGATAGTATTTACTTTTCAAAGTCCGAGTCGCAACCCGATTCGTTGATCGCATATCATTTAATACGCATTTTTCCCATAAAAATCGTTAACAATGTAATGCCTGGTTCAAACCGGAGTTCGTCCGTCGAACTCTCTTTCAAAACGCGCGACATGACGTTCGGCCTCCGAATGCTCATCTTCAAACTCAAAGCCGCCATTTGACACTTAAAATCATTTAATACGCATTTTCTCGTAAAAATCGTTAACAATGACTTATTTCAAC